>CM050407.1:20399007-20999007 GCA_027580255.1 Therioaphis trifolii
AAAAAATATTCAAAAACTTTAGCTATTAAAAAAAAAAATATAAAATTGTTAAAAAAAATTAATCAATAAAATAATCATAATAATAATAATAATAATAATAATAAAGATAATTACTCTCGTTGACGTAAGTTATCCCTATTCTACACGTTTCGTTTATCGCGGGTCTTTTGCTTATCAATGTATATTGTCTAATGACCGTTTGGTATTTGCTAGGTCTACTTTTTGTGGATATGCCCTTCGCACAAACATTTCGAGTGGTTCATCGACGTGCTCCGAGACGTCGAGAGAAAAGACGTGACCAATGTCCTAGAAATACACATATTCATCACTCAATTCTTCCACAAGTTCGACTTGCGGACCACCATGTTGGTACGTAAACGCGTCACGATAAGATTTCGTGTGTATGTATACACACGGGGCAGTGTTGACGAAAGATCGTTTTTCTTTATTTATTTTTTTTTTACAATTATTATTATTATTATTATTTATTATTATTATTTTTATACTCGTACTCTAACAGTACATTTGTGAAAACCACTTCCAACGACTGAGTAAAATGAGCATGTTCACCGGGCTGAAGGCAGTGAACCATTTCGGCCGACCGGACATGTCGTCGTTTTTGAAGTTCGTCCAGAAGAAACACAGCTACGTGAGTAATCGCGCGCCGCGGTCGCCCGGTCGGTGGACCGGGCAGGGGGTTCGTGTACCAATTAACGACGGTCGGGTGTTTGTAGGTGAGCAAGATCGGTGTGTTCAGCTGCGGACCGAGGCCGCTGACGAAGAGCGTGATGACGGCGTGCGAAGAAGTGAACAAGGGCAGAAAGCTGCCGTACTTCATTCACCACTTCGAGAACTTTGGATAGACGGCTGCGGCTGCGACGTCCCCGTCCGTTCGTTGTGATCTTTGGCCATTACATTTTACACTTATAGGTGCCTTATTTCCTAATTTTTAAAATATTATTAAAAGTTGTGTAAAATATTTCTATTATTATAGTTATTATTATTATTATTATTATTATCATCATCATTCTATTGTAGATTTTATTTATTTATTAAAAACTCCTTCCATAAAACGCGTCGAATTTCGTAAAACTCAACGGGAGAATATTGTCGTCCTTTCAATACAGTCGACAGACATCGTAAACAAGTCTCCGACTGTCGTCGACAACAGTTCACCGTGTATTTGTTTTACGTTGTCGAACGCGAATCTATAGTCTATAGAAAAAAAAAAAAAATTGTTTTATTTTTTTAATAGTATTCCGTGGGCTGCAATGTCGGCAAACGGTGTGCTAAATATCGATAAATGTTTGATCGTAGAAAAATATATTCTTTGATGTTATAATAAAGTAACGATTGTGTTGTATCATAATCCATAGGTGTTATAATTATTGTGGCAACAAAACTTGTTACATTTTTTGATTTAGAACGAATTCCCGTGGTTGACGTGACGCACGTAAATTGCATATCCATCACGCCGTCTTGTGGTATTCCGTATACCGTGCACTTATTATTATGTATGTTGTAATGCAAACATTAACTCGTGTGTGTATATAATTTAATAAGACGAAGAGAGAGTAAAGCATATTATATTATAATTTTCGTAGTGCTTAAAAATAATAATGATTATCGCCATGAGAAATCGTTTTAAAATATTATTAGAATAATTGTTCGACAGCCATTACTTTATTATTTCAGTACAAAACACATACTGCGGTACTGTGTATGATTTATTAACGTTTTCAAACGTCATGTGCTGCGTATAATATCTCTTCGGATATAAGGTATTATTGCGTATAATTATAATAATCATAATGTACGCAGTTCAATATCGTCAATGAATATTTCTGTGCATTATGCACAATGTAATATTTACCTGCTTGGGACAATCGATTTTTAAATGATAAAATTTGTCGTGCAGTTAATGCCAATCAGAAATATCGTTTACTGATATTTGGGGAGTGGAGGGTTTAACACTCCCCACACCACCCTCTAAAATTGCTTCAAAGTGAACAGATGTGTGTATATCATAGTATATACACCGTACATTAGGAGACATGAGCGGAAGGTGTTCAGTGTATACTTCGTAAATTGGAAATTTGGTAAATCTTTATAAATTAAATGGTCTTAGAAATGGGTCATGTTTATTGTTCACACTACATACTTAGAAATCTCACATAGTATAATATAAATATATACGTTCATCGTTTTTAAAGTAACCGCTAGATAGCGCTAGATATTTTTTTAGTTTTTAGTTTTTTTTTTATTTGTAATAATAATAATCTGTTTACTTAATAATGAAACAAAAATTAAATGTATTTGTGGACTGTGAAGATGTGTTGATGTTATAGTTATATTTTTCTACGTATTGAGATTCGATATGACTGTATGAGGTTATGCTTCACGCATAGGCACCCGAGTTGGTCAGTCGACCAAAAGCGTTTGCTTTTTAGCTTTTTTTTAAGACGAAATATGAGCCATGGCATAGGTGATATTTTAAATTAAAATTCGGTACACGCAAATGTTATATAAGATTACGTTTATCAACTGTTTCTTTCCAATTGTCTATTTTGTAGTATTATTAACTATTGGATCGTTTTTCAATTGATTGATAAGTAGTATTTTTCAAAACTATTACACACGATTGAAAATATTAAATAACATTACGTTATTATATTACTTTATTGTAACTGAAACAATTCCTAGTCGTCCAATAGATTTTTTATAAATCGTATTAATTACAGACGTGTCTCGCCTATTAGGATCACACAATAAGTGATTTAAACCATACGTATTATTGGATTATATTTTCCCTCAGTTCACTGACATATTTTTATCGTTTGTTCTATCTCTCGAATATTGTCGTATGGGTTCACTCTCGTGCGGTATCCCCGTTCTCGTCTTCATGTCAATTATACACATCGGAGTCGCATGAAGATGTGAAGAAATAAAACAATTTTGCCTCATAAAAATATATTATTATTATTATTATTATTGGTGTTTTAAATCGTATGTGAAAATTTAATTTACATTTATTTATTAAAATGTATGAATTATTTTGGGTTAACTCACATTGTTGAAGTCTCCTTGGGATATCGTTGTCTTATACTTGTATTACCTACCCTTTTGTTTTAGCAATATACACAGTGCTCGTATTCATGTATATCACACCTATAATTGAGTGTTTTTGTGTATTGTATGATCTCTTTGTGATAATTGTAGTATGCTGAAGTCAATGTTATGACATGATGATTATTATTTTCAAAGCTTAAATACACATATTATATTATGTACATTGAATATAATATATGAATAAACATGTAAATACATAAATAAAAAAAAAAATAAAAAAAAATATATATAAATCTAAATCTAATCTGAATATACATAACACACACACACACACTCGTGTGTTTAACGGTCACAACGACTTTAAATGGATAATGTGTTTGTTTTTTATAGTTGTGATTCTAGTGCTATATAAGGAGAATATAATATAGTCCTTTCGGACTATTCTAATGACCGAAAAAAAGTGTTCACAAATAAACGTGATTGTAAAACCGCTTCACTCAGAATTTAAAAATAAATCGATCAAGTTACAAATAAAAAACTGTTTTTTTCTAAAATTATCGAGGTATTTTAAATATAAACATTGCACATTCTAAGACGTATGTATGTATGTATGTACGTATATGTATGATATCGGGTTACGATAATCCTCGATTGCAGTTAATACGACACTCGAGCACATTAGGCATCGGTAGGTTAGGGTTAACACCTGTGTATCAGGATTGGGCAAATTGATGTATAAAAGTTTTATACACTATGATGAGTTAATGTGTTATATATATATATATATATATATATATATATATATATATAATTTATATATACGTATTAAACATTTATATACGTGTATAAAACGCATAAATTGTTATTTCTATTTTCTTTCATAAAATATTTAAATTATTACTAAACATTTTTATGAATACCTATAGAATAAATATTATATAAAAATTGTTTTTACTGTAATTTGGATAATTTTTTAGAATTCAATAACAAATTTGAAATTGATAGTGTAATTATTACTTATTAGTTATTAGGTAGGTACCTACTTTATTATAACCTAACCTAACACTTGTGGTCTCCATACACTGCGTTCAATAACAGGGTTACTCAAGTGATAACGATAATTGTGTCTATGAACTGTTTATATACTTTGATCGATTTTACTACATACCTGTAGCATAATTAAGTTACTTGGTTCGCGTTGGTTTTTCGAGCGCAGATCATACGTTTCTCAGACTTGTAAAATATAATTGGGAAAACTTTATTTACATATTAATTCGACGACCCGGTTCTCAAGACCCGTAGGGATTAGCCGACCGACTGTTCTTTAAGTGGATAGGATAATATACCTATAAATATCGACAGCCCTTTCATTCGAATACAGCGAGGGATTTGTGTTGCAACACTTATATCTAACTTCAATACATTCCATCCCTTCCTATCGACGTGTCTTCGTGCTATTGTCAATGACCTCTTGTGGTTGATAAGTGTACGTATACACAATCTCACTTTACACTCAAACCTAATAATCTTTTGAATTTCCGCTCCAGCCTTATCGTTTTACGAAAAAATGCAATAACGATACTATTTTCTTCTTCGTGATCGAATTCGTTAGCAATATTTTCGCCCGACCCCCGTCGTTTGTTGGAATAACATCGTTAAAGGTTATTACACTAGGTTATTTAATTATTCGTTCGGCACAATATTTACGAATAATTACCGATTAAATAGTTATATTACAGTAATAATTATCGTCCGCTGTTTGTTTGAGTAGCGGTATTTTTATCTTCGTCGTCGGTACCGGCCAGCTTCGTGTCTCATGGCGATCTTCACGTATGGCTCATGATCCCGTTCTATGACGATACTTAAAACCGTAATATCCAACTTACAACCTAAGTCTCTTTCTTCACTCTCCTTGGCAGTCTATTTCGTAGACTTGATCGAAAATCACCCTAAATGGCAGATCAACTATTCCCAAACATAAAATAAATTAAACGCATTTGAAATAGTATATAAAACCTCATTCACGTCATTTAATTTGAATCACACTTTACTCAAAGTATGCCTTATTATTGTATAACCATTATGCATAAACATTAAAAACATAGATTACTAATATTCTATTAAAAAAAAAGTAGGTAAGTTGTTGATGTATATAAATAATATATAATTTTTTTTTAGATTCTCAATGGTACAATATTCAGTTTATAATTTAAAACATTCATATAAGACCATATTTTTCGTGATATTTTTCACGTTTCAAATTATATTTTTTAAATATTCTTGATTCGAGTAATAATATCACGTTATAATAATGAAAACATTTCTGCTTTTATTTTACTTATTTTTTATTAGACCGCAATCAATGTCATCTACACAAGAGTGTTAGGTGCTAATAAATTAATATATTTTCTTTATTTGTAGAATCCTATAAAAAATCATCAACTATAATATAGCGAATGATAAAAAGTGAAGTCAAAAGTTAAAAATAAAAACATGAATTCTAAGTTGACTACATTTTTTGATGTAGCATTTATAAGTGTAAATAACTAAAACTGAAGTGTACATTTTTGTATAACTAACCTTAGAATCGTAAAATAAATATTTTTAGTACCTACCTAGAAATATTGTTTTTCAATCAACAATCAAATTAAAATGTTGTTTACATTATGTAAATTTATAAAATAAAATACACACTTCTAGGCATCTCAATTTCGGGATTAATTTTAAAAATATTACGATATTTATATTGTCTTGATGACCTTGAAAATTAAAATTCATTCTTTATAATATAACATATGATATGATATACCTAATGCATATAAATAGTAGGAAATTTTTAAAGTTTTAAATCAAACTTCGAATAAAATACGATTTGAAAAATGGTCAAAGTTTCTCAAACTTCTCTAAATTATATTAAGTTTTCATTACTATTTACATAAGTAAGTAAATAACGCGTATATATTGCGTAATACTAATTACAATATAAATTGTAATGTATCTATGAATAATATTTCTATTAATTAACCAAGAAAAATTTATAACACATCATGATAATAAAATATAGGTATGAAAATAATAATTTTATTTATCATAAATTGTGTTCAATGTCAAATGCGCGTACCTCATTGGTTTATCGCGAGATATTATAATATGTATTACATAATAATTATTGACGTTTTTTTATTTATTGGCACACACAGTGGATCCACGACACTATCATAATTGCATAAAACGTTATTCTTTTCACATTTACGTAAATTTTCTATGCAATTCATTAGTTTTGCATCTACATTCAACGAAACATTGTCCTTCAAATTGTGCATTGCTTTAATGTTTGTAATGCGTATCGTTACTTTATTTCCTACAGGTATTATCCTAGGTATCTGCTTCAGTAGATCATTAAAAAAATATTGAGGATTATCCTGGTTCGGAGTATTACGTATATAATATATTATAGAATGTTTTAAATTTCGAATTTCATATTTATATTCATTCAATTCATTTTTTTTTTTTTTATATACGTTACCTAGTTGAATTTAAATCATGTGGGTATTGTACCAACGAACGGCGCGAGCATCATTGATCAGTATTATTTATAGTTTTGTTTTTTTTCAAAATTAATTAATACCTACTAATTATATACTTACGTACACGCCCTGGTATGTATATTGCATTTTAATTTTTATCACGTAACATATTAATACACACACTAAAAACCAGTATAATAATAATTGATAATATTATTTAAGTTTAATCACATCGTTATTGTTGGTATTTTTTTAAAGTCATTTTGCACATTTACTTTATGTGTAGGTCTCTTTAATTTAAATTTCAAAGTACGTGAGTTTGTTATAGTTTTCGTCATTATGTTTTTATTTTATATATCATAATGTTTCATATATAGTTAAAAATAAAGTTGTTAGTAATTTTCTAATTCAATGACGTGTTTTTTACTTTGCACAATTTATATATCTATCAAGTTATAAGTACAATATACATATTATTATTTATTTCTATGTAAAAATTATAAATTAAAATGCGTTAGTTTTACTACTATTTTATTGAATTGGTGCTTCAAATTCTAATTCTCTTATCAAACATCTGGATCCCCTCGAGTTCTATAAAAAAATGCTTTTTATTATAATCAGCGATGAGAGAAGTTTTCGAACTTCAAATTACCTAATAAAGACATCTGCATTCAACATAATGAGACGAAAAGTTTACATCTCCTTCGGTTACTTCAGTTGAAAATGAGTTATCTCAAACGATGGATTTCTCCGATATCAAATTTTTTGTAAAATCGAAAGCTCTTTGATATTAAATTTTTGTATAGAATTAAGTTTTTAAAACTTGAAATTTGAATAAATAATATCCTTCGTGAATACATAACAATAGTTGTATAAATAATTAATTAATAACAATAATTATAATAATGTAAGTTTTATTTAATTAAAAATAGTTAAAATAATATTTGTACAGGAAGGAGGTGCATAACTGTTTATTTGTCCAGAATTCCAATAATTACCTCCCTGTGTGTGTGTGTGTGTGTGTGTGTGTGTGTGTGTGTGTGTGTGTGTGTGTGTGTGTGTGTGTGTGTGTGTGTGTGTGTGTGTGTGTGTGTGTGTGTATGTGTGTTACTTTATTTATTATATGTTATAAAAAACGAGGTATTGAAAACGTAGTAATAGTTGATAGACCCTCGCTTTTGAAAATGTCTATATAGGTATATAGATTTCACTACTCATAAGCCATAAACTAATCATTAATACTATTTTATGCAATTTCACAACACGACACATAACGAATAGCGTTTGAAATGTTTACCTACATGATCACTAGGCAATATAGTCACTCGACGCTCTATGATGTTTCACCCAAGGGCGTTCGATGTACGAAGTTTTTTAACTATTTTTTTATAGTGTCTTTTGTAGAAGTTAAGATTCAAATTTATATCTTGGGAATTTTCATCGAGGTACGTATATCTTACACACTATACGAATGGATATTAACCGTAGTGTTTCGCAAAGAAAAATATGATTTTATACGAATAATTATTATTTTGATCTTGGCGGATTTGTATTATATAATTGTAGATTACACCGCCCTATTAGTGTTTTATTGTACAAAGTATTTAAAACGTACGAACTAAGTTGTTGGGTACAATTGTGCAAATTTGCGTTATGTAATATTTTATAAATATTTATGATTATGATATTGCATTATCACCTGTTGGGTAATTAAATTTAACGTAGGTGTTCTAATTATGGTTGAAAAAGAGTTCAAGAAACATCTAATTCAATAAAATCTTTGGAAAATTAGTTATTGATTTAGGATCGATTAATTAAACTCAATAAACTGCAAAAATATATATTTATACATAGTTCGGTTTTTATATTATAAACGGATTTATAAATCATGATTGATGAATATTAAATGGAGATAAAATATTAAATTCGATAAAATAAATTATACTAATGAACGATAAACAATTCATCATAACAATAAGAAATAAGAATTATAATTTAAATTACTTAAATACGTGTCCACAAAAATATTAAATGGCCATTACAACGATAAGTAAGCTAATCTTTTATTTTTAAGAAATTAGAAACAGTGTGAGAAATCCCCTGAGTGGTTTAAACATAAAATTATATGAGTAACAAATTTCGGTACTCATTTTGGTTTATCGCCCGAAAGTAGAATGAAATAAAAATAAAAATTCATCGATTGAGGTATATTCAATGGATGTGGGTAAAAATATTCAGATTATCGGATTTCCGTAAAAAATAAGACTTGATAAAAACCGATGTGCAGTTAATAAATAAAACTAAAAAACACTTCTCCGCATAATTTTCGACTGATATTACAGAAATGAAATAAAATCGTATCACAATCCTTCGACGTTTCGGTACGTGGCCAAGACGTTACACGACAATAACATTATAATATTATATAGATAATATTTTACACACAAGACCACACATGTCATCTACGTCCGGAACAAAAGTTTGGTATTCGGCTTATACGCTTACTATACCAGTAGTAATTGAGCAAGCACTGTTGCGGGATAAAATGGACAAATGTAAACTGGGCCCGCGATTACCTTTTTTGTTGTAAACTCGGCTCCAAAAATTTTAGGTGATAAATTAGGTAGAATGTAAACTCGGCTCGGAAATTTCAGGTAATAAAAATATCCGTTGTAATCTCGGCCCGATAATATTTACCGATAAAATATTAATAAGCACGACATAATTTAACTAATGCATGTGAATTATTCCATGCGCATTTTAATTCAAGTTTCAATTCCACTCACCCCAATATATATGCCGTCATTGCAAAATTAAAAGAAGTACAAACAGAAACGTACTTTAAAATCAACAGTCTAGATGCACCATTTAAATTTCAGAATACAAAAACTAAAAAAAAAAAGAACTCTTAGAAAAAACACTTAAAAAATATAAAAATAACGAAATATCGGTGAGTGAATACGTCAAACATATGGCTTTTTACTTTAAAAAATAGATTTATACATTATTATTTATACATTTTTACTAAAATTTTTTATTAATATTTTTACACAACAGTTTAACATTTTTTTACATTTTGTTTACAAATACATATATACATTTTTTTACATTTATATAACGAATTTTATACTATGCATAATAATATGAAAATGAAAATAATTTTTGGAGGATAATGAGAACCGCCTCCTCGTGGTGTCCTCTGCGTAATGCTAAATGGTTCTCAAAAATATTATAAGAAAATTACGTCGGGCCGAGTTTACGCCAAAATTATTTTTACCTGAAAAAAACACGGGCCGAGTTTACAATAGACCTTTTCAAAATTGTATTTCCCCGGGCCGAGTTTACAATCGCCCGATAAAATACTTAATAATAATCGGGTCCTGCACATTGCATTTTTTTTTATCGCCCGTGATCAGTCATCTGATATCAGCTAACAGTTAAAAGTCAAAAAATACGTTTTATGTTCCACGGTAAAAATCTAAATAATCGCTCGACTCATTGCCACCTCGAATCTCAAAGAATACACGACATTCGAGGAGAAGACGCTCAACACTCGATATCCTATGATGCTAAAACCTTGTTCGTTCAAATCTCTAACCGTCTCAAACACGATAATATTATGTCCGTCCGTAACTCGGAATATTATAACATTTTTACTTCGAGTCCGGGGAATCGATCGTACACGTAATACGCGTATCACGCGCACCGAACACGCAACTCGCGCGACTCGAAACGTGTCGTTTTAGACGGCCGTCGGCCGAGAGTGGGGGCGAATTTTTTTTTTATTTGAACAAACCCGTTTAACAAACCGTATATAAATAAATTCTGATTAAAACACATTGCGCAATAACGGCCCACTGGAAACAACTACGACTATAATATTCGAAATGAGTTTCCCGCGTACTTTGTTTTAAGTGGTTTGAGCAACGCTATACGTATATACATATAAATATATTATATAGTATTATACGGCAATATTTGAATTCCGAAGCGTTCGTGTAAATATTAAAACCGAGCGCAGGAATTTTCCACTTTGACATTCTACGATCGCGTCATCTTCCATCTCGGATGTCTCCCCCCTCTCCACCGACCAACACGGCAACACCCACCGAGACGAGTAAAAATCGTTTCTTCCGATTTTTTTAATCGAACGATATATATTCACGAAAATCGCTAAAAACGGGTTTTCGACTGTTTACACACATAATTGAATAGAAATCAGGCCCGACCGGAGAAAAATATACAATAATATTATTATACCGAGTTGGATCTTGGCAAGATGTGATGGTACGAAATAGGAGTAGCAGCAGCTATAATAGCACTGCTATTTTTCTCAATAGCAATAACAGGTTGCTAATCAGAATACAAAAAAGCAGTGACTGCTATTTCTTTGATGTTTTTATTTTATTTCAGCCTATGTTTCTACACTGTAGTGATGGTACGAAATTAAATGTTTGTATTATTTTTTTGTAATAAAATAATTCTATTTAGCATTACACAGTAGTCACTATAACGGATTCCACAATAATAAACATTCAATTGCCTAAAAATTATTGAGCTCAAATTTATCAGTAACAGCTGCAGATAGCAGGTAGTAAACTAGTAACAGTATTTAATATTCTGTAGTTTCAAGTTTGATTAGCAGTCACTGGCCACTGCTATTTTCACTGCTATATTGTTGGAGTAATAATTATTATCAGTTCAAATAATAGCTGTTATCTCGAAAAACAGCTATATTCTATATGACTAGCAAAATAGCAATAGCTGCTATTTTTCACTGCTATTTTCAAATAGCAATAGCAATAGCAGTTGCTAAGAAAAATAATAGCATTTTACCACCACTAGATCTTGCGCGCATGCCCACATGTGCCGACTGCAGCATACTAATCATTACGCCCAAGGTTCGGTTCACAACAAACACATGGGCATAATTCAGGTTAACTGTATATAGAAGATAAAAAAACAAAAAAAAAAATTAAGACGTTTTCGTATCATTATGCCGTTATAAACGTTTATAACGTAGAAATGAATCGCCGGAAAACGATAAATTTATAATGATAAATAATGAATCCGATATCGGTAGTGAATCTAGTGAAATATAAATAATAACGTACGCGTATGCGTATAAATTATAATTGTTGCACGTTATCGACAATTACGTATTTATATTTCATGCGCTTGCGATGATTACCTAAAGATTTGTTTGATCGTTGATAAATTATTATTATAATGAGCGAATTAATAAACTGTATAATACGATATCTGTTGTATAACGTTTATATAAATACAAAATATATGATTCGAACTTATCGGCTCTAGCGTAGAACGCCGTTCAGTCTTGCCCGTCCTTCATGCCCTAACCTGAATCCCAATTATCCGCGTCGTCATGACGACAACTCGTTTTTTTGGTCAGTTGCTCCGTGGCATGCAATGGTACATGACGCATTCAATCTCAAGCGTTCGTTCCATCAGTTCATCGAAAATATTCACGCAAGCGTAAACGAATTGTTGTTGATGTTCGTATTATTCAATATTTATTTGCTCATTTATTTCATCCATTCGTTGTAAATGTACCTAATTACGTCAGCAGTGCACTAAGCTGATTATCGGGAAATTATTAACTCGTCAACTATATTATATTGTACACGTTTCAGACGTGAAATTTACCGACAGATGTAATTACATAACACTTTTGTTATTTATTCCAGTGCCGCACATTTTTTAGTTATAACGGAAAGGAGTGAAAAAACACCAAAAATGGCCAACGAGAAGAACAGTCAATCGCCGCCCGGCTTTATGCCGTTGCATTTGATACAACAGGTAAAATAATTAAAATTATAATCAGATACGATTTCATTAAACATTACAATATATTGATGTTAATTTTGATTTCAGTTCCTGGGATTTATACTCATATTAAGCGTGTTGTATTGGATAATTAATTTCCGTGGCGGATTTAGTTTTACTGATGCCAAAATAATATTCAACTGGCACGCGCTACTCATGACGATTGCTTTTATTTATTTATTCGCAAATGGTAATTATATTATAATTGAATAATATTATTGAAATTTCGCAAACGTTTACAATATTTTTTAATTCTCAATAATTTTTTAAACACTCGTGATTTACAATCCATTTTAAAACAGATTTTAAATGTAAAAAAAAAAACAAAGTTTATACTCAAAAAGGACGTACTTTGGTATATTCTTAGCTCCTTGGATAAAATTATGGGAATGGTTGCAATGAATTTTAAATAAATAATAGATCGTTTCTTTAGTTAAATGATTCTGAGCAAAGCTTCAGTATATAAAAAAAATATATACCGTTCCTATATTTTATAGTTTTTAGTTAGATTGTCGGTATGTTTTTTTATCAAATCTGTTTTAAATATTCTTCATTAGATAAATGAGAAAACACTTTTTACCAATAAATTCAACACATGTTATTCCATCTTTATTCTAAGTTTCACAATAATTGGATGTTTTTTTCAATAAACATTTATAGTTGAAAATTGACATGAAAACCGTCAATCCCGTAAAATTGTATAATAATATACTTAAATGCCAAAAAAAAAACTTGACTTAAGATTTTTGAAATTTTTTCAGTATCGTTAGTTTAGTATATGAGTAACGTTATATTACATTTTCAAAACTTCTTGTCAACTATTAAAAACTTTATGAGAAATAAACTTAAAAAGAATGAGTCGATTTTATAAAAATCGTATAATAATTTACTTAAACGCTTATAAAAAAAATCATGAGTCCCAATTTTTGAAATTTTTCCACTTTTGTTAGAGAAGTGTGTACGAGTAATGTCATGTTTAATTTTGAAAATTGTTCATTAACTACTAAACATTTTACTAGAGATAAACATTAAAAGAATAAGGTATTTTCAAAATTCTATTTTTAGTCCAGAAGTTGTGAAAATTTGTTAAAAAATTTCGTGAAGTGTACAAAATTGTGCCATTCATATGTGGTAAAAAGTTCAAGTTTCTAGCAAAATAACTTTTCCAGTTATAAATAAATAACTAAAATAGATTTAGTGAAAGGGTCGTTTACGACAAATTTCACCGTTTTTATTCGGTTTTTCGGTAGTTTTTTCTACGTCTGGAACAATTTTTGAGAGGAGAGAAAAATGACCTCTACATAGTAAAATCTACATGCAATTTGCATACTTTATATTTGCCGGATAAAAGTTTTGGACAAAGTCAAGAGTACCAAAAAGCGTCTCCAGAAAAATAAAAATAAAAATCATTGTAATTTGTAAAACCAATAGATCCTTCGCTTTTCTCAGAATTTAAAATAGTGTGATTAAAAATAAAATTTCAACATACTAATACCTCTTTAATGTTATTTATACATAATAAAATTGCAAAGGATTTTTCATGTTGACAAAAAATCGTGATAAAATTACATTATTTAAAACCCCATCAATTATAATAATTTATCGCCTTAAAGCGGTTATAAAACGGAAAATACGTATCCAACATACGTATCAAAATACGTTCAACAGGTTTACGTTCATAACTGTTTATTTCGCGTTGGCATCGGTCTGTTGAAGCCGTGCGTTTTTAATTATTATTTTAATTACCATCACTGTTAATATTTATGTCGGCACGTGTGAACTAACAACGTCGGCGTTATTCTATCCCGTACAGCCATTCTACACTACCGGGCGTTCCGCAAGTGCAAAAAACAGCAGTTGAAAAGACAACACGCCATCGTCCACGGTTGCATAGTGGTGCTCGTGTTGCTCGCCGCGATCGCAGCTCTGGCTTCGCACTTGTTCGCCAGTCCGCCGGTGCCCAACTTCTACTCCTTGCACAGTTGGCTGGGCATCTTCACCGTCGTCTTGTATCTGTCGCAGGTCAGTGACAATATACGCCTAATTCAGGCGATAGACGCCGAATTTTTTAATATTAATTTCATAAAATCATTTAGAAAAAAAAAAAACGTATTCACGACATTTTACAAACACTATAGTATATACGTATAGTGGGTATATAAGAAGTACCTATTTACGGGGTTGTTGCGTATAACTGTACACACAATAATACAATAATAATTAAAAGAGAAATATCGTGTAAATAAAGATTCATTTTCTAGCTTAGAATGTCAATTCAAAATTTTAAACATTATTTAGCTATATAGTAATCATATTACTAATGCACACATAGTAGGTCAGTGGCACGTTGGACCACTCGAAATTCAACTTTCAAAAGTTGTTCCCGTGGTCGCGTCCAAAAATAAACACTTAAATACAATATTATTATTTCTTATGAACGAAAATCAGATTAATGCATTTGTAAGTGTAAAATGTGATGTATCATTGCATTAAATTCAAAATAGTTGTTAATTAACTTGAATAAACCAAGATCGATTATCATTTACGAGCTTTCAGACAAAAGTTTACAAAAACCGAATTAAATGTATTAAAATAAAGTTAAACTTTATTGAATTAACACAGTGAAGATGTTTTTATTATTTTCAATCATAAAATCAGTATTCGAATCTTTACAATATTATAAAAATAAATCAACGAAAGTAAATCAGAATCGCCATCAAAAATACTTAGGTATCTACTTTTCATTGTAATAAAATTTGCAAATTTTTATTTTATAAATTTTATAAATTTTATTAGAAAAACTATTGAAGATTCGGAAGAATTATGTTTTTCAAATACTGAGTAGAAGTATTTGAAGACATTTCTGATGTGTATAAATAGGATGAATGACATTTTATACTTTTTTCACAAATTTTGTACCTAAAAAATAAATACAAAACTATAAAACCAGTGCTCGAATTGAGGGGGGACGCAGGCGGACGGAGCTCCCCTTCTTATCTTTATTTTTTTAAGCGTACCCCTTCTTCAATTTTTAATTTGCATTGATTTCAATTATTGAGGGGACGCTATTTTTTTTTAAAGTTTCTTAGTACCCCTTCTTTTATATTTCCAATTCGAGCACTGTATAAAACCGATACATATTCTCCGCTCCAATCGGAATCTAAAACATGAATAATTAATATACAGCTACAATTCAAACGGAAAATCATTATTATCATTATTATTGAATACTATAGCAAAATATATTGATACCGAAACTAAAAACACACGTGCCTCATGACGAAATTATACGTCGATTTCGACCGTTCAGTCCGCTTATTGTATCACGCCACGTAGCACGGATCCTCGGCAAAATCGATTACATAACACACCCGTCCTAAAACCATTATAACTAAAGAGCGGATTTTCAGGTTCTTAAAACCTTAAAATATGATGCTATTATGCTTCAAAAAAACCTTAAAATATTCTCTAAATATTCATTAAATTTGTAAATATGCAAATATGATTTTTTTCTAAAATAGTTCAATAAAAACAATAAATAACTGTTAAGCGCCATTCTCTTGGTAACAGGTAAATTATTGAATAATTAAAAATGTAAATCAGTTGATACATACCTATATAAATCAAATAAATATAATTAAAAAACATAAGATTTTAATAATAAATAATAGATAATCTGCACCATTCCTTTGGTAACAGGTAAATTATTGAATTACAAAATATGTTAATCATGTGATACATAGCTACGTAAATGTGATAAAATATATTTAAAAATACATAAGAGTTTAGTAATAAATAATAGATAATTTGCAACATTCCTTTGTTAATAGAAAATTATTGAACAATAACAAATGTAAATCAGTTGATACAGAGCTATATAAATACATAATAAAATATATAATATAATATAATAAAATATAATAATTAAAAAAAAAAAAAACATAATAGTTTAGTAAAAAATAATAGATAACTTTGCACCATTCCTTTGGAACATAACCAATTCGATTACAGACAAGTAAATAATTGAATTATTTTGAATTTTTATCACTCTTTAATCAAATTATTTTTTTCCTAGAAAAAATTATTCCCGACAAAATCACATTTCGAGAAATTAACAAAATAAGCGAATTTTTATGAAGAATAATAGAATACATATATTCTAAAATATGAAAAATAGGCGAAATATTCTCTAATCTCCAAAATATGCTTTAATATGCAGAATTAATTTTTTTCTATGAACTCTGTGATAGATAAATCGTCCACATTTTTCTCCATCGTAAAGTTGCATAAAATCAATAAAAATATGTAAAAACCTAAAGATCCGCTCTTTAATTATAACTTTCTGTGTATTTATTTTTTTTCACGTTTTCGTCTCCGCAGTTCGTGGTCGGAATCTGGTATTTTCTCTGTCCCGGAGCGGCGGACGAACGCAGAGAAGCCTTGTTGCCGTACCACGTGTTTTTCGGCGTGTTCATCTTCGCCCTGGCCGTGGCCACCGCGGTCCTCGGGTTCAGTGAGAAATTGATTTTCGCCCTGTAAGCGAGTTTGTTCAATACCGTTCGCCCGTCGCGCGTAAACTGCGCACGCGGCGCCTATATTATACCTGTGCTCTCGTGTGACAATAACGTCGTGTCGCGTTTTCGTTTCCGCAGGGACAAAAATTACAAGACTTACCCGGCCGAAGGACTGTTCGGAAACTTTTTGGGCTTGCTGTGCGTCATCTACGGCGGACTGGTCGTGTACCTGGTCACCAAACCGGAGTTCAAGAGAGCCCCCGTCATGGAATACGAACCGCTGATCGGCAGTTAATACCTACATATATGTGTATAAATACGTACCTACATATTATGTAGAATAGCCTCGTCGACCACATCGACGTTTGGGGTTGACACTTTAAAATTCTCAGTGCCTTCCTGCCAACTTTTATACTTAGTTTAATTTGTTAATTTATATTATATTCATAATACCTGTCGTATCAACTAACGTGGAGAAAAAGGCACAATATTAGGGACTCATCGAATTTGATCACCAGCCGATTTATTCAATTTCATTTACGTTACATTTACGTCTATATTACCTCAATCGTTTTAATAAAAATCAAATATTAGGGTTGCCAGATTTTGAAATCGCCAAACCGAGACGTATATGTGAATGTCGAATAAATTTTTAATTTTTAATAGAAACTTTATTTATTAAGTACCTACCTAAAAATATGTTTAAATTAGATATAAAATCATGCAATCTATACTAATAGGTAAATCAAAATTAAAGAAAACAATCTACATTTTACTGTTATATCAAATAAATTTTAAATTATCAAACTTATGAGTCATAAATGTTCAACCTAATAAAATGATAATAACCACAAAGAATATTTGAGATTCAAATGTAGAAAATGTACAAATATGATCATCTGATAGTTCATCAAGATTAATGAATTACTGTACTAATTTATGATAATCATTTTTTCATTAAATTAATAATTGGTATTTTAACTACTAATATTTGAACTCCTGGACATTTCACTGTCGCGAGACACTTTTTAGGGTCACCGGGATATCAAGTGAAAATTTTGTAGCGTCTTGGCGAATCCAATATGCTAGTGAGATATTTAATTTGTATTCGATGCGGTTATATTATCCAAAATTACAGAACCATATGTTGAACTTTGTATACCACTATGAACATCAGTATTTTGAGATCAATTTTCTTGTGCATACAACCAACTCGGCCCTTCCCCATAATTAAAATTAATTATTATTTATACAAACATTTTTATTCATATTTTATTTGTTTTATATACTTTGTATTGAAAATAATGTATTTTTACTTAAAGTGATCAAATATAATTTATGTTAAGAAAATTAATTTTAAATTATTTATACTTTTTTTTGGTATTTTTTGTTTTTGATTTAACTTACAGGGTCTAGCGACCCACAGCTCCTGTATAACAATTTGGTGGCTCCAATAAAATAAATAATTTTTATATAAATAGATTTATTATGTTAAAAATATCTATTATACAAGTTGTTTTACTAATTCCTTAATTTAACTAGTAAACTGGATTACCACGGTAAAAACAATGTAAAAAGTCTTTTGCTGCCTATTTCTAAATTAATTCTTAAGTATTCTAAATTTAAATCTAAAAATATTTCAATAAGATTGACAAAAACCATTAGTGTTAGAATGTACATTTCTCATTTAAAAAATTGAATACAGTACAAAATACAATATTAAAATAATTTGAAAACAAAAATATGATTTTCATTAGTCAGCTAATAACTTGTTTGGTTTATTGCATACAGTTAATATTTTACTCATTAAAATCACAAAATAATACAATAGAATACATAGTAATATGTGTCCCTTCTAAATTTGGCTCTTTTTATCTCCAATTAAATGTATTTCTTTTTGTTTTAGAACTTTTAGGTCTTTGAAAACAATATTGTTGTACACTTGATTCACCTGATCCATCTTGCAGTGCATATAAACAATTTGAACCTCCTCCATAGTTAATTTCTGTTTTAGATTTTTTCACTCTTTCAAAATCCAAATTAGATCCTGAACACTTTTGTTTTACAAATAGTGTTTCTTTGTCTTTTCCCTCTTCAATTATATTGTTGATTTCATTTATACTGATAATAATATTATGTTTTAAACAATTTGGCCTTTTTATTATTGACACTTTGAATATTTTTATAATATTGTGAACTAAGATATTCAATTAGGTACTGCCTAAAAACAAAAAAAGCAAGTATAACTTATAAAATTAGTTTAAATACAGATTATAATTTAATACAATTATGTATATTTAATTCATGTGATAAGCATTTTTCTAAACTAAAATTTTACTTCATAATAATTCAAACAGTTATTAACTAATTTTGAGAATTTTAACAGAATTCATTTTTTTTTTTATTTATATTAAAATAAAATACTAATTTATTCCTATTGTGTTAATAAGTTATGTAATATTTGAAGTCACTTGAAATCATTAAATAATGTTGGTCCGCTTTAATATACTTAAACTAACGGATTTTAAAAAGTATAAAATTTACACCAGAGGTAAAAAAGTGAAGGAATCATAGACTCAAAGGTATTTATGATACATATACAATATTAAACTACCTAGTACCTAGGTTAATATTAAAATATTTGATTTCAGAAAATAATGTTTCAATCTCCTTTAAAATTAAATGAATTAATACTTTAATTTGCTACTATTGTATAGCAATAAAAAAAGCTGCATAGTGATTGTGTGATGAATTTTTACATTATTAGTATTTGTATCACTGAAAATAATGAGAGTAGAGCAATGAAAATTAGAAACACAAAAAAAAACATACCTTTTATTACTTAATTATAATTACATTGAATTTGCTTATCATATTGTTGATTTAAGGTTAACTTTATTAGAAAAAATAAATGTTGGTAAAACTCTACAAATTGTCAATATTTCAGTAATACTAACGCAAATTTTAAATCAATATTTTAAATAATAGATAATGCTTAACACAAACCTGAAAAATTGAGAATTTATAAAGAAAAAAATAAACAATTATATATAATGTTATTTGTTAAAAAGTAATTACTACTAAAGAAAACATTGTTAATAGGTATTTGTGTTGATTACAATTTATGTCAATTTATTTTAATTTATTTTAACACCAATAGCATATAAAAAAAAATCTCGACTAACAATTTTGAAACTTTTTAATACTGTGAATAAAGCTTGTGAGTAATACACTATTCAATTTTTAGGATTTTATATTAAAGATTTTAAATAGTATTATATGAACTTTTGATACCAAAGTAACTTTTGAACCATAATTAAAACCCGAAAAAGTGATTAAATAGATACATAAAAAAACACAATTAAAAATTAATATATTTTTTGTTTCACTCAAAAATAAGGGATTCACCATAACATTCACCTCTTCTGTCACTCAGCACTGTGATGGTTCTGCCGTCAGCCTCTGAGGTGTTGCTACCGCCAATTGCCACTATGTGCAAACACCATTAGCTGCTGTAGAATAAGTGCACTCACTAAAACACAAGAAATCGACCATGACATTTTTCTCTTCTGTTGCTCGACACCACCTGCTGTAGTATAAATGTATGAATGAATATCAAATGAAGTATAACTCACCAAAGAGAGAACATTCAGAAGCTCGTTGACCACATGCCTCATAAAACATATTATACTCAACGTTCTGGGAGCAGTCGCCAATGCATTACTCGCTCTCATCATGATTTCTGCTGTCAGAGTTTCTTGGCCTCTTCTGCAACCACCAAGACTGCAACGGCTATCCCCCTTCCATAACAAATAATAAATTGTATATATTATATAATACTTTTTTTTTATCATCTATTATTAAAAATCATACATTATTAAGTTTTATTAGAAATATTCAATTACTGTACAGCATTAAATCATAATTAAAGAATAAATTTGAAAATAACATTTAAAATTACAAAATAATAAATCTAGGTATGTCTTACTAACGAAGTTTTTACAATTGTGTGAAACACATGTGAATATGTTAATGTCGAATTAACTTTTCTTACTCAGTTATTTTATTAGCCGAAAAAAAAGCATATTTGGTGACACTCCAGGAAAATAGTTCGAACTAGAATTTATCTTAAAATAAAAATGTTTACATATTCTATCAATAGATGATCGTAATATAACAATTAATTTATTCATTATTAGGAGTAAAAATATAGTTTTTAAATTTTCAATACATTTATTTAGCGGAAATAAGGTTTTTAATACAATGAATTAATGTAGAATAGTAAAATATTAATTTTTTCATTGGGAAAGTAGTTTGTTACGATTCGAAAATAACAGAAAATAAAATAGTTGGATTCGAATACTAACGAAATATAGATGATAACAAGTGCGGTGTAGCGTCGTCGTCCAAGTCGTAGTAAATAATAAATATTACACACGATTTGCAAAGTAGTAGGACACGATGAACTTTCACATACCTACTGTAAATTTCAATGTCACGTGATGACCCCCTTTAACCATAGATTATATTCTATCCTTCTATAGTATTTGACATAAGTGTATTCTTATTCGCTAACCGTTTAACTTTCAACTAGATTAAAAATTTAAACACAAATTTGCATTAAGATTTTGAAACTATAATGCGGATCGCTAAACATTAACTGTGTAAATTCAATAACGCATAATTTAATGTTATGACAAAATTAAACGTGATATACCATATTTAAAAAATTAATTACATTTTTATTAGTCATTAAAAATGATTAAGGTAATGACAAAACGCACTTATGTTACAAATGCTAAATTGTTTTATTTTCGTGTAACTAAGGCAATCTCAGTTTTTTTATTTGAAAAGGGCTCCAGTATTTATCAACACTGCAAGTTTACTATAAATAATTTTTGAGTATTGCATGTTGGTAATCCTTGTAGGCAAACTCAGATTAAGGATGGTCCCGGGTTTCAAAACTTACCTAATTCTATTATAATTATTTCAAATCATAAAGTAATTTTAGACAAAGTTTATCAACTTTAAATACATGTTAAAGACCTTTCAACGAGATGAGTGCAAGTTACAATATTTTCAAAAATCGTTTATTATTATTGTACGTGTTAAACTCAGAGTTATCAACACATAGAGATCAATATATTTTTTAAATGAAATTTGTACTATTTATTTATAATTAAAATTAAAATTTTTTAAAGTGGCCACATCTCGAATAACAACCAAGAAAAATATGTGTACGAAAAAATGTTAGTTTTTGCTATACTCTTCTATATCGTAGCTACTGATACCCAGGCCCCCCACATCATATTTTTGGCCCGGGTACAGAACTAAATCCGGGCCCCTCTATCATAACAATTAATTTTTCGAGATGAATAATTATTTCAAGACCTTAAATATTAGTATTATGCTTAGATTATAGGAGTAGTTATAATTAAAAAATAAAATATCAACAAATTGATAGGTATCTATCATAAATCAAAAACATGTGTAGTATAAATTATACATAGTACAAACTAAAAATGTATGTTAAAACATAAAATCTTGAAAAAAAGGTATAAAACATTTGTTAGGTAAAATAAAACAATGTGATTATTATAACTTATATTTCACTGTATAATAATTGAGTGTATGTATGTATGGCTCTGGTAGTATATTATAAATCATAATACTTAATACACATCATCATTTAAATTCTAATTTCTACTTTCTATATTAACTAAATTTTGCTTTTCTTGCTTTTTTCTGAGCAAAGTCATGTATAATACCATCAAAATGTATTTGAAACATTTTTATATTATATATTGAAGTAATTATTTGCGTGAACGCCGGGTCCCTCGAAAGTCCGCGCCCCAGTACCATGGGTCCACCTGCCCCCCCCTTGTGTGGGCCCTGCTGATACCTACTAAACGTGCACATACACCGATCTCAATGAACTGGATTCAGATAATTGCCTCTACTAAACATTTATTTTGTTTTGTAACATACGACCATCTCGTTAATAGGTCTTCTGTTTATAAATCGATAAAAAATTTGTTTTTATAATATTAAGCATTCGGAGTATAATTCGGTTTTCCCGTTACCACGCCATTAATATTTGAAAATCATTATTTAATAATTTTATAAGATTTCCGGACAGAGAACATTTCGCCGATAGTGTATGTATAATACAGAATAAAAGAATATTATTATTTTGTATTATGATGGTCTTTCGCGGATTCGACAATTGTTTTCGGTCATGGAAATATGGGCGTCATGAAAAAACATCGATAAATTGATTCACGTTGCATATCAGATTTAGTCAGGCCAGTCAGAGGGGTCTTTAACCTTTTTAGGCAACGGGTCACTTGTTATTGTTGATAAATATCGCAAGCACAATATGTATGTATATATTATAACTGAAGGCGTCAGTGGAATAACAAGGCAGCTCCATTTTTCAAAATTTTACAGGAGAAAAAATTATTGAATTAAAAAATATCCTTCAGTTAAAAATGTATATTGGAATTTTAAAACTATTATTAATAAGGATACTTACAAGTTAACATCAAATTAAAGCTAAAAAATAAATTTTAAATTGAATTTTTTTGTGTTTTTAAGTATTTTTTACCGGAGCTGTCTGGTTTTTGCCCCGATTCAGCAACAAGTTTTATTTAAATGTTGTGTTGTTAATCATAATAATTATTTAACTAATAATTTTGAAATTAACCTGAAAAATAAAAAATGCCATATAAATACATTTAAGAAGTACTTATGATAAATCAGAAAAGCTCTGTAGCTGTCATGTTCTCGCCGGGAATACAAATAACCTGATAGCTCCTTTTACGTAATAACAGTGAAATAATAATCGGAGGTAACAGGTTGTAAAAAAATGGAGCTGTCTGGTTATTCCACTGACGCCTTCAATTATAATATATAATATATAGTAATTATATGATAATCAGAATTTTCGGAAAAAAAGGTCATTAGCTACTTGCGCTTAAAACGTGTTCGCGAGCCTCTAATAAAGACTAGGAGGGTCGGGGGTTGAAGACCCCTGGACTGGCTGGATTAAGTTGGTAATCACGAGTACCCATCAATAAAATACGATTTTTTTTTATACTTATGTATACGTGTGTGAGTGTATGTGTCGGTTCGGTAATATTATACATACCTGTATATTATGCCTACGGTCTATTTACATAGTCACAAATGTTAAAATCATTATTTTTTAATCGAACGGACGAAACAGAAGGACTAGGTATATGACGCAATAACACCAGATTTCAAATAATTCATTCCTTGAACATTTTTGCGTTCTTTTTCAACGTTTCAAAACGAGGAAACACGATCCAACAAACACGGCCCATCATGCGCGAGGTGGTTTTTCACAGTAAATCGAGGAATATTTTTGAAATTGCAGACTTGACTTCTCGCAAGTCACGGGCTGCTGTGTATATATTGCCTACCCGGACCTAGTTGGTGGTTTGATAGATAAAAATTACACAGATTACCTCGATTATTGTCCACGAGCACGCGCACTTATTATTATCAAACGGTCCGAGTACCTAGGAAACATAAAATATACATGGAAGTTCGTGTACCTACGTCTAGCCTACACGAGAGACCGGGTATCTAAACACGGCGATTATTTGAATAACTGATAAGTGATAATTCTAATTTCCAAATACTATGGAGGATGATAAAAATAGTTATATAAAATAAATGTGCTGTGAAATTTATTCAGGAACGTATTGAATAAATCGTTGACAAATATACTTAATTCATACCACGCACACTGAATAATTTATTATGTTACGATGTTACCATGATGATAATCCAGTAGTTAGAGTACTTCAGAGTGTTTTTTTTCATTGTGAATTATTTAAGTACAGTATTTTAAATGACTATTATTACTAAATAATAAATATATTCCCGGCTATAATTAGTTTGATAGGAGTGGTTAAAACAATAATCACCACGGAAATATTCAAATATTATTTACTATAGTTGAATCAGTGGCGGATCCCATGGGGGACAATAGAGTAAATACCCCTCGACCCTCTTAAGCTATTTATTTTATATATAGGTATTTATACATATTTATATATAATTACTATTCTACTGAAATTATTTAATTTAGTATAGGAAACATTTTAGTTAATCTCCCCTGGATAATTATTGTATACGCCACTGAGCTGAATAAGTACAGTTTATTGTTTATTATGAAATACTTTTACTATAATAATTATTAATGTTTTGAAAATTTAAATTTTATGCTATTTTGTATTTCGTATTTTTTTTTTGTAAATAATTGGTAAGTAGTAAGTACTCTGAGTGTAAACCAATATGTCACTTTTAAAATGTTTCTATAAACAATACACGTTAATTACGTCTCAGAAAATAGGCGTATTTTAATTAATTTAACGGTCATTAAAAACCTAAGATCCGGCTCCGAGTATATTATTATACCATCGACATAAGTGGCATTCAAATTTCACCTTCAACAAAATCTAACAGTTAGACATTGTCATTTGTCACTAATTGCATCCGTATGTCCATGATTTGACAGATACGTCGCGAGGTCTACAGAGACTTTTTCATAGACCTTGTGTACGACGCTTAGCATTTGACGGTAATGTAATCGATACGGCTATACACAGGCGATCGTTTTACCACGTTCTTTTCACTCAAGTTTCAAAAAATTACCTCCATTCATGGGCGGATATGCCTACTGGGAAACAACCAAACAGGGATTTTCCCGTGGGGTCCCTGCCCTGCTCATACTTACTCAATGGGGCCCCTTCTTTCATGGTTGTATAAAATAGAAGGAGTGATTTACTGTCTAAACTCTGAAGGATTCAATTAGTATTTAGTAGCCTACAGTACGAAATTATAAACTAGGTATACCTAAGCACACTGTTTTAAACATGGATAAAGAATGATTATGACTTGTACGTTTATACATAATGGTTATAATCCATTCTAAAAATCGATAAATTCATAATTCTATGTTGTTAGGCATTCTGTGCGACGAGCTATTACCAAAATTATTTCGAATCGACCGCATCGTCAATCAACCTGTGTTCCGAAACTCCCCCACCCCACAGTGGGACAACAAATAATAAATATGTTAGGATCTAAAAGTTCTATATTATCTAGGTAATATATATATATATATATATATATATATATATATATATATATATATATATATATATATATATATATACTGTTGTTTTAAAACATTAAATAATTTTATTGAATTTATTTTGTCATTATAATAATATATACCTATACAATATAGTACCTATTACATGTTTATAGTCGGTAATTTTTGAGCCAATATTTTTTTAAATATGGGGGCCCCTTCTTAATACTTGCCTCCAAAATATGATTACTGACTGCATTAAATGTATTCCCCTATAAATTCGTTACACGTGAACGATAAACATTTGTGCACGATTAAACAGCGTGCAACAGACGAAAAAGTGGACGCAATCGTGAAGATATCTCGTCTTCGTGTACACGGAACGCAAAAATATCGACCAAACCGAAATCTCTGGCCTACGTACGTTTTTATCGGGTCGCCCACAGACGTGTTGTTTATACATTCGTGATTAATAATTAATTATTATTACAACGCGACATAATCGTCCGCCTTATATACTCGTGTAGAATCGACACGGCAACAAACGCAGCTACAGACGAGCTAACAAACACGTTTGAGTTCAAACATGTATTCAATTCGTTAAAACTTCGGTCCGATACCTTGACGGAGTCGTGTCAACACGGTCCAGCGAGTCGCGACTCGCAAGTATGCAAATCGCGATATCTGCACGATGTAAACACGTTCCGAGCGACTTATCTCTTGGTCGGCGTTTTTTTTTTTTTTTTGTTTTTTGTTTTCGCGGTCCGGCCGTTTTTGTTCGGGCGCTGATCGGTCCGCGCGATCCGACGACCTTGAGACCTCGTGAAATGCGTCGCCGTCGTCGGTGGGGACCAAACCAACACGATAACGTTTTTGAAATTCGAACGTAAATATTAAAATGTGAAAACAGAGCGATATTGCGCCGTGTAAAACGAGTGAAATCCTATATTCTGTAATCGCGGAGAGGGAATACGGGGGGCGGGGCGTCGGTCCGCGAAATGATAGCGGAACGCGTGTTGCCAACCGAGCGGCACCGAACGAAACCGGAGACGCGGACGGGACGCAATAAAAATAATAATAATAATAATAATAATATCATCTGCTCCATGATCGCAGGTCGCCCGCGCCTTGACGTGTGATCGCCGTACGTGCGTGCGACGACACTGCTACGACGTCGTGTTGTCAAACGGACAATAATAATAATAATAATAATAGTAATAGTAATAATAATAATAATAATAATAATAATAATCGTGGACAGACCCTGGAGACGGCCGTAACATAATATTAATATTGTTATCGTCGTGCGTTTCGGTCGCCACGTCCAGTCCGTTCGATCAGTCGTGAATCGCGCTCGGGACGACATTTTTCGCGTACGTCGAGTGATAACGATAACCCGTGTCCGTCGCCTGCGTCGCAGCAGCAGCAGCAGCAGCTCGCACGTCCGTCGTCCGCCACAGTCGTGCGCGTTTTTATAATATCATCGCCGTTGTCGTACGGTTTTTTTTCCCTCCGTTCACTATTACGCCACTATCTCTATTATCATCTCCGTCGTCGTCGTCGTCGAATTTTTTTTTCTCCGCACGATCCGCGGTCTCCGTGTCTCGCGCCCGCCGAAGTGACCACTATGCCCAGATCCACCGTCCCCTGACGTCACGCCGTCGCGCACACCCATCAGTCCGACCCGTACCGAGTGAGTAGCATGTACAATATTATGGCGGCTTGCGACCCGGGCACCGAACCGTACGAAAGCTGGGAAGCTCTGGACGACCCGTCCGTAAGTGGTGTTTGTGTAAACGTTTAGTTCACCGTCCCCGTCCCCGTGTCCCCGCGGCGGCGACGACGACGACGCCAACAGTCGTTCCGTGGTGTCGCACGTTCTTCACGTGTCCCTTCCCCCGTGCCCGACGTGTGTCGGCCCGACCGCTCGCTGTGCGGGTCGGGTACCCAGTCTCCCTCCCCGTAGAATTCTGACCGCCTAACCAATCCGTTCTGTTTTCGTGTTTGTACACAGGTTCTCAGCACCCAGATCAAAAAGATGCAGCTGGCGTCGGCGACGAAAAACGAAAAGTGATAATTTATTTATTTATTATTATTGTTATTATTATTTTTTTTCACTGACATCATTTACTACTAAATTAAGTAATTTGTTTGTGTGTTTTGAAATGTTAACATAATATTTATGCCAACAATCGTTTCCAGCAATAGCAATGTCGTTATATTGCCGCCCGGCTTACAATTATCGTACAACCATCATCAACAGATGACAATCCCTCAACAACCCACTGTTAAAATACTCAAGCGGCCGCAAAAGGACAACACTGCAAACGAAAATGCAGATAAACCTAAAGTGCAAGTTAAATCATTGGAACAAGTATGACTGTTTTTACTCTACCTATAAATTATTTGTCATCTAACAAATTTTCCGTTTTGTTTAGAGAAAACAAGAGTATGCAGAAGCTAGATTACGAATAATGGGCGAAGAACATGAAGAAGATCTTAATGCTGATGATGAAGGGTACTTTAAAATATTTAATTTCTTCTAACCCCCTCCCTTATCACTTAACCTATAAAGAAAACCTAATTATTCAATATCAATGAAATATCTAATTAAACTGAAACAATTATATTATAAAAATATCTAATTTAATTTAAATGCTTTTTTTAACCTCAATGATCTTAATATTATTAATTAATAAATTTGATTTTTTTTTTTTTAATATTTATAGTTGATAAATTTTTACGATCATTCTCTTTATGCTCTAAGCTAAAATTAAAATACTGCATTTTAGTAAATGAATATTTAGCATTGCCTATATATATATCTTACAACCACAATTTTTAATTTATACAATAATAGTCTTAAATACTTATACTGTAATTTAATTTTTTGTAAATAACAAAAGGTTTTATGCTAGCTTTTTGAATGTATAATTTAAGAAGATTTGATATTCTATTGGTTATTTTTGTTACTAAAATTAACAGTATAACTTACTGTTTGAATCATCATTATTTTAAACATTATTTTCTTGTGTTATTTTAATGTATCACATGTTAAATAATAAATATTTCTATTCATTGTTTTAAAGTTATAACTATGCTTATCCTTGGATTTAATTATAAATGTATGAGAATCATTTAAATGATCAATGGTAAAAGAGCAGTATTTTCATTAATATTTTTATTACTATCAAAGCACTACTGAATGGTTGAAGATATTATGATTATAAAATTAATATTTTAAACAAAATTCGTTAAAAGTAAAATTTTTTTTTCAGGGTTAGTTCTTCAGGTAGTTCAAAATTTGAAGTACTCCGACAGCCAATAATTCGTACAGTTGTTGAAGACAATGTAATCCGACAACCACGTGGGCCTGATAACACTAAAGGATTTAATCATCGAAGCTAACCCTAACAATTTAGAAAATTTTAAGTAAATAATTTGTTGAATGGCGGGTTTTCATAAATAAATTCAATATAATCTGTGTTGTACTTTTTTAATGTCCAGTTGTAAATATTAAGAAAATTATGTTGATATGTGTAGTACATCTAAACTACAAAATATTTTTGGCATAAAAAAAATTTATATTTGTATATGTATATATATTTATATATATACATTCTGCGATTCAATTTAAATACATAACAAAGTCTAGTCAGAAAAATTGTATGTAAGCATAGTATTTTCTTTAAATCTATTCGATCAGAGGTATTTTATGATTGTACATTTAAATGTAAATAAGATAAATGTGTGCTCAATCGAGGCACTCTATTTTGTTGATCAATTAAAATAAGTATTTTTAATTACAAACATACTTTGCTATAATATTCATAATTTGTTTCGTGATAATTTCTGTTTTGGCAATTTTATTCAGCAAACTAATATGATATTAATATGTTGATCTTATCCAATTTTATTTTGACTTACCTTCACCTAGAGGATTAACTAAAAACTGAATATTTTATTATTTCTAGTGATTGTTTTTTTTTTTTTTTTATTGATCATTGTTAATTTTCGTTCAAGTTTTAATAAACAATAATATTGTTATAATTTATAACATACTGTAAATCAATTTTTTATTTCTAAACTGTAAATGATTGTGGTGAAGGTGTTAAGGTATGTGAGGAAATGTATTTGTATTTTTATTTATACATATACATTTATGTATGTTTGTTAAAAATATATAATATATGTATTATACATATATTTTTTTAAATTAATTTTGAAACCAATGGTTAACATGTATAATTTTTATATACTATTAATATTTTATTATATGGGTATGAGATTACATTAAAGTTTAAACTTCTAGTTAAATAATTGCTGTGAACATGTGTCTTATTTTTATGGTAATCCTACACAGAGTTAGACAATAAATTAGTCCTGTTTTATTTACAACATATACTTATTGAAATTTAAAATTTTAGTAATAATAGCATTTAATGACTTAAAAGCCATAGCAGTATAACTCTTCATGATGTACTTCATGAGAATGGTTTATTTGTGCTTGAATGAAATATGCCGTTTTTTGGTGGTAACATTGTTCGAACTGGGCACCATGATCTTGCACACAGTTGGTTGGGCACGCCTTCAGAATTACACAAGCACAAGTTGCAAAAACCCACAAACACCAATTCTCCAGGTTCGCATGGACCTAAAATACAATTATATTTAATTTAGTAAATTATTGGTTAAACCGTCATAAACAATTATTTATTGTATCCTATTAGTTTATTCGATAAGGTTGCAGAATTTCAGTTTTTTTGTTTTACTAGTTGTAAATTGTATAATTTTTTTTTAATAGAAATTTTAAACTGCTATCTAGTTCATACTTCATCATTATGTAGATTCTGTTTAAAAATGTCCACACCAATATATACCTACATAACCTATATTCAAAAAATATTTCAATGTATAATATCATATCAAACTTAATATAATACATTTCAAACTCTTAACGTAATTAGTTTATAGAACCATTATAGTGAATAATTAATAGTTAATAATTGTGGTATGAAATATCACAACCACTTTTTAAAAATACCTTAAATAATTCTAAAACATCTATTTCAGATGAATATTTGAAATGAAATATTAAATAGTTAAGTATATCGTACACACATAGTGATTGCAATCACACTTAATTACCACAGCATTTGAGATTTGAGGGTATACACAACCAAAATAGCTTAATCCATAAAGGAAATTTATGCAGAGCGGCCAATTAAAGTTTTGACTATTTTTCAATGTTTTTTTGAAAATGTTTACTGTTAAATTTACTGTAGAAAAAATTAATGAACACTTAATATTAATATATTATCCATGCCATTTAAACTATGTATGTATCATTAACTAACTGAAAATTGATTTTGGCATTGAAAATAATTATTGGAGTATCAATATAATATATATATATATATATATAACAAAGTAGAACCTGACATAATTTGAAAAAATCTTTTTTAGTGTTGAGTTTTATTGATTTTGAAATACATCATTCTAAAATTTTATATCGCTTAAAATGAAATTAAAGTATTTGTGGTTTAGGCTGTTTTGGTACTATGCACCTAATTTATCAATTTCTCAAGTTAAGAATATAATAAAATATAGGAGGTATATAGGTACCATGAAGTAGAATAAAAAATTTAAATAGTCATGATTTAAATCTGATAAATATTTATAACATGAGCCATGAGGGGCTGTAATATGCCCTACCTATATAGTTTATAGTGTCTTTGGCTAGAGGCTCTCAATCTCTTATACCTTAGTAACACCTTCAAACTTACAAATACATTCAAGTTTTGCTTTTTTGACTTGCAAGTTAAATATGCGCTTGAATTAGGAAACAAACGATTTTAATTTAGAAAAAAATCTTCAATGGTACAATAATACACAATCTCTATGCATTATATAATCAGGGCAAAATGATTATATCTATTTAAATTCATATTATAATTTATAGGTATGTTAATATTATTAATTACATAATGTTTAATATTATAAAAAGAAATGATTTTATTTATTTTTCTAAAAATGATTTACTTTGCATTACATTTGTGGGCTTTATACATATTTAATACCTTAAGAAAACCAAGGTGTGCATTTTAGTGGCCAAAAGGAGTGATTACTCCCCTGAATCTGTATTTACTATGTAAATTGTATTTATGATGTGATAAAACAATTCTTATGATTGTATCTTCAATATCACATTTTGTTATGTATAATAAAAGACATATCCTAATAAAATTATCAATCTTCAGTTTGTACAATTGTGTATCTGTATAAACCTTGAATGTGATTTATGTTTCCACCTTTGCCTTTTCAATTAGATACCTAGCTTAAATTATTTTTCATGCTTATAAAACTACTTAAATATCCATATAAATGATACTAATTATATCATAGTTAGGCATATCATATCTTTATTAATAAAAATACCCATTTGGATTTAATATATAAGTTATTAAAACAATATTTACGAAACTACCTATGTAGCTGCCACTTGTTTTATTATTTGTTTCTTTTATTTTACAACATATTTCATTAGACATTTCTCAAAAAATGACTATCATTAGGTACCTAGGTATTATGTTTATATGTACAACTATCATTATTTATTCTAGGACGGGTATTTTATAAGTACCTACCTAATTTATTTTTCTTGGAAGAAGCATTTGATATTAGCAACAGGGTAATTTAAATTTTGAGTGAAGCGAAGGATTTATTGGTTTTACAATGTTTATTTTTTTTTTGTCTGAAGACACTGAGGCAATAAAACTAGTCCAAAAGTTAAGTCTCCAGCTCTATTAATTGATCAGAAGTTCAAAAATTACATGTAGATGATACATTGAGGGTCTCAAATCTCTCTCCCATAGTTTTTCTGACAAAAATTGTTAGTTTTTATGTATTAAAATTTTTAAATTTGGTACAAATTCTTGAAAATTTGAAATGGCTTAACTCAATCCCTTGATAATGTTACTAAAAAAAATTTAAAATATATATAGATGTATATTTTTATCCCTGAGCGTTTAATTAGAATACATACTGTTTGCCGTAAAACAAATATTCATTTATCAATAAATTAAATCAATTTTCGTTTTTAGTCATACCTCTAAAAATAATGTAAGAAACTTGTTTTTTTGTTGTACATATTAACAACATAATTGTACAAACGTGAAAAGATTTATGAAACAAGTTGTCTCCGAATCATCTAATTAAAAAAAAATTCACCATTTATTTAAAATTAAATACACTATCACCATTATCTTGTCCGAGGACTGAAAGGACAAAAGACTAATTTCCACCATCATTATCTTACCGGCTTTTTTTGTACTTCAATATTTTCGTTTTTAAACTAATGAACAAACTGAATTTTTTTTAATACTACTCGTATTTAGGATGTATACCTAACTACCTACGACATTTAAGGTAGGGAATAGGGATATAGCATTAACTGGTTTCAGTATTAACGAGAAAAAGACGACATTCAGTACGAAGATTATAAAATCACTTTTTAGAATCTTCTCCTCCCCCCACAGGAGTTTCATCTTCAGGACGGCCCTGTCGCGCGTACCTATGGTGTATCCATCCACGGCGTGTTTACTAGTTTCGATCGCGTTCATGACAATTACTCGAGTGACTCGTGTTTCGTCGTAACGGACAATAATTATCGTTGCGACGCGAGTGCGTCACGACAATTAATCGTGCCCTAGTGTTTAGATCTAGAGCGTCTACGTAACAGGCGCGGATCCGAACCCCTCCCCCCCCAAAAAAAAGGCTAATCCTGAAAAAGATGTTTTTTTTTAAATCTCGAGTCAATTATTGCGATCGGTTTTGATAACGCTATTAAAATCTTATGAAACCAATACGCAGCAGCTTATTTTACAGTATAATATGATCCCCGTACAATATTTGAACTGGCCCTGCTGCAGATGGACAACTTAAACGTTTAGTTACCTAGTTACTTAATCCTGAATTTAAAAATATAAATTATTCTATAGAGTCGTTCATTTGTGTAGACTCTAATATTATTATTTATTCAATATTTACCTACATCATTCATTAAACAATTTAGTTAGGTTCATTGTCAATTTCTGTGGCAACAGCAGAAAGCAGTTTGTAGGCTTTGCAACGCTTTACAACTTGACTGATGCTAAGGATGGGAACAAAAGATTGACTGGCTTATTAGCACTAGGGGTATGTCAACATAAAGATTAAAATGTTGATTGCAAAAATAACATTATAATATTATACGATTAATCGTGCCCTAGTGTTTAGATCTATAGCGTCTACGTAACAGGCGCGGATCCGAAACCATCCCTCCCCCAAAAAAGGCTAATCCTGAAAAATATGTTTTTTTTTTTAAATCTCGAGTCAATTATTGCGATCGGTTTTGATAACGCTATTAAAATCTTATGAAACCAATACGCAGCAGCTTATTTTACAGTATAATATGATTCCCGTACAATATTTGAACTGGTCCTGCTGCAGATGGACAACTTAAACGTTTAGTTAGTTATTTAATCCTGAATTTAAAAATATAAATTATTCTATAGAGTCGTTCATTTGTGTAGACTCTAATATTATTATCTATTCAATATTTACCTACATCATTCATTAAACAATTTAGTTAGGTTCATTGTCAATTTCTGTGGCAACAGCAGAAAGCAGTTTGTAGGCTTTGCAACGCTTTACAACTTGACTGATGCTAAGGATGGGAACAAAAGATTGACTGGCTTATTAGCACTAGGGGTATGTCAACATAAAGATTAAAATGTTGATTGCAAAAATAACATTATAATATTATAATTGACAGGTTTTCTAAAGAAAAATAAAGAAAACTTGATTTTGTATTGTAAAAATGTATTTATCATTCGTAATGCAATATTATTCTATAATTTTACTCTATATGATATTTTATTATTATATTGTCATAATTTTTAAGCTTTTTGCACGTGTTCTTTGTTTCTATGTTCATTTTTATAAATATTTATTCTATGTCAACTCAAGCATTTAAAATAACATTTTTCTATCGATTTAAAGTCAATTATCCTTTTGTAAAAGTCCATCATTAGCTGTATTGGTGCCCAATGGGTAATGGGGCAACCGCTCATAATGATATCTCAGGTTTAAAATAATGTAATGCACTATTGATGAGAATTTCATGATTTATAAGGTCCTGGGATTTTATCAAGACCATATTTTTGGATTTACAAATCGTTATCAATATTATTTATCCATATCATTTTTTCACGTGTCATTGATCTTATTCACGGATATATCGATTTAAACTGTAAGTATAAAAATGTTTACTTTATTTAACTGATTCATAAACTATCGTATGTAAAAATAAGTTACTTGTAATTTAATGTGTACTAAAATTGTGTACAACTAATGGTTATAAAATTATTAACACTCATGTCAAAAAAAGTGAAAATGAGTAATGGCGCCCACAGTGAGTGGCAATACCAATTACCTATAATAAAACAATTATCTCAAATAAAATATTGTACCTATATATTCAGATAAAGACATAGCTATCTGGTAGAAAGCTGTTAAAATACTAATAAAAAATACTAAATACATTTATTTATATACAAGTAGTAAGTACATTGCACTTTTTATATCATAGTACATATTTCAGAACACGGGCGTCATTACCCATACTAATGTTATAACTTACTCATTCTAATGTTATAAGTTATAACCCATACTCATGTGTATAATGCCGCCCAAATGTAAATTAAAAATAAATTTAATTTCTATTATTTCCTTACTATTTCATGGCAATAATAATAAATATATCGATAGGAAACGAGTTTATCTTTATTTTAAGATAAACACTATTATTATTCTAGCATTATAACTCTTTTTATAAAGAGTTTTTCTTAAATGGGTGCCAATACACCACTCTCCCCTACATGTATCCTAGTCATAATATGTTCGATTCTACATCACCTTCCTACGTAGAAAATTTCTAGATCTGCCTCGGCTACGTAATTATATCTAGCGGTGTTGTCAAAAATGACTTTCACATTAGGCACCTACCACCTGTTGGACCCAACCGGCGACGGATAGGCCCATCGGGATACTAGGTAAATCCCAGTAGACCCTTCTATCTGTAGACCTTTGTTTTATTATTTATAACTGTTATTACAGTGTTTACTAGGTAGTATAGGTACTCAACATATTTATTCTTTATTTTATTATGAAAATATATGTTCATTGTTAACGAATACAGGATTCACACTTTTGACATTGATATTAAATATTTTATAAATAAACAAATAATATGTGGGTTAAGTAAAATGTAATACACATAAATATAGTAAAAACAATTTAAAAAAATATACCTTGTATGAGGTGAAAAGGACGAGGGTGCAGGAGTGAATGTTCCACGAGTCGGTTAGAATACCAGGGAGAAATCTCAGTTTTTTACCATGGAGGCCTTCATGGACCTAGCCCGGTGCATGATCCCCCAATCCCCATGCCACGGGTCCGGATCGACCCGAGATAACCTTTGAAGGGCCGTTGAACGTTCTAAGTAGGTACGCTGTTACATGTGGTCTAACCGGAATATTCGAAGGGAATGATATCGAAGTATTAAAATCAAAACGGTCATGACGATTCGAAAATATCGAATAGACGATTATTCTCGGACGGCCGACGTTGTCTCGCCCACACTCGCCAATCACGCGGACTGTACGGTATTAGTATCAAGAGCCCAGAAGCATAATATCGTCTACATTGTTACCGTTAGGCGTTATACAATATTAAATATTATCGTCTGGCCGTCGTCGCGGGCATAAAATCGTACGTACCGTCGGGGCTAACGTCTCTCAAGGCTTGCGCGGCGCAAACGATTTGGCACAGCGCGACGAAAACGATGACCACCGTCGTCGTCCTCGCGTCGGTCGGCATTTTTTTCACTCCGCGAAATAATAATAATCAACGCGATAATTTTTACGGCCGTTCAATCACACTCGTTATAACAAAATATATTCACACGCGCGTGCGTCGTCTGCTCGCGTGCGCGCGCGCGGATGCGATTAGGTTTCGTTGATTTTTATCACGATTTTATTGTAATGATATTATAATAACACGACGTATGCACGTGCGAACACGCTGAGCAGAAGAGCGTATGGAACGACGGACATACCGACGGGCCGTGTACAACACGCATTATGATATTATAAATTGTAATATACACCGGTGATACGCGCGCGCGCACTCGTTCGCTCGCTGACGCGTTAAAATTACGTCTCTATCAAACCGTACGTCCAAACGGTTACGTTTGTCGTGGACCGTTCGATAAAAACGACTTCCCGACGACGCGAGTAAGTACACCTATTCATCTGCAGTCCAGACTACACACACGACGCGATCGCGTATTGTAGCAGGGATGGACGACTGGCGGCAGTCCGCGGGTCCAGTCCGGTCCGCGCACTATTTTCATCCGGTCTTTCAAAACGTGTTAATCTAATCGAAAAAATAATTCTACACGAACCTGTATACTTTTATTGATTTACACTGTAAATCATTGAAATAAATCATGTAAATTATTGTTACGGACACTCTCGTGTGCCCAATCACAAGTAAAAAGAATGTCACTTTACTAAGTAGTTCACTACAAATTTGGGTATAAAAAACTATTACATTTTTAGTACAATCGTGTAAAGGTCCTGAAATGCTCCGAGTGAGACTCAGTAATAAATTAAGAAGACTCTGAGTGCTCTGTCTGTCAAAAACTCACTGTCGTGTGTGTCCTCGCATACGAGCTGGTCGTGTCCGGTCAAAAGGGTTTATCAGCAGAATCCTTAGACCAGTCGTATGGAGAGGGAGTCCCACTCCCTTTAGTCACACGCGCTTCAGTTTACAATAATATATGTCTCTTTTACGCCGTTATTACATACACTTACATAATATAACTTGTTTTATAAAATAAATATAATATTACTAATACAACCATTGGTGCTTAACATTACTACATTACTAATATTCATAACATTATTATTCTAGTGTTTTAAATAACCATTTACTTTTTTGGCTTTTTGGTCCGCTAAATTTGAAATTTCGAAACGCGGACATTCTAGCGACTTAATAGTCACCCGTCCCTGACGTGTAGAGGTCTAGAGACCACTTATGAACATAATAACCAGGGTTCGGAAGTTGTAGCAAATGCATATTTTTTTTTGGTTCGTCCTAGAACACCCTTAGTAAGATAGAAACATGTTTCACACTTATCTGATGTCATACACGAATTTTTTGTTTTTGCCATTTTTTGCATATTTACGGTTTTTATTGCTATTTTGCTATTTTAGGGTTTTTAGTGCTATTTTTGGGTATATTTTCACATAAAATAGGAAAAAAACACATTTTGTTGAAAAGAATGATTTTACTTGGTTATTTTTTTTCAAATATTTAAATTATTGAAAATAAAGCGAAAAGTATTTCATTTTTCACCGTTCTACAAACTCATAGACGGTTCGATGTATTCATAATTCATGGCATTTTATAAAATAGTTTATTTATTAATTAGTAATCGGTAAATGTAATCATAAATAACATTTAATTTTTTTTTGATAATAAATTTATAACTATTATTTTTTCAAGTTAAATGCATATTTTTTTGTTTTTTCGTGCCATTTACAGCGCACATTTTGGAGTTTTTAAGTGCATGTTTAGGAGCTAAAAAGTAACATTTTCAGTGCCACAACTTCCGAGCCCTGATAATAACACAGAGGTACTCGTTTACTCGGACGCACGTGCGCGCAGCTGCAGCTGCGGCGAGTAGTAATAGCGGTCGGTCGACCTTGAACGTTAATCTGTGAATTGACCCAGACGACCCTGCCCGTCGGAAACGACGGACGAACCGCGGTCGTCTTGTTGTTGTTCAGTACCTACCTAATAAACCACGTACCGTGCCGTCCGCCGTCGTGACCAGGACGTGATGAAACTCCCGCGGTGCAATGTGCGCTGATTCGACGCGTTGCTGCTGCAGTAGCCGTCGGTCGGTCATGTACTACACACGGTGCAATGAAAAAAAAATGCGCACAACGATTTGAATTATCACTGTCTGAACAACAGTATAAAAAGCAATCAAACGTAATAATTGGATCAATTAATGAAGTTTTTTATTCGTTCAAACATTTCTAAGATTAATCCAATTCGTATAGGTGTATATACGTAGGTTGTTATTAGGGAATACACTCGAGTGAGGAAACGTCTTCTACAACTCGCTTTGTGGCGACCTTATAAGTAATAATAATTGACAATTATTCGACGATGTTTACTAAATAAAATACGACGTCAAAACTTTGCGAGTTGTATAATTGATTGTCCGGGTTTGAGACAAGTTTAAGGAATAAAGAAGTGCGTGGGTGGACGGTTTCGCCCTCCACGGAAGAGTTTGGCAAACATTTTCCCAACTTCCCCAGATAAGATATATTGAATGTAATGCCTATGCGTTAAGCCGGTCCCACACGACTCGTGAACTCGGCGAATATTCGGCAATCGCTATACTTGTACAAGTCGTATAGGCAGTGGCGTAGCTAGACATTTTTTTCCGGGTAGCCCCCGATATTTTTTGAAAAAGGTTATCAAATGCCAATAAATATTTTTAATATTAAAATATTCTCACATGTTCAATAAAAATGAACAGAATATCATATTATTATGTATGTATTTAATACTTTGAATCGTATAAAATAATATCGACTAACATGTGATTTAATTTAATTATAAAACAAAAAACGTAACTTTTAAAACTTGCATCATAATATAAAATAATATTAATAACACAACTATAAAACATTTTGTACATAAAAAGATGACTTTGGAAATTAAAATATTTTCGTAGAGAAAATTCTAATTTTCTCTTTTTCATGGAAGCGATCTCTTCAATTACATCAGATAGATTATCCACGAATGTTCCACTTATTTCTATCTCAATTGACAACAATGTTAAGTTATTAAGTCTGCGGCTAGTCATCGGTGATCTAAGATACGTTTTCACTCTTTTTATTGTAGAAAAACTCCTTTCCGCTGAGGCACTGGATTCTGGAACTACCAAAATAAGTTCAATTATTTTTGTTAATTCTTCAAATCCAATTTTAATTTTTTTTTAACTCTTGGTAAAATTCAAAAACGTTTCATTTTTCAATAAATAGTGACTGTAGTAAAAGAAAATAAGATCACAACAATTTATAATCACGTAGCTACATAGTACAAAACAAAATAATGGTACGCGGCGGTTTGATTCTACTTACAACGAATGTTTTATGAAATGTATCAAAAAAATTGGGTAGGCCCGTGCCTATACCAGGCCTACCCGCTGCCTACGCCACTGCTTGTGGGAGATGTGTAATCGTAAAACATAACGATTATTTTCAGTCGCCGAGTCACTCGTGGTTTCCCATCGGTTGTCGGTGAATTCGGCACGAGTCAAAGGAATTAAACATAATCATTTATAAATTGCGATGATTCCCAATAAATAATCGGTGAAAACGCAAGTATACACGAGTCATGTAGGAACGTCATAAGTATCAAGTCAAGATAATTGGCGAGCATCTGCGATTACGATGCTTGCCGAGTACACGAGTCGAGTGGGACCGGCTTTATACACAATTACTGCGTACACGGTTTACAAGTCTTTTTGTTTTGTTAATCGTCGGTGTGGGAAACACTCGAGAACACTCGCAACTTTGCAAACTCCTGTTTAACAGTAAGTGGATGCCGGCTATCAGTTACCGTCGCGGCTTTTGGAAAACACTACGTGATTAGAAAATCTGCCGGAAAGTTGTCGGTGTGCCTACGTGCTGGTACTGAAAAACTATCCGGGCACGTGAGAAAATTAAAAACTAAGTTTTATCAATCGACTGATAAAAGAAAAATACACCATAATATGTATTTTTTCTACTGTCATAATACGTACTAATTGTCGTTTCACATTTTCACACTGATAGGTAGTGCTCGAGAATTCATTAGAAGTTATGCACTTTCGTCGTAAGAATTCACCGCTTTGATCAAAACTATGACAATTAGTGTATCAATGTAGTCACGTTAACAATACGATTAATTTGTCATGAAGACAAGATTAACTTAAATTTCTGTCCTAGATTTCGTAGCTCCGGGTACGTATGTTATAATACGAGTACAATAATAACACTCTGTTAAATTTATTGAAATAGTTTCTGTTCACTGTCTAACTTTATCTCCTTATTACATAAAAAAGTTTTGGAAATGTACTTGCCCCTTACTCATTTACGTATAATACATAAAAATTCAGTCTTTTAGCTAGATAATTAATATTGTATTTGAAGCACTACAAATTACAATTATCAATTTTTTTTATTTATTTAAATTACCTAGTCTAAATGGAGTATGATCATTTGGGTCCTGGAGGTTAGTGAGCAAAGTGAGCTAAGGAAGAGACAAGGGCCCTCTTTGTTAAATTTCCAATATAAATATGTTATTACGTTTGATTAATATTAATATTAGCCATTAAGCTAGACTTTAGAGGACACAAGTAGAAATTTTCGTTTTTTGTAATTTTTTTACAAGAAACAATACATAAACATTTTTGTAGATAATTAACAAAACAGCATACATTCCATAGATTTAAAAAATGCACTAATTGTGTACGATGTATGTATCAGTAATATGCTGTATATACCTATGTATGTATTAATGACTTGTATAAAAAACTATTTTACTCCATGATAATTAAATTACAATTTTGTCTCTCCTTCAGTATGATATAAATAATACTAAATAATAGTCGAGACTGAAAAAGTTATATGCTTCGATTTACCTTGAAAATAAAATATATTTTAATTAAACAGTAGTACAACATAATGTCATCAAATCTAGGAGATAGGTTTGCTTACAATCTTTATTAGCCTAGATCCGCAGTATGGATAAATGTGGTGCTCAATACGGATGATGACCAATGTAATAAATCTTTTAATATCATACAAATATCAAGGCAACTAGCAAGTATAGCTGACAAATTGTGCTACAGCACAGTAGCAGTTAGACAGTGAATGTTGATGTATATCGATAGTTATCACAAGGACTCGGAAGTTGAAGGAGCTAAAAAGGGTTAAATATGCACGAAAATGTTAAATATGAAAATAAATTTAATGAATATGCAAAAGAATTATTCTCAATTCCAAAAAAAAAAAAAAAAAAAAAAAAAAAAAATACAACTAATGTTGTTGATAAATTAATAATTTACACAAAAACTATTTGTAACCGACAAAAATGAATAACTGGTTGGCATTTTAACATCTTATCTGAGCTGAAAATAAAATATAAAATATTTTTTCAGTATTTTTGAAATTACGAAAAAAATACATGTTTTATAATACCTGTTAAATTTTTGCATTGAACCACTAATACTTTCTACTTGATAATTTTGAGTTTTATTTTCAATATTAATTGAAATAGGTATACAGGTGAAGAAAGAAAAAAATCAATTTTTTTCTCAAATTATGAAATATGCATAATATGCATATCGTCGGTGAAACTGCAATACCTCGTAAGTCCAAAAAAGTCGAAAATGAGATATATACATCAAAATATTCGGAAAAAAATACTCTATAATATTGTTGTGTAAATATCTCGTATATCATATTTCCAAAGAAGTTATAAATGTTCAAACAATACATCGTATGTCATCTATCAAAATTATTATTACTAATATCTCGTATCTCCGTGTCATGATATATCGTCACGGACTAAGATAGTACACAATTTGTTTTAATGTTAAATTTTAAATGAATGCTATGCTTTTTTCTAATATTACCAGTGAAAATGTTCAAGATTGAACCAGTATACATAAGTACATAAATTGTTTTTGTTTTATACTATAATGTTAATGTTATTTATATTTTAGTGCAATTACTAATGAGTAGTTCAAGACTGAACTTGTAATAAGAGGTACACAATTTGTTTTAATGTTAAATTTTAAATTATTTTCATATATTTGTAGCAAAATTAGAAAAATATTGGTTTTATAAACACATTTAGTGTCTCCTGAAAAAATTAAATTTTGGACTTACGAGGTATTGCAGTTTCACCGACGATATGGAAACCTACAAAATACGCACATTTTTCCTAAAATTAACCAAACATGCAAAATATGTATTTTTAATTTCCAATTATTCAATTCACGCTAGTATAGATCGGATTTCTAGCTTGGTCCGCTATAAATTGAGGGTATACTGTACAATATACAACTCCTACAACTTCCGAGCCCTATAGTTATCATTATCGTAAAATCAGTATGAATTTAAAAAAAATTAATAATTGAAAAATCTGCAACTTACGTAGTTGCTTTAAGTTCGGAGTTGCTTTAAATCTCAAATTCATTTGAACTTTTGAATACTTCAAATTTAAATAATATTGATTTTGTTTTTCAAATTTCAACCGTAGATACGTCAAGTTCATAATCGTGGATTCAATTAAATTTTCACGTTGAAAATAATCCATCGAAACCGAGTTTGGTAACCTGCAGAAATAAGAATAGGGTGTTATTTAAAAATGTACAAGTCTTATTACGCTAAGTATATAGGTACACACCGAACAAGTTATAGAACGAAATATTTTTAAAATGCGTGCTAATAATACCCCTCACCTTTCTCTATTATCCAAATTTACCTGCAGGTTCACCCGACTATAAAGTTTCGTGACGTTTTTAGACTCTTCTTGTAAAAACATACCGTACAGGTATTTATTATTTAGATGTATCGCGTATAAATATATAACGTATATCAGAAAACAAATAACGAGATCTGATGTAGATAGTAGATACGTAGGTACAACTTTTTTTTTGTGGTTAAAATACCCTCAGTAAAGAAAGTATTACGTACACAACACACATGTATATATAATATACACGGAATATATAGGTAGAGTATAGAAATGTAAAGGTATTAACCATTTTTTATTAAAATATCGCGATCGCTATTATTTTTTTATATTTTTTTTTTAAGTCTGCTTTTTCGGCCAATTCCTTTGTTGCTAACGCATTATTGTGCCGACAGCACGCGTACTATACCTACCTGTACATTTGTGCGCGCATATTATGTCGTGTATATACGAACAATGCGCACTTTTGAAGTCCCCGTACACATATTATGCATTTTTCGCCGTCGTGATCCGCTTTGGGCTACGCTCACGGCCCAAAGCGGAAGCTTCGGCTATTTCGTATTCGCGTGGGCGCGTGATTCGTCCGTGTCATGGCGGCCAAATGTAACTGGAACAATATAAATTTAAGTGATATCATTATATAATACAGTTCACGTCTGATACATCTTACAATAACGAACGGTGCCGTGGGCATCGCGCGCGCGTTTGTAGTTTGAAATACAAATACGACCAAAAATCATGTTTTTTCGCTCTGAACAATATTATATTATCTGCTTCTTATTCGATGTACCGTCGCCGTTCGGTTACGTCACAATATAACGTCATACACTGTAAACGCGCGCACGTGTGTGTGTGTGTGTGTGTGTGTGTGTGTGTGTGTGTGTGTGTGTGTGTGTGTGTCGAAGAGGTTGACATAAACACGAACAATCGACTTAAGTTTCTGCGGATTAAAACGTCATTGTATAGTATTCGTCCCTTTTCGGTATAATAATAATATATACACCGTACTTAAATAACTATTATTATTCTAGGAAGCCCTCAAGGACGTTTTTACGAAAAAGACGAGTACGACACAGTTGCGGAGATGTGCGCGTTTCATCTCCTTGCCCCTGACTCCTCGGACCTATGATGTGGAATGACGAGGAGTGTAGGTACGGATTTTCACAAATTCCCAGCGTTGTCACTCGTTTTCCACACGGGCGATGGTCGTTTAGGCGAGTGTAACTAATTTTACCTTTAAAGCCGATAGTAGGTAGTCAATTTGGATCATTAGCATTTTTACCGTTTACTTATTTTATTATTATTTTTTTTTTAAGTATTTGAAAATTCAACGTCTTTATTATGATTTAAATTGAATGCATACATAAGCGGAACTACGGTCTGGGTCAAATAGACCTTGGCCCAAGTTAATCGGCTCCGTGTTAATGTTTCCAAAATTTAATAATGGACATTTACAAAAAGAAAAATATGTTTGAAAGCAAGTAAAACAAAAAAAATAAAAATCAAAATAAGAATCATGATTTATTTTTTAGCACAGTAACAGTAATCGTTATTATTTAGCCAAAATTATTTTCAGCAGTATCTGAACATTGTATTTGTTTTTATACAATTTTAATTATAAGGTGAAACACCTTATATATTTTAATATTTTATTTATTTTTACTTATAGTTTATCTTAAATGGATTCGGTCGTAATATAGTGTACCTACTTCAGTATTTGTTCGTATAATGTATTGGATTAGACTTTATATATTTTATGAACGTCTTTGAAAGCGGACGTAGAAATAAATCATTTCTTTAATTTATTTATCCACATGCACTATGCAGCGCTTGTTTAATTAATCGACTAGCAGTCTACATGCAAATAACATTTTATGGAAATTCTGGCTATTATACACATATCACAGTACAAAGATATTCTATGACAATTAAATTGTTTTGATATTTTAACGGGCTGAACACTTTTTGGCTTGTATAATCTATGTATTAGACATCAACGTAAATGTTTGGTTTGACACAGTTGTTTTTATTTCATAAAACAATTAATATTGTATCTTTATTTAAAAAATGATTCTACAATAATAATGTCATAGTATAGTTGGGTAAATATATTTTTTAAATTATCTCTTGATTCATATGAAATTTAAATTTATTGCTGATAGGGATCTCATTAAAAATAATGTATTTTAAGTTATTTGGTTTTCAGTTATTTTTAAACTTAATAAACCATAATTTAAGCTACATGCTATAAAAATAAAACAGCGTGTAAGAAATATGTTAAACAAAATAGTTTGACATTCAACTTTAAACTGAGAGCTAGAACACTCATATTTATTCAAATGTTGTAACTACGAAAATTATTACTTTAATTTTAAATTAAAAAACAAACAAAATACAAATATATAAAAATGTAATACATTTATATAGAAATAACAAAATTGGTATCAATGCATCGTCAACCCTCCCCCCATAATTTAAGTATACGTTTGCAATAATATCGGTAAAAGTGGCCCAGTCTTATGAAATTGTCTAGTTCCGCTGATTACTATCTGTGTATCTACTATATGCACATTACTGTATTATTTTTAAGTTTATTGTAATAATACATATGACTACGTATATCTATGTATAAACTTAAAGTGAGTAAGACAGTTGTTAATATTTACTTTGAAATATTATAATATTTGACTCGAAAACATTTAGCGAGGGAAGGACACATGAAATATTTAACCAGGGCTCCGTGATCTTATTTGGTAAAAATAATGACCTCACCTATAAATAAATTAATAGTGGTAATGTATAAATAAACAAAATATTATAATTGGTTTTTAGGAAAAAAAAACCATGAAAATTTTAATTGAAGCAGTTTTAGGTGTTCGTATATCATTTGGTGTACCTACACAAATATTTTTGTTCGGACTTTTGTAAATCTTAACATTACCATTTCACATAAGTGTACATTATAATACACATGCATAAGTCGTAATTTTGTTTTGTTTTTAGTTTGTTTATATCTTTAAATATTTTTATTTATTCATTTTTTTTTTTTTTGTTCTTATCTAAAATAATAACTTTGTTTTAATCTTTTTATTTGGTATACTATTAAATAAAACACATTTTTTACATAAGTATAAATAAAATGACAAATATTTAGACTGTAAAGTAACAATGTACGTTTAAAAAAAAAATCAAATTTAAAACAATAATTATAATGTTAGAGGATAATCCTTATTGCATCCCACACAACGACTTATGTCACACAATTTCATGTGAATAAGAGTAAACTTGCACGTTACTTCTCGATTGTTTATTATTAATATCAGTTGACACATTGTACAGACAGCGTCTTAAAAAAATTGAATATGCACAGAAGGGTGAAAACGTGATCAACCCATTTTGTAGCACATATTATGTTTTAGTTTCGAAACTTCTTGATTTCTCCGTCCCCCCAATAAAAAGTATTTAAAATTAATTTGTTAACTAATACGGAGTAACTTTTTTTTTCTAATATTTTCGTTTTAGAATTTCTGTAGGTTTTCATATGACTACTTAATAGCAATATTTTCAATTAATTAATTAAATTGGATTGTCTAGACTTATAGGTATTATGAAATTTTTGTTTAAAATTATACATGAAAAAAAAATCCAAATTTATGCATTAGCAAAGAATAAATTACGCTATTTATATAATAGTATATAAATAATAGTAATATATATGTTAAATTTTTTATACTTTATTAATAATATTAATACATATTTTTAATGTATTTTGGATGTTGTATTAATGAATAATAACTCACGTTTGACTACACTATATTTTGTATATTTTTATATACAGCATTGGTTTATACTAAAATGGTTTAGGTATATTTATATATTATATAAAGTAAAAAATGAAGCCATGAAGGCACTTCTCTGATAAATTCACCCTTATTGCGTTTGATAGAAAATTGCGTGGTGGTAGAGTAAATATAATGAACCACCTACGCACTGTTCATGCGTCTTTGAATTTAAGTACACGTGTTCTCACACGCACGTCATCTATTCGGCCATCTGTTTATGATATTTTATTGATTTTTCTTCCACTCGCTTTGGAAAATATACATAATTATTATTTTCAATTATGTAATTCGTACAAGACGTGTGTGCGGTATAGTATATTGTAATGTGTACATAATTAAGTACCCGTGTACTCCTATGAAAACCGTAAACCTCTGGTTATAATATACGCGTATAATTATTAATAAGAGAGTATACACGAACGTATACCGTTGTAATAACTTGTAGCGTTATAAGGATGAAATGATTCCTACTGTACTCTACTAATCGATAGCGTAGCCTATTGGTTATAGGTGTATATTATGTACATAGTGGGCAAACAATAAGAAACGACTATAGTCTATATAGATATACGTGTACACACAGATATTATATATAGGTAAATTTATAGGCATGCGTTCCCAAGGCTTAATATTATGGTGTGTTAGTGGAATAGAACATTATAATATCATATTATATTGACACGTCTCGTGCATTGGTCTCTGTGCGTGTAATCTCGAGTAAAATGTTTTTCGATCAAATTTGCGGTAATTATATCGTGCAAACGAATACGATACTTGCATCTTCATTGTAATACGATTTACGCGGATTGTCGGTTCGTAAACAATTTCGATATTATAACTTTACGAAATTTATAGTATTGTATTATTATGACTTTTGCTCACTTACATATTGTATTTTATATGGACCCCACGATATGTTACGTTATTCAATCCGAATAAAATGCAAAGAGCGTGTGTGTGTGTGTGTGTGTATGTGTGTGTGTGTGTGTGTGTGTGTGTGTGTGTGTGTGTGTGTGTGTGTGTGTGTGTGTGTGTGTGTTTGATTAATTAATAAACGGCGGAATAGAAATATTAGAAATAATAATAATATACATTTTAACGTCTCTGGCGTCGTTAAAAATAATAAAGAAATATTCTCTCGTGGGACGATCGAGTGGCCACCGTGTAATAATAATGATCGAATAATTATGTATAGTTTAAAATACATTCTATTTATATGTATGTTACATGCACATGCGCGTGGCCACGTACCGCCAGGCGAGAAAAAATTCTATACGAATCACAAAAATATCAAATACACACGTTTTTGTAGACCGATCCGAATGAACGTATTTTGCGTAAGCAATAGGCATACACCACACGGTACACACGCACACTCTCACTCACAGGCCACAGATAATCACAAATAAAGCTATATAACCTCGTGAGTATAAAGTACCTATAATATATATATGTACATACAGTATACATCTAGTAAATGATATGGTTGTGCGTGTGTGTGTGTGTGTGTGTGTGTGTGTGTGTGTGTGTGTGTGTGTGTGTGTGTGTGTGTGTGTGTGTTTGTGTGTATTTGAGATGGGAAATTGGAATGGACAAGAAGCGAGAAACGGAAGTGATTGGGCACGTACTTCCTATTGTCTCCGCACTATTACATAAGAAAACGGACACCTTCGACTGCAGCAGCACATTTTCATAAAAATTTACCATCCGTGATGTGATATATTATAGTATGGATACTCCGGCACAGAACAAGGCTGACGTTCGCAGACGTTTACCTCACTTGGAACAACGTAGTTAGACAAATTAAAATAATATCATTCCGTATGATGCATTAAGATATGTATAGTGATCAATGATTAATGAATAATTCTTATTCGATTTAAATATTTTCTAGAGACAAATAATTTTTTTTTTAGATATGATGCGAACATACATATCATTTTATACAGCGATTTATAATAACATAGGAAATAATGTTGCGATTATTGTTTTGCTTGGTTTTGAAAATGTCATACTGAATCGCTCTCTTTATTATTATTAAAAAACCAAAAGTAGTTGAACTGTACCCTAGCTGAAAGGAGACAATTGTTGAAAGAAAAGAAAATTTAAGAAGTTTTTCATTTAAAAGTTAAAATTCGGTATGTCAACCGTATACTGTTCCATTGTTTAACATTACACTACAGAAAACTCTGTCTCTTTGTGATTTTGAGTTTTTTAAACATTTTCTAAAGTGATCGTGGTCGAGATTTGATTGTTAACCATAAACATACTTTTTATCGCAAAAAAATGTATGCGAGTGAAAATTTTAAATATGATTTTTACAATCCTTCCCGAAAAAAAAGCTGAGTAAAAAAACTCGAAATATAGTCGATTAAAATTACATTTAATACAGTATTCTTATACACTGACTTCATTCGTTCACTATGACTTGACGTTAACGTTTCCTCGTAACCCGAATATAAATGGATTAAAATTAATAAAATTAATAAAATTAGATAATTCAATTATTTTGCTCAGATAACAAGTACGCGAATTAATTGCCGATCTTATCAAATAATCCGTGAGAGTTAATGCACGTAAATTCGATTAGTAAACATCATACTAAAATCGTTAGATTCGATCGATGATAATGACAAAATAATTGTTTTCTTTAACTCGGACTACGCGATTTTAAAAGCGTACATTACTTCGTTAGATGTACAATTATTTTGTAATTTCGGTTTTCATCAATTGTAATTTGTAGTTATGTGTAATTATTATATTTTTATTGTTTTAAATTCTGAGTGAAGTGAAATATAAATTGATTTGACAACAATGTTTATTTTTTTCCCCGTAATCACTTTTTGGTACATTTAACTTTGCTCAACATTTACATCTACCTTCTCTATAGATCAAAAAACTCATGTAGATGGTACTTGTAGGGTTCATTTTTCTCTCTTCAAAATAGTGTTTCCAAGGGTAGGGAAAAACTGCGGAAAACCCAAATAAAATCGGTAAAATTTTCCGTAAACATGACTTTTACTAAATTAATTTTAGTTATTTAGTAATAATTTTAAAATTAATGTAGTTAGAAACTTAACATTTTCACCAGATATTATTGTCACATAAATATATAATTACATTTTGTTTTTTTAACTTTTTGAGATAAAATATAACTTTAAAAATACTCGAATTTTTGAAAATTTATTTTTAAAACGTTAATAATTTTTAAAGTTTAGGCTTGAAATTTTAATATAGGTAATTTTACTCATATCACTTATTTGATGGCACTGACACAATTTTTAAATTCGTTATTCATTTTTTTTTTTTTTGTCATTTGACTAAATTCTATAACAATTTGTATGACATCGACTATTTTTACATCAATTTTCAACTTAAAAGTTTATAAATAATAACTGGTACACATAATCATTTTGAAACTTGGGTTCTAGATTGAAAAACATGTTTTGAATCTTTTGCTGGAAAAAAAGTCTCCTTTGATTAAAAAAAAAAATTAAACTGTTTTGAGAAAAAAAAACTGTATCAAGAATTAGATTTTAAATAATTCAATACATGAACGGTATTTTTTTTGCATCGAAGCTTTGTTCAGAATCGTTCAACTGAAAAAATAATTTTTCGTTTTTTTTTTTTTTTTTTTTTTTTTAATTAAATACATCCATCTCTGTTGTCTAGCCCGAGAAGTGAAGAATCTCCACGGTGCGAAGTTTGTCATTATGCGTTGAACATTAATGCTTTATTAATAATTATTAAAACACCGAATGGAAAAATAATACATAAAATAAACGGTGTCTCAAAACGTCGTTAAAACATTTGATTGATATTCAATCTGTTTGCCAAAATGTCGTGATATCGTAAAGCAATGAACAAATAATATACAAGTCTGAGATCTCGTCTATGAGTTCAATTATGAAACGATCATGTATTCAGATCGCATATCTGCGTAATACCTACTCCCTTCTAATATCAAATCGTCAATAAGTGGCGGTTGAGCTGTCTACAATTTTTTGTTACGTTTATTGATGTAATACTGATTTTTTCCTTTTATTTATTTGCCAAAACCATTGACAACTTTTTGGTATTGTTTCATGACATAAATATCTGTTGTAAATCCATTTTGAAAGGTTTTGTCGACTTTATAATATAGCCACGGTATAAACGTCACACTGAACTCTGAGTGTAAATCTCGGTGGAAAAACATCCCTTTTATACGTCGACGATTATTCGCGGAATCATGCAGGTAACAAAAATAATTGGTGTGAAATCCTCGTGCTAACGTTGTGAACACTGCGAAAGTCAGTGCACGACGGTGATGACGGTTTCGATTCAGTGGGAAGGGATGAGGTGCGAAATATGCCAGGGTCTTCCCCGTTTCCAAGAACCCTGCTCTCTTGACCCTCGTCCGTCACCGCTGGATGTGGTATATTTTTTCTAACAACACGAAAACGTAAAAAAAAACCGTATAATCTCGTTTGAAAACGATATACTTAAAAAAAAAAATAATAATAATAATAACCTCGATCTATTCGATTAGTCTTCTCCGTATAACGAGTATGTTGTTAAAACATGGCGTCTGCGTACGGAAATGTATAGACAGGATTTAACAGGTGTACTCGTACTGTGTAAACAATATTAGAATCCAAGCCCATCCGACATAATCTCGCCCGGGGCAATACCGAAATTCAAAGGCCAAATTTAATATCACCCATTGAATCATGGTGGGTAAATTATGATGATTTTCACTTTTAAATTTCATAACGGCTGATCTCGATAAAATCTACAACATAACTGATAAATATTTTTTGTACCATACGGTATGACGTAAATTTGGTATTAATAATTATTAATTACATACATTTCGAAACAATTCCTGGAAGCCAATGGCTCATTTGGCTTCCTTTTGCTGGCTCCCTCGTTAGAGTGTGACTGCACCGCTGCAATCCTTAATATTCGCTTGACCATATGGATTTATCGGTCGAGTTCATTACGGTCGTAGCTTATGCTCTTGATGTGTTCTCAGCGTAAAACTCGCGTGCGCTCTAACGTACCAAGTATATTATGACTAAGGCCCGGATTCAAATGCACTTAAAACCATACAAATATGCTCTAAAAAATAGCCAAAAATGCCCTTAAAAAATGCATTTTTCCACAAAAAAGACCTTAAAAATGAAAAAATGACTTTAAAAATGACATATATTTTTGTATATAATTTGTAATTTATAAATAATATTAAATTATTTTTTATTATTTTATTTAAAAAAAAAACTGAAAAATTGATTGATGTTTACTCGCATGTGTTCCCTGAATCGAAAATTTTTTTCAGCTGTGACTTTAATAGTACAAATTTTACTGAGTAAAATAGCCCCATCTGTTGTAAAGTCGTCTTTTCTGAATTCATTTACGTAGTCACGCTAGCGAGAAGTAGATGATTTTATATTGGGCATTATGTAACAGTGTAACACATTAAAGTCACAAACAACACGAGCAATGACCACGACTAACACGAAATGACTGATTATTTGTGATTTGACCGCATACAGTCAATAATAAATTAAGATGAGACAAAAATTGAATAGAATAATTTATTTTTAGTTAATATTTTGAATTGGCTAAATTTGGATAGTATATTGAACATATATGCATTAAAAACCAACAAAATGACGCAATAATGCTAAAAATGCTCTAAAAATGAAAAAACGTCGAAATATGCAAAAAAATGCAATATAAAATTTTTAGCTATGAAACCCCCGTTACATGAAACGAATTATTTTATTTTTTTATTTTTATTTTTATTTTACAAATATGTACTTGGACAGCATTGCGTGTAAGATCAACCAAAAAAATATGCATTTTGCATTGAAATCCGGGCCCTAATTATGACAATCCGCAGAGTGCAGCTGAATTTTCGCACCGAGCGGACGAACAGATGCTTGGGAAAATATACCTGCAACTACGTAAAGAATTTCTTGGGCGAAAATCGTACTATGATGACGAAGAAAATATCGAAGATACGGATATTATAAGAGCTTGTCTTGAACTAGCTACTAGATCTATTCCAGATTTTAAAAATGTCGATGAAGTCGATTGTTGATTGGCTACAAAAAGATCTTAACGAAGAGGGATTTGAGCGTTTAAGTGACAGTGACATAGCAGTTCGTTATGGCAGCATAACTACACCATCTACCTCACAACAGCCTGATTCTTCTTCTGAGAGTGATAACGAGAGGACAGTTTTGAAAAAATACAGACAATCGAAGCAATGGATAAAGTTGATGTCCTCCTGAACTTCTGAGAACAGGACAATTTTGACTTCCATCCTTCCATGACGTTATTGGCTTAAGAAAAATGAGAAGTGAAGTAAGGAAAATTATTTTAAACCAAAAAAAACAAAGACTTATAATTCCATACTTAAGCTCTGATCTTGTTGTCTTCAATATTACGGATGTATGTGTAACGTTATTGTATGTATATGTATATTTCTAATTGTAATTAAATCAAAATTTTCGAAATTTCATTATTATAAAAAGTCTCGATTTACCGTGGTTTTCATTTATCCGTGTGACCCCCTCTCCACCATTACCCGGATAATCGAGGTTCCACTGTATCATTTGAAGGTGGGCGGTAGTCGGGCCGTGATATATGATGTTATTTACGATCCGATATACCGTATGGTAAATTACGTAGCAATAGTGCGCTCGACACACGCCGTACACGTCATATATTATGCTCTCGAGAAAAATGTGTCCCGTTCCGGGTTTGATAACTTCCGTAATCCGTCGCGTCTGCGGGTACCGCGTACCGTCATTTGTCACCGATAATTAAACGACGTTTTATATACGCTTTAGCGGAATATTGCGAATATTCAAATCTGTTTCCTCTGACATCTTTGCAAATTACGGCGCCTACAGCAGCTATTGTTGACGCGCCCCTGACGGTCCGATATCGTAAATATAATTTATTGCCTTTTGATGAAGCCTATACGCGACGAATATCTCGGGAAAACACTCCTTATAAAGTAAACGCCGTACCAACATTAGGTACACGTCTTCTAGAGGCGTGCACACAGGTATGCGTTTTTAACGCGCATCACGTCGTAATGATGGGTATAATATTGTATCAGTAGCCAAACTAACGGATTCAATCACGAAAAATCGTTAAACATACAATGGTCCGATTCTCGGGGCGATCATTTATAAATGCAAATTTTTAAAGGGCCTGTCATCGAATATCCCTTATTGAAAAAATATCACGGGCCGACGTCTCGTGCATTTTAAACTACGAATCTGTCGTCGATTTTTCCGACGTCACGTGTCATATATATATATATATATACACACACAGTAAGTTCTCGTTACAACGAATACCGATACAACGAAAAATCCCGTAAAAACGAAAGTCATAGAGGTCCCCTACCGAAAAGCAACAATGTTAAAACAATGTTAAATGAATCTCAATATAACGAAATGATTGATTTTTAAAAATCCCGATACAACGAATTATTTGTACAATTGAATAAATTTGGATCACTGCGAAAAACAAAACGTCGCTTCCTGACGACGTGAATTTAGAAGATTGTCTCAATGCAGACGACAACGTTTCAACATGATATGAACTGACTGAAGTAGACATCATCCAATCCATTAAAGACGGCAAAGATGAGGCCACCGATGAAAGTAGTGAAGATGAAGCTTTGATGGGAGATGATGTGCGCAATGTCACTTCATCAGAAGCCTTATCAAGTTCGGAAGTAATGCGAACATTCAATACAGCACAATGTGATGTACAAGACTCCATATTTACAAACATTCACCAACAACAAAATTATTTACTTTCCATTAAAACAGCAAACCTTGTTCAAAAGAAAATTTTCGATTATTCGTAATAAAGTTATTTTTTTTCTGCAAATTATTTACATTTGAATTAAAAATTTTATTATTTATTTGTATTTATTTATAGTTAATATTATTATAAAAACTAAATTAATATTTGAATCACATAATGTTTTTCACTTTTTTTTATTCGAATTTTCAAAATTTCGTTACAACGAAATTTTCGTTATAACGAAAAAAAAAAATTCTGTCCCTTGGAGTTCGTTGTAACGGGAACTTACTTTATATACTGTTTTTTTTTCTATCACAATATTATAGGTTTTAACTCGATCTATCGTTATTTTTCAGTACTGGCTAAGCCTTGAATATCGCCACTGACGACGAGTGATGAAACGAGTGTTCGTCCGATGTACTGGCATATATTTACAAACATGTTATCCAAGCGGCCACCGTGGCGCGTATTTTTCAACGACCGCAGAGCGATAGCGACCGCGTGGAGTTTGACTGCAAAAGTTGGTGAACTGGCGCAAGATTTAAGTTCCATGTATGATGTGGCCGTCTCTGGACGAAAAAACAATTGTTATACATTTCATTCGATTGTTCCTAACCGGGTAATTACTACATTTACTTTGGCACTAAATGCTATGCCGAGAACGATTAAACGTCTTGGTTATAGAATATGGGTACGTCTCATGGTGACGAGTTAATTGATCGCGTGTACCGGACCAGCGTTTACAAAAACTATATAAAACAATTGACCGTACAAATGTCAGACGGAGGAAATCAAAAGTTTATGCTCTTTCAATTGTTTCGCTCCTTGGCACGCGGGGCCTTTCGCTCGAGTATTACGGCGCCGGTTACGGTGCTTTACAGCGTTTGTGTTCAACATGATTTTCATTCGGCACGATTTAGCCACTGAAAGTCGTATTATTATTATTATCATTATTCATCGCAGTAGTGACTTTGGAATGTCTTACATTTACTCGACTGTCTTTCAACACTGCTTTATTTTCAGATCTTATACAATCATAATACATGAAAAAAAACAGGCCTTCGTTATTTTGAACATTTTCAAAAAATGCATACATTTACGCCGCCGCAGAATTCCCGTTCACATAGCAACTGTTTATGAGACACTAGAATAATATCAGAATTCTCTCGTCACAAAATATTATTTTAATGAGGTCGCGCAGTCATCTTTTACGCAGGGTCGTTATTTATGCAGTGTTTCAACAGGGAAGCAAACATTCATCGCAGGACAATTTTGGTCATAAACCGAGCCACCTTAAAATAATATTGTATTGTTAATGAGATAAAAACGAATATTAGGGTTCACTAAACGCGAACAGTAACGAGTGTCAAAGGAAAACCTAGTACCCGACTGAAATGCATTTTAAACTATCGGATGTCTTCTATTTCTGTACGTCGTCTCTTATGTCTATATTCTATATTGTACGGTGGCTCGTCGTTTCGTGTCCACACTTCACGCTGTACGGTGGCCTGGCGCACAGTGGCCGGAAATACAAATTTAGGCGGACAAAATAGAAAAAAAAAAGATTAAAAATTAGATATTTAGCACTTTATTTTATATCAGTACAATAAATGGAAAAAACATTTAATAGACATTGGGTTATTATAACAACGATAACCACTTTAAAACGCGATAACTTTATAACGATTAAAGACAAAATCTACAATATGTACGGTTGATTAAGAATGATGATGACGACGACGACAGTGATGACGACTATGAAATGATGATGACGATAACGACAACGATGACGACCACGGCGCTGACGACGACGACAATGATGATCACGAAGACAATGATGATGACGATAACAACAATGACGACGAAAACAATGATGACAACGATGATAATGATGACGACGACAATGATGACAACGATGAATATGATGACGGCGAAGACAATGATGAGGACGACGACAATGATGACGACGACGACGACAATGATGACAACGATGAAAATGATGACGGCGAAGACAATGATGACAACGATGACAATGATGACGACGATGAAAATGATGATGACGATAACGACAACGATGACGACCACGGCGCTGACGACGACGACAATGATGATCACGAAGACAATGATGATGACGATGACAACAATGTCAACGAAAACAATGATGACAATGATGACGACGACGACAATGATGACAATGATGATAATGATGACGACGACGACAATGATGACTACGATGAAAATGATAACGACGACGACGACGATGATGATGACGACGACGATGATGTTGACGACGATAACGACAATGATGACGACGACGACGATGACAATGATGACGACTATGAAATGATGATGACGATAACGACAACGATGACGACCACGGCGCTGACGACGACGACAATGATGATCACGAAAACAATGATGACAATGATGACGACGACGACAATGATGACAACGAAAATAATGAGGACGATGACAATCATGACAACGATGAATATGATGACGGCAAAGACAATGATGAGGACGACGACAATGAGGACAACGATGACAATGATGACAATGATGATAATGATGACGACGACGACAATGATGACGACGATGAAAATGATGACGACGATGAAAATGATGATGACGATAAAGACAACGATGACGACCACGGCGCACAGTGGTCGGAAATACAAATTTAGGCGGAAAAAAAAAGATTAAAAATTAGTTGTTAATTTTGTAAATAAAATAATTTTATCCGCTTAAATTTGTATTTCCGACCACTGTGTGGCGCCGCGTCGTGCAGGTCATATAGATAATAAATAGCACTTCATTATCTGTGGTCGCAGTTCACGTTATGCTATGGCCCGGCGCAGGACGTAGACGGAAATGTAAATTACGATTTAATATTTAAAAGTTTTATGCGATTTAGTCTGATATTTGTGTTGTAGAAATAATTTATTTACAAAGAAAATTGATAATAACTTTTTTTTAAATACCAATGCAGTTATAAAACATATGACCACAAATGCGTGTATAAAAAGCTGGTAAGTGAGATGATGGTGGTACAAGTTCGTCCATCGTCCCTTCGGTCCTCGTACAAGATATTGGTGATGAATGTATTAAGTTTTAAAGAAATGATGACTCATTTCTTTAGTATAAAACGATTCTGAGTAAAGCTTCAGTGTAATATAATATATTATTATTTAAATACTGTTTACGTATTTTACGGTTATTTGTATAATTTTTGGTGAGTTTTTTTGTAATTAAACCCTCATAAAATATTCAATTAGATATAACTCATTTAAACTTCAATTATTATAAAAATTATAACTCATTAGAAATAAACTTAAAAGAAATCAGACAATATCGAAAAAAATCGTATAATAATTTATTAAAGTGTGTATAAAAAAAAATCCTGACTAACGATTTTTGAACTTTTGTTAGGATAATTAGGTAGGTATATGAGTAAGGTCATATTAAATTTTCAGAACTTTTTGTCAAATATTTAAAATTGTATTACATAAAAACTTTCAAACAATTTGGTAAATTAAAAGTTCTATATTTAAGTCAAAAGTGCTATAATTGTTCTGAAAATGTTGTCCAATATAAAAAAGTATGTATTTGATATTGGATAAAATTTTCAAGTTTCTAGCTTCAATACTTTTTGATTTATGACTAAATACCTAAAATCTGAACATTGAAAATCTCGTTTACGGCGAATTTATACCGATTTTACCGTTTTTACTCAATTTTTCGATCGTTATTCTTGATTACTGGAAAAACTATGGAGATTTTGGAAAAATGACCTCTCTAAAGTACCATCTCAGTTCAATTTCGGATCTAAAGAGTTGCTGGACGAAACTTTTGGACAAGGATTTCTATACGAAAAAGTGTTTACAGAAAAAAAAAAGAAAAAAAAAAAATAAACATCATTGTAAAACCATAAGATCCTTCGCTTCACTCAGAATCTAAAATAGGGGGTTTAAAGTTAACTCTAACTACATCAAATGACGCTCCTGTGGTTTTACGTACGCGGAGTACATGTCATATGATTTATATGTACAGCCTGTGTAAGCATAAAATCAAAAGTTCAAAATATGGGTTTACGTTCGTGCTTTGCCATGTTGGTAACCCTGCAAGCATGATTCATGTTCAATTTTTGAACTCTAAGTTGGAAATTCAGTGATGGAACACACACACACACACACACACACACACACACACACACACACACACACAATTACAGTTTTATACGTCACTAAACGTGTTAGATGTACGTTTCATTACACAAAAATGCACACATGTGTCGTCGGCTTTACACCAAAAATGCGCAAATGTGTCGCCGACTTAACACGAACGGACGGCGTACGGTGCGGCGTGACGGCAGTTAGAACGAGATCATGTAAAGACCAAGTTTAGTTTAATACCAGTAAACGACTGGGCCCGCACGTCTTTCGTGAGATATTTCTGCCTATTCGCACATTTTCAGGCGTCGTTTGTCATGGATTCCTTCCTTTTTTTTTTTTTTCGTGGCTCAAGCCTCTGTTTACGAGACACTCGTACGACACAAAAGGTGGTGAACGGTTCGCGTTTCTCAGGGATTTTCATAATGGACGCAGGGACAGTGTACGTGAGGATATGGAGGAGGTGGGCTCTGGCCGAAGGTCCCGCGGTTCGTGTATACTGCGATTCATAAATTCTATCTTGATGCTCAGGGCCTTCAAAAGTTGGCGTCGTCCTTGAACTACATTGCAATATATATGTATATGTATTCACGATCGTACGTACAATGTTCGAATGCATTTATTATACAGATCTGATTAAAGTTTCCCACAATATGTTCGTATATCCGCGACGAATGCTCATCTATTCGCTGTGTCAAACTGTCCTGTGGCGTCGATTTAACTTCTTTTCTGATAATATGCGAAGATTTTTACTTCAACTTCGAAATTACAATTTGTACGGTTAATGTATACATCAGACACATTGAATGATTTAATTTTTTTGAAAACGCTAGGAACCTTAGATTTAATCATAAAAAAGTCCACTGAACTTTAAATAATGTATTGTATGGTATTATATATGGTATTTAAAACCTGGTATTTTTAATCAATATTCTTGGTGGGAATTTTTTTTTAAAATAAGTAACTAGTCATTAAACGTGTCAAAAAGCTTTTTATATTGGTCCGGTTGAATGAACTATACAAACAATTTGTACATATTTTATACCTGCTATCATATATCTTTAGTTTTGATTGGCACTGCAACCTTAATTATTCATACATTTATCGTTTTCGCCGGGGATTCTTTACTTTAAAAATAAAAAAGAAACGTGGCACTATATTTTTGTTTCAATGTTAATTTCTTATTTACAAGTTGTATCGACATTCAACTACATAATTGAAATACGTTTTTCGTTATATATTTTTGTTTATATACCGATAAATAATCAGCAGATACATTTAGTTTGGTTCGTTAAATATGTGTACGCACGTTTATTATTAAATTGTTGAAAAATCAGTTATGAAAATGCTATCGAATGTTTTTCATTTGATTTATGCTCTGCACGCGTTTGATGTGTTCCATTAGCTATTACCTATTAAAAATATTTCTGAAGATCAAATGTACCATTCGCGATGATAATTATTATCAATTTTCAATATAATCAATAATTTTCAGTTATTATGTGTATCTAATGTACGAGTTTTATGTTTTCATTGTATTACAATTAATTTTATATTGATTTTATACTCTGGAGTATATTTTTCGTGATTGAATTCGTTTGTACAGAAAATAAGTGATTGTCGGTAGTGAAAACTTAAAACTTACTGTTATGAACTCAATATTGTCGTTGAAATGAAAAAATGAAAGGGCATCCGTTGAAAATTCTCGTACCTCTATAATATAGCACAGTTTGATCGTAAAAACGATTTATTACATTATTCATGAAGGTTTACATGATATTATATGTCTACGTTGCCAAATCGAATACAATTTGTGTATTTCTTTACCTGCTGTTGAATCCAAAAAAAATGTTTCGTCCTTCTCTTAACCATTTTCTGTTTTTGAAATAATGCCAAAGATTGAAAACGAAAACGTGTCTACCAAAAATTGAATGCATTTGTCAGCAAACCCACGGATATCATAATAGTATAGGACGATAACTTTATAGTTTCTACTGAGAATTCACACCGGTAAAATTTATCGCAATAATGCGTACGTAAAATAGACTTTTCTGTTCCGTTCTAGAATTGAAAACAGTGGCGTCAAACTCTCACGACGATGCTACTATGAGATCATTTTATAGAAGGTAACATTGTACGATTCTTATACACCTTATTTTTTAAATCTTATTTTAAATACAATTTTTTAATAATATTTAAATTTACGTACTTTTTTTACTGACATAAAATCAAAAGTTATTAGGTGCTGTATACTCCGTTATCGATGATGGTTTCGTGAGATAAAAGTAAGCTTTAAAAGCGAAATGTTCAGTTCTCTTGTGCCGTACAGTCATGTGAACAACAGGCGCGTGCTTGCAAATTCAGAGGAAAGTAAAGTTTTATCAACCTATTGTGAATTTCGTGTCGTTTTAAGAATAATACATGCAGACGACAACGACAGTGTTAAATTTAATTTCGGGTACAAAAACATCCATTATGTAATGTAAATTAACACGTGAAATATAAAATGGTTTTGTTTGTGAGAGCTCATATAATCACAGTCATCTCACAGTCACTCACAGTGAACAACGATATTTATATAGTTTATATGTTACCCTGTAGTTTATGCGGGTACAATGTATGGGTTATATATTATTTGGAAACGTCTACTTGAAAAGACTCTATTGCTACGATTTCAATAGAAAAAAACACATAAATCAAATGATAAGATTTTTATTGTTTTTCATTTTTTTTATTTTATGTTTAAAGCACACTTCAGAAAACTTGAATATATAAATTATACTTGAAGATATGGTGATATGTCGATTGCGCCGAAAATTGGCAGGTAAAATAAACATTTTAAGGGACAAAAAAAGGCTACTCATCAAATGCGCCGGGAAAATTTTATTCGTCTGAATAGATATGCATAAATTGCGCCGATTATCTCGTAGAGACATATCATATTGACAGCGATGCAATTTTTCCACCATTGATTTGGGCATCATGTAGCATATCAAGTGAAAGAACTACAAATGCCTGTGACTCGTTTCACTCAGCATTTGGAAAGCATATTTTGTATTCAACACACCCAAATATATTTGTCTTTTGTGATGTGTTAAAACTGACTCAAGTTCAATCATACATGAAAATGAATAGCGTTGATACAAAAAAATAAAATAAAAAACAAAAAACAGAAATTGATGAAAATATATCCAAATATTTGAATGGAAGTATAATCATGTTTGATTACGTAAAAAGAGTAAGCTACCACTACCACAACAAATAATAATAATAAAATGTTTTTAATTAAATAAATAAATGAAATCCAACTTATTGTTTTTAGATTTTTTCTTCTTTTGGCGTTTAGGATAACTTGAACGCTCCGGCGCAAAAAATGTACACATTTCAGGTAGTCTTAAAAAATCGGCGCAATTGACAAACTCTGGAAGATATTTATTACTTGATATCGTTATGATGAAACGGTAAAATTATTTTGTGCCCCACGGCATGATTTATAATGATTGGTGATCAAATTCAAATATTTTTCACGCAGATAATAATATTATGTCTACCTTTATTTTATCCACATGAAAATTTGAATAGATTTCAATATGATGTTATAAAATTATTCGTATTGATACAGTATTTTTATTTATAAAAACTACTTACCAGTTTTTAAAACTTGACGGATTTTTATGATTTACATTATGAGTATCTATCATTATTGTATTAATTAAGAGTGTATTTCAATAGGGGTTTTAGGGGTTGAAAGCCTCACAGAAATATTTTTCAAATTTATCTGATGTAATAGTAATATAATAAAATACATTCATATAAGTAATACAATATGATAATTCTCAACTGATAGCCAATTTAAATTTGTAAATATAATTCTATACCTACTTCAATAGTTCGAAAATTTAATAAAAAAAAACATTGTGTGAGTACGAAAAATTACTTAACAGTAAAAAATACATTATTCAAAATTATTATTGGTTTTCATGAGACGTATAACCATTGATTATAGAATAAACATTTAGTCTATTCTATAATCAATGGTATAACTATCGATTAATAAAATTAATTATTGTTGTTATTAATATCGTGATTACAATGACTCATCAGCTATTAATAGTTGTATTGCTCTAAGTCAAAACGATGTATGTTCTGTTTTAATGACAATTGTTTTCATAGGTCATTTATCGCAAAATTTAGTATTTGTTTCAGTTAATACTCTTTATTTTTGTCTTCACTTATTTATTAAACCATGTTGTCAATATAGAAATTTATATATTAGATCTTATTTTTTTATTTTATTCTAAACAATCCATATTAATTTTTCTGCAAATTCATTAAAATATGACCTAATTTGAAATCCCTTACGAAAATTTGGTCAAACTATGATCTTGGTATTAATTACATTAATAATAAATCCATAAGAAAAAATAACTCTAATTATTATCTAGAGCCTGCTTTCCGTAATGCAAACTATTATTATTATTATACTATCTTCATGTACTCATGGGTTCGTCCCGTATTGTAAAATAAGATAAAATAAAATAAATAAAATAATTATTTTTAATTTTTTTGATAAACCATAATCAATAACAAAGATTTATTATGTTTCAAAGTACCATCCAATTGGTCCCTCTGGAAAGTTTCCTGGATTTCTGTCGTTAGAATAGAACTCATGTAGTTAAAGGGTTTAAATGGTTTATTTAGTGGGCTTGTAAACGATTTATATAAGATATAATATTATGTTTATATCAAAAAGAGTAAAATTTAGTATTACGTGAATCTATGATAAAATATAATATATACAAAGAAAGACTAGTTATTAAATAACCGAAAATTCCGATTACGTATATTAAAATAAGTATATATACGGTAATAACAATTAATAAATTGAAATTTAATTATTCACTCGAATATTAACTCAAGGTCTTCAAGAATTTTAGAACCTACAAAATGTCGTGACGAATGAGCTTAACATTTTAAGCTATATTTACTTATGAGTTATGACTTGTGAGTATAGTGCAATATGATTAAACAAACATACCTATATAGTGTTCCTATACAATTCTATATAACTCAACATAGTGTCAGTGTGAATAAATATTAAACTGAAAAATAAAACATAATAGGTGGTTCCACTAATGGATAAAAACTGCAATTAGTAAATAATTGTTTGATTACAATTTATAATTTTGTAACTTTTCTGACGTAATGTATATAATTATTTATTTTATAGGTATTTAATCAGAATAGTATTATTATAAATCAATAGTATTATTCGAACTAATAAGTACATTGGAGTAATTATTAGATACTTAATCAACTTTAAACAATATTAAGTTAATAGGAATTGATAGCAATTAAACAAAATTAAAATTTATAATATTATATCACTTTAAGTTCTTTATTTATAATCTTAATATAATGATTTTATAATGTCTCCATATATTTATACCATTTTCTTTTAAATTTTTACCATATCATTAATTATCGGAATTACGGAACAATAATTTACTATGATAACTGACACTCACAAAATTTAAATCTAAGACGTTTAATAACAACATTTAAAATTTATTTACTGAAAAAAATCATTAGCAATTTTACAAGTCTGTCGTGAATGACTCATGCATAGCTGGTTATAGTCAGAGAATCGATTGACGTAATTTATTTGATGAGTTGAGCACGTTAAGTTCACCAATATTAAACGATAAACATACTCTTTATGTGTATGTCTGCGTTTTCGTTCCGCAAGCACACTTACGGCAATAACAAAAATGTTCTAGTCAGTGTAACGAACTGCGAGGTGTCAGAGTAAATATTTACCGACGCAAGGAGAGCAGGAAGGAAAACAAAAATGGATATCAAGAGTAGAACGATCGAGAAAGCATAAAAAAATAATGAAAACAATATGCATGAAAAAAAAACCATTATATTTTTACTGAAAGTCCGTAGATCATAAGAGATGATAATTACCGTAAAAACGACAAAACTTAGTAGTTGGTACAAAGGCAATAATTACAAATATTGTTGCGTACATAATATATCGCGAGTAGCGTATCACGTGGTCGGAACAGTGCAGTGAATACGCAGAAAGTGCGCCGGATCTGGAAGTCGCACGTCACACCACCTTCTGGCAGAGCGGTGGACAAAGTGGCATATTTAAGAAGTCGGGGAGTGATGCGAGGGTTGCGTTGTATCGAGCTTCAGAAAATATGCGAGGGATCGAAAATCAACAACCGAAATCGATGGAAAAAAAATATTAAATTTTTACCACTATTAACATTGGACATCATTAGATCCGATTTTGGGTTGCAAGTGAAAATATTTAAAGTGAAATTTTTACTAACGGTTTTAAAAATTGAGTCGTCGATTTTTTCTTATGTGTCACGCCTCCTCTCTCTTGCCCTTTCGACGTCTAGATGCGTGACAATGCGATCGGATACTATTACCTGCATACCATTTACTTTTTAATGAGCATATCGCATCCCTCAAAAGGGTATAGACGAGTTGCATACAGCAAATTTACAAGTGATCTTGATAGCGTAAATTTGCGTCCAGCATAAATAAATAAAAAATAAATAAACTAAACAAATATATTTTATAATACGTTATTTGTAAATTTATTACTTCAGTTAGTCAATATTTTCTAAAAATTCAATGTTAAAAGCACCCATCATCAGTAAAAGTTCAATAAAATTTTTCTTTACAGTGATAAAAATTTAATAAAATAATTGAAATACATGCATATTTTTTAGCAATTAATTAAAGTTTATTATTATTTTTTACAGTGTACCTATTACTTTTACAAATAATCTTTTTTTATTGATTGAAAAAATTTTGATGTACATAATACATTTACAAGTATAAAATCTTCGATTATTTATCTTCTTAAGTTAGGTTAGTGATGAAGACAGAAAACTACAGATTTTTACTAATTATATTATAAAATTACAAACTAATAAATAAAGATGTTGTATCCTTAATAGAGTTAGACAATTAAAAATATCGAAAAAAAACATAAACATAATTACAGTTTGATACGATAATATACACTAAAACACATGAGTCATATATTAATTGTATTTGGTAAACATTTACTAGATGTATTATTTAAAATATATGTACATATATATATACATAATATAACAGTTAAAAGCATTCATTTACTAAAACTATCTCCAACAATCTAGAACCGTGATTCTCAACCTTGGGGTCTCGATTATCTCGGGGTATTTTCAGGCTCATCATTACATAAAATAGTTAAAAAATGAGTTGTGTAATTAACATCACGATACCCACTGTCAAAGTAGAATTTTCTATAACCATGAAAATGAGTTCTACCGAAAATGTCGACAGGACGATTCCAATCAACAAAAACAAAGGAGTCATTAAATTCAAGGAATATTCCCGTATATGTAATAATGATATATTGTTTTTAGTGAAATTTGTTTTAAACAAACTTATTTTATTAGATTCAAAATTTTAGTTTGATAAATTGATCAAATAGAGGTGGGTACATGTTATTTTATTTTAGTACAAAAATAATCACGATAATTTGTGACCGTTTTTTAACGTTATCATAACAAAACGGACGCGTATGGTATGCCGGAGGACGGTCGTAGTTTCGATAGTGATTTGTAGAACTTAAAATCGAAATCGCGTGGACGGGTGACGGAACTCGACGGAAAAAAAACGCAAAAAAAAAAACAAATAAATAAATAAATAAAAACGAATCGGGCCGAGATCCCGGGGTCCGGGCAACTGTCCTCACCGCCGGATCCGTTCGAGTCTGCGGCGCCGCCGTGACAAACGGCAACACGTGCTCGCGTCACCGGCCCCGGAGCTGCGCCTGGATGGCGGCGAACGTCTTGCCGCGGGTCTCGGGCAGCCACAGCCAGCACGTGGCCGCGGCCACCACGCTGCCGGCGGAGAAGGCGGCAAAGTCGCGGTACATGCGGCCGCCTTCCGCGACCACGGGGTACAGCTTGAGCGCGGCGAACGACGCGGCCGTCAGCGTGACGGTGTTGACGGCGTTGGCGGCGGCGCGCGTGTGGCACGGGAACAGCTCGCAGTTGATGGTGCCGAACAGCGAGCCGAGGCCCGCGCAGTAGGCCACGGCCAGACCGGCCGCGGCGGCCGCGCACCACCACCCGTGACCGGACGGCGGGCCCGCCGTGGCCGCGGTGGCCACGACGCTAGCGTGGTCCGCGTACATGCACGCGGCGATCGCGGCGTTGGCCGCGGCGCACAGCAGCGACGACACGATCATCAGCGGCCGGCGGCCCGCGCGGTCCGCGACCGCGGCGAACGCGACCGTGGCCACCAGCAGCAGCGCGCCGAAGACCAGCGCCAGCGCGTTCTGTCCGGCCACCGCGGCGTCCACTCGCATCTCGGCGAACGTGACGGACGCGTACGACGTGATCACCATCGGGCCGGCCGTGATGCGGAACAAGGACAGCGCCTGGACCAGGATCAGCGACCGGCGGCTCACCGGGTCCGCGAACAGCTCGGCCAGCGACGCGGGCCTCTTGCCGCCCGCCGACGGGTTGTTGTCGGCCAACATGGCGTCCAGCTCGCCCTCCACCGAGCCTCCACCGCCGCCGCCGCCGCCGCCACCGCCGCCGCGCAGCCACTCGATGGACCGTTTCGCGTCCGCCCGCCGGCCCTTCATCGCGTAATAGTGCGGCGTCTCCGGGATCCCGGCGTACGTGGCGCCCGCGGCCACCACGTGGAACGCGAGCGCCGCGTACGTCATCCGCCGGAAGTCAAGGAACGCGCCCGCCGCGTACGCGAACACGATGCCCGCGTGCAGCATCACCTGGAACATGGTGCCGAGCGCACCGCGGATCTTGGGCCCGGCGATCTCGCCCGTGTACACCGGCACCACCGTGTACGCGCCGGCCATCAGCACGCCCTGCGCCAGCCGCACGGCCATCAGGCCCCACGCGGTGTCCACGAACAGCACCGCGGCCCAAGTGGCCAGCGACATCGGGCCCAGCGCGCGCAGCGTGGCCCTGCGGCCCCAGCGGTCCGCGATCACGCTGAACGGTACCGAGCCCAGCATCACGGCCCAGTTGTGCAGCGACACGAACCACGAGTACTGGTCCACCGTCATCGGCACCGGGCTGGACGGGCCCAACAGTTCCTCCATGATCGGCGACGTCCAGCCCAGCGTGATGCCCACGCTCATTATGCACAGCGACCCTGTTCAAACCACCGTCGCGCGATTATTTTCATCGCTGTTATTAATTATTATTATTATTATTATTATTATTATCTATTATTGTTTTCTATTATTATTATTATTATTATTACTATTACGAAAACGACGTGTGAGAGATAACTGTGTTTGGTTGTCGTAACAAGTCAGAAACGATCGAAAACTATTCAAACGTCTTGTGAAAAAGTCACGAATATTATAAGCTCGATTAGAATAGTTATGTTATCGGGATTTAGAAACGTACAAATCCGTGTTCTGTCACGTGAGCACGTTTAAATTGAATTTATTTGATATTTTGGTCTCTGTTACTCATACATTTTAGATTCTCGGTGAAGCAAAAGATTTATTTATTTAATTTTTTTTTCTTTTTTTTTGAACACACTCTTTCCGGCAAAGTAAAATTTCTTTTGAATGTTATACGTTCAGTCGTTTTATTTACTAGGCGTTTCCGTAGTTGGTACATTATAGAGGACTTTTTTTTCTATTCTCAATATTTCCATTCGTAAGGAATAATATTACAAAAAAATCGGTCAAAATGATAATACGTGCCGTTTAAAAACGATATTATTCAATCGGTATGAGTTATTTGATCATTATTCCAAAAATTTATGTTGCTAGAAATGTGAACCTATCACTTCATTTCAAAAACATTTTTATTCAGATTAAGTGAGGTATTCAAAAACAAATTGATCACTTTTGGGCTGAACATAGAATTTTCAAATTATTATTATCTTTTTTGTTATTTATTAAAATCATATATTTTCGCATAAAAAGAAAAAGAGAGAGATACATATGCCTTTATCATTTAAATAATTAATATAAATGAAGGCTAGTATCCACTTAAATGAGAAATAATGATTTGAAAAACGTAATGTTTTCTGTATTATTTGTAAACATAATATAATTAAGTGATTAAGTACTCACTAAACCAGTATTTATAAATGACATTTTGATATATGAATAATTGATTTATATAATTTTTTTTAATTTTTGAATGTTTTATTCCTGTATAACTGGCTTATCATGATTTTGTCCAAAAAATTATTTATTTTTGCGCTTTTAGTGAACCTTCAGATTATGTTTCAAAATATTACGTTGATCCTAGTTATCAAACAAACACGGTGATTAATTATCAGACATAACCCATTTTCAGACCTTAATTTAAATAAGTCATACAAAGTTTATGATAGAACAATAATTGTATAGAAATTTCAAACTGTTATGCCGGAAAAACTGCAAAATCCCGAACAAAACCTAACCTTCCTTTTCATTAAAAGTACAATCGATGTCTAACCTAGTCGATAAAAGCTCTATATCTACGTTTAGTTCGAATTAAATTTACACATTTGCTCACCTGCTGTTGCAACCCAATACTGTCTTATGACTCCTTTGTTGACCATTTTCAGTGTTTTGAATAAACACTTTTGTTTGGATAAATAAAACAATTATGAAAAAAAAATGTTTTTAAAACTATAAAAACATTTAATTGAAAAACAAAAGTTTGGTGAGCGTCACTGTTGAATGATTTATTTCATTAAGAATCATGTTGAAATTCACGTATGAGCAATCACGATTATCGTACAAAAAACATGTAAGCGCAAAAAAAAAACAAAAAAAAATTAATAACACATATTTTCACAAACACAAATTCTCAATAACAGTGATCAACACTTTTTCCAAAGTTGCACAACTTGTACAAACTTCATCGTTTTTGACCCACACTTGTACGCACACATCGTATGTTTATGTCCACGATTGATTGACGGCTTCGTAATAATGCATACGATTATCCGTGACATACTTGGGTCAGGCACTTATCACAAATATTGCCATTTTAATTATGGCCTGTAAAAATTAGTAAATTCACGCTCGACATAACATATATGAAACTCAATTATAATTTGCTTATCAGTGCGTGTTCCGTAAACTGTCATACAATCGTGTGCATAATATACATACATTATTTGATTATTATATACATATATACGATAAAAAAAAAATGATAAGTGTGTACAATATACGTAAGGCAGTAAAATTATTCTAATATCATTACAAGCCGAGGAATATGGGGTTTATGACGGTCGATCACGTTTTCCTTTTAAGTGTTAACACAGTGTGGTGGTACAGGATACGGAGACGTTTAACTTTTTACCACATTAGTACACTAATCTGTTAGTAGTAAAGCAGAGATAACGTGCACGCAAGCGTTTCATAATATGGAATTTCTACCATGGAAACTGCCACTAAGTATACGTTTCGGAAAATACACTTGACTTTGGCACCAATGCAAATACCGTTTTAATAATTTAAAATGTTTAGATGATAATATATTCGTTTTGTCGATCATACGTTAGCATTATAATACTTTTGGCGAAAGGATTTATTTACCTACATATATAAGCAAGTAGAAAGCATAAAAATGAAAATAAAATATTGAAATACCGAGGAAGCATTATAAATAAAAAAAAAAAAAAATAATAATAATAATTACACACGAATGATAAAAAAAAAGTTGTTTTATAATGTTTTGTGTTTGAAATTAGTATCGGAAATAATTTGAACACCGAAAACGGTAGAACGTCCCCCTTTCGACAGTTCCGAATTTGAGGTACTTAATATGTCATGCGTTAATAACCGACGGTCAGCATCCTGTTTGCGAAAGAGAAACGTTAATATTTCCATTCGTGTTAAACGACACACAGTGTTCCAAAAATCTGATTTAACTACGTGAACACTAATCTAATATTACATTTTTTTTTTTTTTTGTGGAGTTTATTCCAAATTCTTTGCATTGCATACCAGTGGAAAAATTCCATTCATTGTGATTCGTAGACAACATAATATTAAAGAATATCCTGCATTATAAATGAACAAAAATTCTGTGAATTTATATTAATTTGTAAATTTTAATGCACGCGTCTAAATATTGTATAGGATGTACAACTTTCTCGTAAGATTAATACACTAATAATGATTTGAAATAATCAATACAAGGGCATTAAAGAGATATTTTTATTTTGACGCGGTCCCACCCAAATTCAATGGTTTAATTTCGATTTTTGTTCGTGGGTAATAGGATTTGAAAAGGCAAAAATGTTCACACAAACAAAAATAACAGTACACTAATTTTTTTTACGTTTTCGTTTAGCTTATTTATATACTTATTTATACTCGTCAACGAATTGGATTAAATTTTCATAAAAATATAAAAAAATTACCTATATATATTCGCATATGTATTTATTTTGTATTTATTCATTTTCACTGCATTCTATGATATTTTTGTAAAATGTCCAAGTTCTAAAAACATTCCACAAGCATCGAATAAAAGACAAGTATGAATTAAGAATTATTGAAATAAATCAATTGAATTATAATACACTTATTTACACTTACCTAGGTATCGATACCAAAAAATTGACGATGAATTTACAGTAAAACAATTTTAACATGGTTATGTTATTGGGTTGGTCACAATATTTTTCTTTTGTGACCGATTCCTCAACTATATTATACAATATACCTTAAATTACATACTACATACTATATACTCGTAATACATACCACACACTAAAAATATAACAGTGAATCGAATTTTAAACCTGCACATGATTTTACGTTAATTTTAATAACCAAAAAATAACAAATAATCAAATAGTTTTTGGTTTATCAATTTATTTGTAGCAAATAACAGTAACTCATAAAAACATGCGAATGATTCAATGTTTTTCATGCAGTGGAAAAAAATATATTCTGAATATTTTTTACTGTATTCTTCAGTAGTTATTTTAATTTTTTTCATATTTAAGATTTTAAATACAATATTTAAAGTTTTTTAGTGCACTAAAAATTCATTATCAGGTCATGCGAGCGCATTTCTACCAAATATCGTTCCCAGAACAAATCATTTGCCAAAACTGACAGATAAGATTTTTCGTCCTCGGTTTTAAGTTAAAGGCTCTTTAAATAACAGAGCTTGGAAAATTTCTCATCTTACTTTGTATGAAATTTTTTCATCGATTTTACTCGCTAGAAAAGTTTCCAAATCATTTAATTCTGGATTTAACAATATTTTATAAATAATCATTTTTCGGTTTCTCATCATATTTTATATTTTTAGAAAAAAATTTCGTAAAATATTTATCTGATGTAAAAATTGGATACATATTCTATTAAAAAAAAAAAAAAAAAAAAGGAACAATAAATGAGTGTGATGAATGTGATGAAAAAGAAAATAATAGTACTATTACACAGAGCGAAGGGTTCTTCCATGAAAGGAACGCAAATTTCATACGATAAAAGTAAATAAATGAAAATATTGTTTTTAATACATTCAACTACCATATATTTAATTTTTGTTCTTTAATTTATTCTGTGAGTGGCTAGCGAAAATAAACTAAGTTTATGTGACAAAATGAAAACAAAAAAATCTTGACTCTTTAATTGAACAAAATTCATATGACGAAAGTGTTGTTATTAAAATTATAATCGTGATTTTATTGCAGTCATCATACTCAACCCTTCTGAAAAAAATGAATGTTTTTTATTCGATAGGGTTGCAATTTTCATGTAAATACATGTATTAGCTCATTTGTTGTTTATGATTTGCAATAAAATTATCTTGATGTGATTTACACGTTTCATAATAATAATAATTGTATACATTTTTACATATTTACTGCATAATATAGTTTTATTTGTCAAAACTGAACCAGCACAATAACATATTTATTATTCGATTCAGTTACTATCAAATATTATAACTACAATATTATGACTTCTTTATTGTCACAATCATCGTTACACGTTTCTTACATGCTGTTTGATATTTTATTATATAAATATTTTATTATATTTTTTGACTTTACAGTAATTTAAATTTAATGTTTTCCATGAAAATTTTTCAAAAAAATAACAACATAATATTTTTCATATTTATAACTATAACATTTTTTAGTATGTTTATGTTGATTAAATTGCAACGCGAGACGTCTTAACGAGTGGTTATCGTAACAGTGTTACGCGTATCATCTAAATCACGTATAATAGAAACAGCGACAAATGTAATTTTCATTTATTAAATCGATAAAATACAATGGATAAATAATTTTTACAAAGTTAAAGTATCATTATTACAATAAATATATAATATAAAGAGGTACTATGACTATATAAATACTATGTCAGCGTTTACGGTGTTATCACACAGTGACGATACCCCTAGGTTTTGGAAAACCGAGTTGATTTGTTTTAGCTTAAAGTGACGCTTGAGACGGATAACATAACGTAGAGGTCACGGAATAAGATACGATTGGAAAAATTGAAGTTTGCATACTATAAACCAGCGGTTCTCAAACTGTGCTCCGCGGAGCCCCAGGGCTCCGAGAGAGTAGTCTAGGGGCTCCATGGCACCCTGGGTATATCTATATCCATTAAACTCAAGTTATCAAATCATTATATTTCTTAGTTACATTTTTATATTAATATTCAATATCATTTGGATCGTATCAGTTAAGTATTCTTTTAAATGTTTAATCCCTTAAACTATTTATAGATCCACATATTTTGTGTCATAGTCGAAATGAGATGAGATAAAAGACGGGTTTTTCGTTCATTTGACATGTAGAATAATTTAGTTTACTTATTTACAGTTTACATTCTACAAAGGTACAAAAAAAAAAAAAAAAGCAAATTATTTACAGTTGACATAATTTTTTATGAATTATTGTTGTCTCAAATAGAGATTTCTGATTTTTGGGGCTCCGAATTTTTTTTTAAAAACATAAGTGCTCCGCGAACAAAAAAGTTTGAGAACCGCTGCGCTATAAACGATCTTGAGAACTCGTATCGGAGTCGATTACAGTGTACGCGATAGTGTAATGTTGTATACGATAAACAAATAACAATATAATATAATATATATTATTTAATATACATATCGAAATCGATTAAAAAAAGGGTTTTTCGGGAAAGAAGAATTTTTTTTTAAGCGCATACGTTTAAGAGACGGATCACAGTGTTATAGTGGTCGTCGGTACGTGGACACGCAGAGATGTTCGAGATTCGAGAAGAAGAACGACGAGGCACGAAATCCGGCGGATTCGGAGACGGACGCGCGAACCGTCGAGTCGGAGGCCGCGGCGAGGGTGAAGACGGGACGCCCGTCGTCAGCCGGCCAGGCCGGTTTTGCGCGCGTCGCACTTGGCGGGTTTGACGGGCGCGGCGGCGGCGGCGCGGTCCGCGGCCTGGAGCTGCGCCTGGATGGCGGCGAACGTCTTGCCCTTGGTCTCGGGCAGCCACAGCCAGCAGAACGCGGTGGACGCGAGGCTGAACGCGGCGAACGCGGCGAAGTTGCGGTACATGCAGCCGGCGTGCGCGTACACGGGGTACAGCTTGAGGCCGGCGAACGACGCGGCGGTCAGCGTGACGGTGTTGACAGCGGTGGCGGCGGCGCGCGTGTGCCCGGGGAACAGCTCGCAGTTGATGGTGCTGAACAGCGAGCCGAAGCCCACGCAGTAGGCCACGGCGAGGCCGGCCACCGCGGCCGCGCACGCCGCCCCGTAGCCGGACACGTCCAGGGCGGTGCGGCGGTCCGCGTACATGTACGCGGCGATGGCGGCGTTGAACGCGGCGCACAGCGCGGACGACGCGATCATCAGCGGCCGGCGGCCCGCGCGGTCCGCCAGCAGGACGCACGCCGCGGTGCAGACGAGCAGCAGCGCGCCGAACGCCAGCGACAGCGTGTTCGGCCGCGCCGCGTCCACGTGCATCTCGGCGAACGTGACGGACGCGTACGATATGACGATCATCACGCCGGCCGCGATCCGGAACACGGACAGCGCCTGGACCACGAGCAGCGACCGGAAGCTCACGGGGTCGGCGAACAGCTCGGCCAGCGGGGCGGGCCAGCGGCCCACGCCCGCGGCCGCCGCGCTGCAGTCCGCCATCACGGCGTCCAGCTCGGCCTCCACGTCGTCTCTGGCGCCGTTCTTCTCGCAGTCTTTCCCGCCGGCGCCGCCGCGCAGCCACTCGATGGACCGTCTCGCGTCCGCCCGCCGGCCCTTCATCGCGTAATAGTGCGGCGTCTCCGGGATGCCGGCCAACAGCGCCGCGTACACCACCGCCTGGACGGCCATCACCGCGTACGTGAGCCCCCGGAAATCGAGGCACGCGCCGGCCGCGTACGCGAACACGATGCCCGCGTACAGCATCACCTGGAACATGGTGCCGAGCGCGCCGCGGATCTTGGGCCCGGCGATCTCGCCCGTGTACACCGGCACCACCGTGTACGCGCCGGCCATCAGCAGGCCCTGCGCGAACCGCACGGCCAGCAGCCCGCACACGTTGTCGACGAACAGCAGCGCGGCCCACGTGACCAGCGACATGGGTCCGATGACGTGCAGCGTGGCCCGGCGGCCCCAGCGGTCCGCGACGCCGCCGAACGGTATCGCGGCCAGCATCACCACCCAGTTGTGCATCGACACGATCCACGAGTACTGGTCCACCGTCATCGGGATCGGGCTGTCCGGCCCGAGCAGCTCCTCCATGATCGGCGACGAGAAGCCCAGCGTGATGCCCACGTTCATTATGGACAGCGACCCTGCGCGCGCGACAGCACGATTAGTATACAGAGCGCGAACACGCCGCGGCATTACCGCTGACACCACCGGGTTGGGAGGCATTTTAACATACTGCACCATGTTATGGACCCGGTATCGATTTGCTGCTTCTGATTGGCCTATTTTAATTTGCCGTCTAAAAGTTCATAATCATAATTAATAATGCGATTATAATCTTATCATATATGAAAATGAATTATATGGATTAAACAGTTCTTTAGTAAGTAAGCTCCTAAATTATTAAATATTATGATTCAAAAAAGTTTTTCTGGTAGCAATAAACTTGTGTAGCATCCTTCAAATTAATATTAACAATTTTTATGAAATAAAACATTTTTAATTTTATTTGAAACACAAATATTTAAATGGGTTTTTTATTCATAATATTATATTATTATATAATATATAAATACGTTATTATGAATATTATAATATTGTAATAATAATAATAATATATTAATATCCATATAATTCATTTTCATATATGATAAGATTATAATCGCATTATTAATTATGATTATGAACTTTTAGGCGGCAAATTAAAATAGGCCAATCAGAAGCAGCAAATTGATACCGGGTCCATAACATGGTGCAGTATGTTAAAATGCGGTCGGGAGCACGACGGCGCAGGCTCCGGATCTCTCAGATCAACACGCCGTTCTCTCTAAACTAAGCGTCTGAGAGTGCCGAAGTCGCCGTCTTGTCGCCGCGACCCGACGATCGTACAGACAGAAACGTTGTGTTTTGCATAAAAACAGCATACAATTCGATTATAATAATTGTAATCCGTAAGATTTGGGTGTATCATCGATGTGTGACTAGCAGAGATGTTTTTTACTCAACCCCATTTTTTATTTCACTCGTCAAGAACTGCTCGATTCGTATAATTAACAACATATTATTTTATTACGTAACTTTATTACGACAATGTGACACTCTTGCGATTTTATTTTTTTAATCGCGTCACTGGGGTAAATAAATAACTTACTCAATTCCTTTTACATGCAATAAGTGTTTTAAGGTGAATAATATCTTTTCTCGTGTTTGGGTGTATATTTCACGTTTTTATTCATACGATTTATTATTTGTTAATATTCGTATTTGATATTTATCAGGCGTGAGCAATAAAAACGTAAACACTGTGCTGCCACGTTAGTACTGAGATACCCGGGTAAGTTAAATGACAACACGTTGTACGGGTTAAGCGGTGAAGTGAATTCATTATTATTCAATTAATTTACAATTAGGATTCACATAAATAAGAAAAGAGCGTTTGGAAAATGTAATTACGTCGTTATTACTTGTAAACAATGGTTTAATATTTGTTGAATCGATATAAAATATTTATTTGTGCGCGTGACTAGATTAACGAATTAACTCATTGTACGAACAGTGTGAGTTTATTTCGCATTGGATGTTATTAAAGTCACTGAGTAATTATCGTAATTATCAATAGTCAAGAATCTTTTAAGATGATAATAATTTACTACGAACGTTTTTTAAATACATAATTACGTTTTAATTTGTAACTTTAATTTACAACATTTTTCACAAAATTCGATCGAGAATATTAAAAAATAATTAGAGTAAATATTCACGCATATTTTCCATTGAGATTCTTGATTCAATTTTTAATATGATTCGGTTACTTTTCAAATACATTTAACACGCAATTATTTACTTGTAATCACATTTATTTATTGGATTTGAAAAATAAAGAATAAAAAAAAAAAAATAAAATGAAAAAACACGCTTAGGTGCTAAGCACTCCAATGCAAAACGTCTTTATTAAATGGAATCGATGACATATTTCATGTTTTTAATACCGCAAGTAAAATTATGAACATGCATTTTTAAACTGTAGAGACCAACTGATTTAATAAAGTTGTCAAAGGGAATTTGATATAATATCATATTTATAAGAGTCGAACCGTGGGATAATATTATTATAGGCCACCACATCAAATGCATATTTTATTATTGACTAAAAGGCAGTGTACACTATTTGTTAAGTCTTAGGTAAGTCGTAATCTGTAAGCAGATTATAGCTTAGTAGCAGTATTAAAAATTCAACGACATTGAATTATTCTTTGTACCCAAAAATAAATATTTTAAAATAAAGACTTTTTTTTTTTTTACGTTTTTATAACGGTTTTAAAATCTCTGTAGTGAATTGAACCGAGATTAGTGATACGAGATGTCAATAATTGGAAACAACAGCTCTAATCAATATTGGCAATAGTGTTAATTCAAGTTATTAAATATGCAGAGTGATCAGTTATCGAACATGACTTTTTTCATAATTAACATTTTAAAACGTATACAATTTATGTTAGAACTATTCCATATAGGTCTAAAAATTTGTTCTTGTCATGAAGAAAATTATTGACAATCGAAAAGATGTTATCTAATACTTCGTTCAACTTAAAGAAATCGTTGGACTACACATGGAATTTTTCTTAACTAATAGCAGGTATCTCTACTATATATTATTTTCTACTGAAATGTTTTCATGTAATAAATGATATAATGGTAACATTATTAAAGCTTCACAAGAAATTCTTGATAACATTGAAGCAGGCGTTATACAAACTCAAATAACAGATCACTATACTTTAATAATGACAATGCCGAAGTATAATAATAACAAGATAGAGAATTCTGTTTATAGATTAATTAATTATGAAGTATTGAGAGAAAATTTGAAAGAAATGAAGTGGGATGATATGTATAGTAACATGAAGATAGATGAATGTGTTGATTTATTTTACGAAAAAAATATTAAATTCAGTTGAGAGAGCCAGAAATCTGAAAAAAAAATTCGAAAAATAAAAGAATAAAGGAATGGATGACTAAAGGTTTACTCAATTCTACTCGAAAAAAACATGAATTCGCAAAAAAGGTTAAAAAACACCCAATAAATACAAAGTTGAAATCATATTATAGAATGTACAGAAATAAACTGATATGCCTAATTAGAGCAATTGGAAATCCAAAATTAACTTGGAACTCAATTAATGATATGACCGGTAGTAAAAAAGTAAATAATAATAATGGGAATATACATTTTATCAATAATAATGGGCAATGTATAAATGTTGTAAAAGTCCCTGTAGCTGCGGCTAATATTTTAAATAATTTTTTTATAAATATTGGTAAAGAATACTCAGAGAAGTTTAAAAACAATTTATTAAGTGGATGTAATATAACATGTAAATTTTCTTTTAATGAATTATTTTTAGTACCCATTGAAAAAAATGAAGTGACAAATATTATAAAAAATTTAAAAGACGAACAGCATCTGGTTTCGACAGAGTAATTTGTATTTATTGAATGTAAAAAAAAAAATATTTGATTTTCCACTCTAAAATATAATAATACTATGCACATAAAAAAGAACTGTTATAACTTGGTTATTAAATGAACTCGCTATTTAGTTGATTCACTAATGTCCACTATGCATTTATTTGTATATTGTCATTGAAGTTTACATTTTATGACAGAGGTAGTCTCGAGAAAGATACCAGAAATATAAATATTTTTAATAATGTCATTCATCATAATTTAAATTTTTTTAATTTCCATGTTTATGAGAACATTTAACAGAAATAAATGATTTAAAATTAAAAATTTTTAGGTGAATAAAGCTTTCAAATTGGGAATCTCTGATTTTTTTTTGCACGTGTTGGCACGAAAAAAATATAATTTAAAAATAATGAAAACCAACAATTCAACAATCAAATAAATGTAGATATTTAAATGAAAATATAGTTATTAAAAATCACGTTTCAAAAAGTTATTTTCTGGGAAGAGTACGATCATACACTGTATATAAATAATTGATATTAAAATTACTAATAAATACGTTTTGTATATTATTTTCTTACCTGCCGTTGCAGCCAAATATTGCCTCATGACTCCTTTATTAACCATTTTATATATTTAAAATAAATACTACGGTATGAATAACAAATACTATTCGAACAAAAAACGTGTAATTATTTATTATGGAACATTTAATGGAAAAACAACAATGTTATAAGTGCCACTACTAAATAATTTCTTTCATCAAATAACCATGTTAAGATTACTTGATGGCAAACACACTTATAGAAAAATGTGTATGCGCAAAAAAAAAAAAAATTAAAAATACATATTAACGTGAAATCTGGTGATCAAGACTTTTACGATTGTTGTACTGGCTTAATCATTTTCGACTCACATGTAGCGTATACTTATGCATCAAATATTTATGACCATGACTGATTGACGGCTTTGTTATTATATATTAAATACAATACTTAGTGACAATCATAGGTCAGGTTTTTTATCACATAAATTGCCCTGTTGATTTAGACTTGTGAAAATTAACAGATTTACGCACAATGAAAAGCACACGGAATGCAATTATATTTAACTTATCAATGTGTGATACTTGTATCATCGTATGTATGTATTTTATGGTTATAAATTTATATATAATATACCTATATATACACAATGTGGAAGTCTAACTAAAATTATAACTAGTTATGGAACATAGAGGACTGTTCAGACGATAGATGACGTTTCTGTTAAAACGTTAACAGTAATGGTCTAAGATACAAAGGCGATTAATTGTTCACCACACTATTACTTTAATCCGTTAATAGCTGGAGGAAATAACGCGGACGCAAGCGTTTCATGAGCTGGAATTCCCATTGCAGAGAACTCCGTCGTTTTTCCGTAGAAACCGCCAATTCATATTCATTTAAGGAAACTCGCTTAACGTAGGGACCACTTCAAATGCGGTCGTAACAGTTAAATGGCCACATACGCTTATAATTATCATTCGTCGTATATTAAACGGCTAGTGGGGAGAGCAGAAAAATTAACACACAAATATCCGAAAGATCGAGTCAGAGTTTAATTGTGTTATGATAATGACAATGATAATGAGATAAATTAACTCGTGCCGACGAAATAAAAATCATACCGCTTTACAAAATAGATAGATTTAGTCGATATTTCGAAGAACAGTTCTTAAATATTCCGAGTATGATTATTATTATTATTCGCACGCCGATTTATAGGCAATAGCCAACAGAACGCGGCGGACACGAGGCTCAAGTCGGTCCTTGTTGATAACTAGCAGGAATAACGCGATCCCCCGGGTTCATGGGATGGAATTTCTTTCGCGGAGCGTATGGAACTTCATACCAATTTAAGCCAACTCACATTACGCATGCATAATTTAAAATTGGGTTGTGATAGTTCGATGATGACATACCTACTTTTATGTAGAGATGTAAAATTTACGTAATTTTTTTTTTTTTTTTTTTTGTAATTTACCGAGAAAAATTTACCGAATATTCTGTAAATTTTAAAAATGTTGATAATTTTTTTATGTCACATTAAGGACACCCCAAGGAACTCCACGCTTCCTTCTTTTTCATGAACTTATAATTTTTTCTAACGCTTATTATTATTATTTACTGGATAGCAGGGTGTTCATGGTGTTATAAAGTTAACATAATGACTTTGTATGAGTACCTTGTAGTGTACAGTACTATTATTGACTTTTCTTTGTATTTTAAATTATTTTAAATGAATATAAATATAAAAATGTACCAATAAAATAAATTGTAAATCGATCAAATCAGATTCATTTGGTAAATTGACATAACATCAACAATAAAAAAAAAAAAATATAAATAAATTCTAGTTTTTAAGTTTTATTTGTCTTTTTATCTAGTTATAAATAGAACTTCGACGTTTTAAGTTTCATAATATAAACTATTCCATTCTACTGATTTGTTGTGAATATTCAACTTATTAAGACGTTTAATTCAAGGTGTCACGTGATAATTTTTTCGGTGCAAAAACATTTACTAGAAAAAAAAAATTGTTGAATTTACCGAGCTTACATCTCTATTTTTAAGATCATCAGTTGTATGTTAAAAGGAAAGTGGAAATAGCAGGAAAATTCCAGAACACATTTGGGAAAATGTAGGTGGCGTTTAATTAAAATAACATAACAATAATGTAAAAAATTGGATCGATTCGACGAAAATTCGCCGGACAACGGTTCTTTGAAAATCCGAGTACGACCGAGTTGTTGTCATCGTTCATCGCACGCGTGTTTCATGTGGCCGCCGACGTGGTTCCGGCGCACACCGCAGTCCCAAACCGCGGTACGGCCGGATCGCGCGCCCCCGGTCACGGCAGACCCGACGACCGCAGCAGACGCGGGCGCCGCGACCGTGGTCGCGGGCCGTGCGGCCGGCGGGCGGCGAGCTCGTCGCCCTTGGTCTCGGGCAGCCACAGCCAGCAGAACGCGGCGCACGCCAGGCTGAACGCGGCGAACACGGCGAAGTTGCGGTAGGTGCGCGGGCCGCCGTCCGCCAGCGCGGGATACAGCTTGACGGCCGCGAACGCCGTGGCCGTGGTCGCGACCGCGCCAATCGCGTTGGCCGCGGCGCGCGTACGGTCGGGGAACAGCTCGCAGCCGACCGTGCCGCACAGCGCCCCCAGGCCCGCGCAGTAGGCCACCGCGAGACCGGCCGCGGCGGCCGCGCACAGCCACCCGTGGCCGGACACGTCCAGGGAGGTGCGGCGGTCGGCGTACATGTACGCGGCGATCGCGGCGTCGAACGCGGCGCACAGCGCGGACGACGCGATCATCAGCGGTCGGCGGCCCGCGTGATCCGCCAGGCCGGCGCCGGCCACCGTCGCGGCCAGCATCAGCACGCCGAAGGCCAGCGACAGCGCGTTCGGCCCGGCCACCGCGGCGTCCACGTGCATCTCGGCGAACGTGACGGACGCGTACGACGTGACGACCAGCGGGCCGGCCGCGACGCGGAACACGGACAGCGCCAGGACCACGGCCAGCGACCGGAGGCTCGCGCGGTCCGCGAACAGCTGGGCCAACGACGAGAGGCCGCGGCCACCGGCGGCCTCCTCCTTTACCGCCTCCTTTGTCGCCGCAGTCACCGCCGCCGCCGGCTCGCTCTCGGCCAACACGGCGTCCAGTTCGCCGTCACCGCCGTCGTCCGTCCGGCCGCCGCCGCCGCCGCGTAGCCACTCCGCGGACCGTCGTGCGTCCTCGGGCCGGCCCTTCATCGCGTAATAGTGTGGCGTCTCGGGCACGCCGGCGAACGTGACGGCCGCCGCGGCCGCCTGGAACGCGAGCACCGCGTACGGCAAGCGCCTGAAGTCCAGGCACGCGCCGGCCGCGTACGCGAACACGATGCCCACGTGCAGCATCTCCTGGAACACGGAGCCGAGCGAGCCGCGGACCTCGGGGCCCGCGACCTCGCCCGCGTAAACCGGGGCCACCGCGTACGCGCCCGCGGCCAGCAGGCCCTGCGCGAACCGCACGGCCACCAGGCCGCCGACCGTGTGGACGAACGGAACCGCGGCCCACGTGGCCAGCGACATGGGCGCGATCGCGCGCAGTGCGGCCCGGCGGCCCCAGCGGTCCGCGGCCGCGCCAAACGGCACCGAGCCGAGCAGCACGGCCCAGTTGGACGCGGACACGAACCACGAGCACTGGTCCACCGTCATCGGGACCGGGCTGTCCGGCCCCAGCAGCTCGTGCATGATCGGCGACGTCCAGCCCAGCATCACGCCCGCGTTCATCACCGGCACCGAACCTGCGCACAACACGAAGAGACGTTTTTTTAAATTTTTTTTTTTTTAATTCTGTTTTACATTGGAATAAGCGTGTTTAACGATAAGTCGATAACAGTAAACGATTTTTCTCCGTCGCGTTAAGTATCGACGTAAAACTCAAAAGTAAACGAACGCCGTGCGCTTTTTTTTCCTCATCACCGTAACTCGTCTGGAAACAGTGGAATCGTTTTAGATTGAAAAAAAAAAATTCCATCAAAACGGCTATACGTACTTGGGATTCAGTAAAACGATTCCGAGTATGGCTTTAGTGTAATTCGTATATTATACCGTTATATTGTATTTCACCGTTTTTGGTTTTATTGTCGAAAGGGTTTCTTTTTTTAGAAACCTTATAACATTTTCAACTCTGAGCATGGTAGATGTTTATGTTTCTGTTAACGTTTCTATTTATATCTCAAGTTTCATAATTTATTTAGGTTGATGTGAAAATAGCTGTTTCCGTCAAAATTTAACTAAACGCTTTTAATTAAAATCATTCGATTTACGAATTTCGGGACTTTTTCAAAATTGTTAGTTAAGTACACGAGTATGATCGCATTAAATTTGTACGTATTAACATCATGAACGAATAACTTTTCGACCAATAATACAGTCTGGAAATTGTTTTTTAAAAAAAAAAGTAAAAAAGTATGATCATCGTTGTTAATTTAATTTTTACGTTTCTTTACTCAGAATATAAAAAATGTATTCTTAGTATTCTTGTATGTAAAAGTGTTACTCATCACGTATTTTTAAACCTGAAACCAAAATTCAGTTTTTAAAAAAATCTGAAATAAAATAAGATTTATTATTTTTTCTTTATACGATTTATACATGTATACGCATATAATAATTATTATTGTACGAGGAGTCGAGCACAGTAAATGGACATCGACCATGATGAGTGAAACGTTTTGCCTTTGACACGTTTTATTTATTTCAAAATAATTAAACGTTTCGAAAATGCTTCCTTTTATTCGAAAATTGATATTTACGATTTCGTATCATGCGACCCTACTTCCTGTCAAGAGTTTGTTTTTTACAACTCGTTTGCACGCACTGATTTTTAGGTATTAATTACGATGGAATATTGTTATTATTGCGAAGCAGAAGTGTACAATTTCGTGCTAAACATATATCATTATCGGCGCTATCTTTTTACATTGTTTCTTAATATTTTTTTTTTTTTTTTTGTTCATTGTATTTTTGATTTAACATATTTTATCGTGATAAGCATGTGTTTGAAATTTTTGGAATTTAGACTGATTTCATAATGACTGTAACACTTGAAAACGTTTTTATTGATATATTTAAAACGCGCATTACCTAATTCAAAAAATTCAAATTCTCTAAATTAAAAACATTGTCTGTGTTTAAACACTGTTTATTTAATACGTTTGAAAATCAGTTGAAATATTACATAAAATCTTCAGTTTTAACTCAGGCTCAAATACTTGAATTACTCAAAATGTTTTCCATCATTGTTTCACGTATGGATAAAATATTTGTCATAAGCCAAAACGAGTAGCACCCGCTATGGTTTTAAATTTGTCACGTGATTTCAATTCAAGGTCTCTTATGCTTTATTGACTCATTTCCCTCAAGAACCGATTATAGCTACTCAAAAACACTTTAAAATAAAACAAATTTGTCAATTTTTATTTTTTATTTAATATATTTATTTGGAAACTCGTTATTTTGTTAAGCTATTGAGCGGGCGTCAATGTAATATTAGTGTAGTTGAGTTTGAGTAATGAGTAGTATACAAATGTAGGCCTTAAGATTATAAATGAGTGCGAATGGAATAGCAATCGTCAGCTTATTTTTTTTTTTTTTTATTGATTTCCATATTAGAGGTATCTTGATTAGTGTGTTTATAAAAAATATCCGTTACACATCTGCTCTCACACGATAACGAACGAGTAAATTCAATTTTAAATAATTCATTTTGTTCAAATACCGGCAAATATTTTTATTTTTTTTATATTAAATCTTTTCAGAATACTTATGAAATAAATTAGAATTGATAAAAATGACCGTACATTTTTTCAATCGTAATGATCTAAATAATTTATATGATGAAATTACTTAATTATTCATTACACAGTACGATTCAATGATAAAGACATTCTGTTTTTTCTGTATAATTATATTTTTTATAGTTATTTAAATTGTTGGTGTTGATCAACCGATTATTGATCTACTATAGCAATAATTGTTATTATTTTCAACATCCATTTGTTTCTCACGCCTGGAAGTTTCACGGTGGAGTTTTTTCTATAGTATATTCTAGAATAATGATTACCTATTTATAATTTTGTTTGTTTTTTATTATTGAACATTTAATCGATTTACAATATAGGTTATTATATTTTATAAATTAATTCTACAGCTCTAGTATGTGTATTTATTTCCCAATAAATTTAACTAAAATGAATAGACATATTGTCCATTCTTTGTCGTTTGCTATAATAATTATTATTATTAATCGGCCATGAATTGTTATTCAAATTATATATATATATATATATATATATATATATATATATATATATATATATATATATATATATATATATATATATATATATATATATATTTCGAGTGTAAGTTTTAATTTTTTTTATCCTTGGTTCTGTAATAACTGTACAGTAAACATTCATATTCTTAGTAAGCTTTCAACATTCATTATTTTTTTATTTTTAAGCTGTGAAAAATTAAAGGTATTGGCTAAGTGTTGAACTTATAAAATTACTTTATTGAATAATTTATATTTGTATAAAAATTAATATGGAAATATCATTAAAAAATAATTATTATGTCTCTTAATCAAATAATGGGTCCAGGGCTTGTTGATACATAAATATAGTTAGATTTAAAAATCACTACCATACATAATTGAGCTAGAGTACCACATTACACGTGAAAATTGAATACAGAAAACATTTCTTACCTGCTATCACAGCCAAAAATTGCCTCATCACTGCTTTATTAACCATTATTTGTTTTTGAAAAAAGGACGCCACAGATTGATTATGGGAAAATGTAATGTGAAATCGAATAAAAAAATTCAACATGCATCGTACAAAAATTATTTTAATTAAAATCCCAGCACTTTTAAATGTAACTCGCGAATAATTATTGTCAAAAACATGTGTTTCTGTTAAAAATCACGTACCAAAATTAAAATTGTAAAGTAACCTTGGAACTAAGTATATTATAATAATTAACATAATGTAATAGCTGGATGGAATAATATGTTTTGGAACCACTACTATCACCACTTCTACTGTTCAAAATTAATATTTCTAACATAATATTTCATAACCAACCTGTTTTACCACTATTCATCCTCTGACCTGTACTACCACCGCTGAGATTGCCCCTTCACCTCAACCATCGACCATTTCCGTTCAAGCCTCAATCTTTGAAGCCGTTTCCATCGCAGTCTGTACTTGATTTCGAAACCTATCTGTTCTTATCCATTATCCAATTCACCACATAAATTATTCATGATTTTGAGAGAATTAATATCTATAGTAAGAATCATGATAAAATTAATTGAAATCAAACAAGTATACTGGTGTTGACAAATTATATGAAGACATTATTACGATATTTTAAAGTGATAAATAATTACTCCATCCCTTTTTTCTGAAACGTGTAAAATCATTTATTGAAAATCATACTACGCTAGTCAGAGTTTTTCTTAGTTGAAATTAACGTGAGTGTCTATTTTGATGTAAAAAGAATCAATCTTAAAAAATCAGTCTTGAAAAAGAAATTACGCGAAACATGTTGCAGTTTCCAAAAATCACATTAGTTCATCTATTCTAAAAACGTTGGGGCGAATCGCAAGAATAAAAAAATTGAATGAAATTTACATGTGCATTTAACGTCGAAGTCAGTCGTGTAATAATATAATCGTGGCTCGTAGTTATTTCACCAAAGTTCTTGAAACTGTTAATTTTTCACATAAGGAATGATCTGTCAGTGATATTAGATAGTTTACATTAGGTGCATAATTTTTTGAACAGGTGAAGTAGAGAAACGGTGTAACTGAGTGAAATGATTGATACTCTGTGATTGAAACATGTTTGTAATCGTATCACAACAAGCAACAATATGGTGTTCAATTAAATTTAAAAGGTCGTATAAGCCCTACGATATCGTAATACGTCATGGCATGGAAACGTTTTAAGATGATCATCCGTTAAACAATGTTCATCAGACATCTCGAAGAGTTACAACAGCTCTAACAAATATCAGTATGTTTCAAAGTATATTGTCGAAAATAAGTTCTCCAAGGCAGGTATAATTTATTCATCGAATCAATGACAAATTACCAAAATTACATCTATCTGCCAAAAAGAGCAACGTGTTTTTTAATAATTCCGTTGAAAAATACGAGTATTTGCATGCGAACGAACAGCCGAGTAGTGGTCAACAGTCAATTACGATGGTCATTTTAGATACCGAGATCATGATAATCTCATAATACTTTCCCAAATTTATTGTATTGATATTTTTATATTTACGGAAAAGATAAACCGTTATTGATACTTGTTACACTGTTTCTGTTTGAATACGATCTAACACATATCATTACCAATTACAAAACTATTTTCTTTTCAATCGATAAATAAAATGTTTGTTAGTCCAAACGATACTCGATGTGTCGAGACTCTGAAAACCCATTTCGACCACTTTGCTTTTAGAGATAAAAATAAGTGCAAAGAAACAAGGTTTAAAGTTGATACCCTACCACAAAAGTTTCTATTGGTGTGTTGGTGGCCGTCCAAAACATGATTCACAGACTTGGGTAGTACGGAAATGGCGTGAGTTGTCATATTCTCTCAAGAAGTGTAGTCTAGACTGTAATTATACTAATTTGAAGTATTACATATCAAGCACTGAGAACTTGAGGTCAATCAATGGCCCATGGGGTAATTTCGTCGTAAGTAGAGCCTGTATAATCGTAAACACCCTGTGTTGTGTTTTATATAGATGTACCGACATGGTATTATTACGAGTCAAATTAAAACAATTAAAACATAGCTACTACAGCAATTTAAATATAATTTACACTTCACGTGAAAGTCACGTCCATACATTTTTTATAAATTATCTTGTGTATAAAATACGACTAATTTAACAAGCAAAAAAACCCTTTTAATTTCTATAAACTTATTTATATTTATTGATTGTTAAAAAAAAAAAAAACCATACAAGTTTTGTAAAATAAACATTTGAAGTATACATCACAGCAATTTCAGTTCAATATTTTTTACAAAATATTTTCAAATAAATCATTTATATACCTGATATTTATGCAAAATATTTCAATCCACTAAACATGGTCTGGTTCTACAGTTGTTAATATAAAATTTGATGTTTACTAATAAGCTTTGCCCGTACGGCTGCATCACTTTTGATCTCAGGGAAATTTTTACCAGCAGAACAGCAAAGAAGCGAGGTTGAATCTCAAGAATGTCTGTAAGTTACGGCAAATGCAACCACCGTTTGAAACCACTGCGAATTGCTACTGGCAAACAAACGCCCATGGCCGTCAGCGTGATGCCAGAAACACTCACATACGAAGTAAAAGTTCAGTAAACGAATATGTTATGAAAACAGGAACTTTTGTACCGAAGAAATCGAAACTGATGATATCACTATAATAAAATTATAAATGCTTCTCCAATAATGAATATTATAATATGCATATTATTAAAAGTTATATTATTTTACGTGGAAAGTTACAAACTGCAAATGTGATGTTGGCAGTGGATGGCGTGGCTTTCTAAACGCATGCGATTCATTTCAAAACTATTCAATCATTTTGAAAAACATTCACGAACAAAGTATAGTTTTTTGAATTTCAAAATTTGTTAAGAGATCCGGCTGCCTTATGTGGGTCATTATATATTGATATTCTTTCAAAGTTCAAACTATTCAGTATTACAATGTTAAGATGAAAAATGATCAAACATTATATCATACAGGTAGAGCAGGATCCTGTCAACTAGCATCCCCTGTCCTTCCTACCCCTTCACTATTACACACAACTTTTACACCACGCCATCCGTCGATTAGACAAGTGGCGTACGCGAATGATCTATACAAGTTGAATTATAATACCGGATATTCCGTACCAACATGCAAAAACTTTGTACGTTCCATGTAATTTCCTGCCGAGAAGTTTTCTTAGGTTAGTTTTAGTAAACAGACTTTTAAAGAAGAAATTACACGACAAATACTTGGTCGAAGTTTTTGGCGCAGAACACTTGGTGCTCAAAATTAATTTAATTTTTGTCAATTATATTCATTCCACGAGTATTTATTTTGACGTGTGATATATTATGTAAAGTTACACGTAGTCTATGTGGTGTCAATACAATTACTAAACACATGTAGTTATAATAAAGACATTTTGATTGAAAGTATTTTTTTTATGACAGGTCATTAATATTGAGGAGCTCAATAGCTATTGTACAGTGGCTATGTACACTTTTAACTCTGAAATGAAATGATGGAACTAATTGGTTTTTATCTCATCGTTGAACTTCAGTTTGTTGTTTGATATTTTAGGTTTTATTGAAATAAATACTTATTATTAAGTATTATTATAAAAACCAAATAAAATTGTGCGTTAAATTAAGATAATGATACACAATCCTGACAAAAAAAAAAAAAAAAAAAAAAAAAAGATAATGCAAATAACAATGGAAGTTATAATTAAAAAAAAATAGATTTCTATACTCAAAATAGGTTAATACTTTTTATCACAATAGATTTTAGAATTAGATATTTACCAATAATATTCCTTTATTTTCCGAAAAATTGCTAAGAAATTAATTTTTTTCCAATCAGTTTTTTTCTGAATAAATAACAAATTTTCTACAACTATTTACTACTCTCTAAATGAGAAACATTCAATCTATGTTACTGATCTTACTCACTCGACTATCACTTAAGACACCAATTTTCTTTGTTTCCCTTTATTTTAATGAGGTATCATAAATCGTTATTCGATAACGCGCACACTAAGGCTTGGTATTTGATATATAAGTTAGATCATTGTGTTTGTCCGATATTGGCTGGCCTGTAATAAATCGACGGGAAAAACTACTATGGATTAAAAACATTTTTACCAAGACATTTGTGTTTGAATAAACATTAGAGTAGTCTATATGTTTTTAAAACAAAAGTCTAAGCTCATTTGTTTTCCACACAATAAGACGTAGGTAAACTTTTATTTTATCCCAACATTTTTTCGCGTTATTTTTCGATTACTCCAATATTGTGGTTTCAGACTATTTAGAGTTCCTTGCGCAATTTTTCCATTTACTATTTTCCGGATCCTATTGAATAAAGTTCCTATTACCCTACATTTCGTAGATAAAAACAAAAAAGGGCGTCTTTGGAAAAATCCCTCCTAGAGAGAAGGAGCCAGGGAACATCGTGATGCCATACTTGCACATTCTTGGTTCCCATAACCATCACTACCACAGCCAAAACAATAACATTTTAATCCTGTTATTTTTATAGTTCGTAGTACGCGCAACTCTCTAGTAAACACGCAACTGAATGAATTAAACGCGTTATATAATACATCATGTGAATATTAATAAGCCTTTAATTTGGGTATGAAATATTTATGAACAGGCTGGCGACCATCCGGACGAATGAATCGATTAAAATATGTTTATTGTGATTTCATTTCATTTAAATAAACGAGAAATATGTATTGATTTTTCAGTTACTAATTGTAATATTTTAGATTCTATATAAAGTGAAAAATGTATTAGCTGTACAATGATGTGTCTTGTTTTTTTCTACCGTATATTATACGGTATACAATTATTTATTAGGTACGTTATTAGTTAGGGAAAATGGTTCGAAAATTTCGTGCAACTATTATTACGGTCGAAAATGTTCTCTACTTTTAATCGATACGTCTTCGCATCGGTACACCACTTATTTATTTTTCTGTATCGATCATTTATATATAAACAATAATAATAATAAAAAAAAACTGACACAACAGTGATTACTACTATTAGCTGTGTTCAATTGTGTACCGTCAACAAAAACATCTGTTGGAATGTACGAAAAATACAAAGGGTCGCGATTATATATTAAAGAAAAAACAAAACAGATTTTTATCTTTTTTATCTGTATAATAATCGTATAACCGTATTTGTTATATAATCTGTTTCGTGGTTTGCCACGGTCGATACGAACTTAAATGTATTGTACAGGGTGATACAGAAAGTTTTTACAGAAAGTTCTTTACTGTAAAAAATGAACTATATTATTGTTTGATATTTTATCATGTCCAATTAAAAAATATAAAGGCTGGTTCTAATTGTGTGATAGTAATTATTTAAATACCTGTAATTTCAAAAATTACAACTTTATCAAAATTGTATATTGGTAGAATGATACTAAATTATAATAACCAGCACTCGAAACAATATTAAATAAGTAATTATTTTATTAAATAATGATTCTCTGAATATTTAAGTACAATAATGTGTGTTTTAATAACAAACAGCATTTAAATTACCTAGTGATAAGCGATAAAACTATCGTAATCCATTAAAAATTTGAATAACTTATAAAATAACCTTTTTGAATACTTAAAGTTTTGAAGTGAATATTATTCATATATTAATCTGCATTCCTAGTTTAAAGACTTAAACTTCCCTAAAACAAGTATGTTCTTTGTTAAAAAATAATTGTCTTCCAATGATATTTGAAAAAATCAGGAAGATAAAATTATGGAAGTTCGTCCATTGTATGCTACTCAGTAAGTCACCATTTCTGATAGTAACATTTATAATTCCCAACACAAATCGATTAAAAAATATCTGAAAAATGTATCTTATACACTAAATAAAAATGTAAATAAATCACAATTTTATATATGTACATATATTGTATATATATATATATATATATATATATATATATATAATTTAAATTGTAAAATAAGCATTTTTATTTTATTATTGTGTAGGTATTCGTTACTATAGTTGAAATAGGTTTAGACTACATCACACTATTACAGTACAAATTGTATTTTTTATGATACTAAATCATAGAGACACTATTTTTATAACAGTATTTTGGTCGTTGGACCCATAGAGTAGTATCTTACGTAGTAGTACTACTCTATGGTTGGGCCACAGTTTAACTCAGCGGATAACTGATAAGTTAATTGATATCCCAATTCTCAATACGTATTCCTATAAATCCACTTTGCGTACGTATATGTATTGATCACGTTGGCCACGAATAATCCGTGGAATCGATACATATTGGGCCAAGCCATTCAACTACATAGATGTAGACGATAGACATTACATGTGTACCTATCTGTGTTTGCTGTGTGTGGCGTGCTCTGCAATTTTCATATTAAATATTTATAGTAATAAATTATAAGCAGTAATGAACTACTCAATAACAGCTGAGAGCGCTAATACGTCATCCTGTATAAAAAAAAAAAAATAGGCCACGGGATCAATGCGGCTATTTAATCCCTAACAATTCATCAAGCGTTATGGTACCTAACTGTAGGTAGGGACCGCAACGTTTGATGAATTGCATTTTATTCAAACTTTAAAGTTGTAAATAAAGTCGGACAAATATTCGATTAAAACGAATTTTCTTTTGACGAATGTACTTTCTAAGTTATCTGTAATACCAAGAAAACATGAATCTACTTACCTACAGACTTACAGATACTATGTCATAACTTTAAACTGGTTTCATAGACATATGAACGTTTATACGGTTTCTAAATATTTCATGATTTGAAACCTAATCCTTTCAAGAAACTGAAACTTTCTCATGCACTCGAAATTTATGTTTTGCTTAAGTGAATAAACTTTTGAAGTTTTTGAAAATATTGTCAAGTTTTTGTGAAAGTTTCGTTGATATTCAATGAAAATTAAGTTGATTAATTTCATGAATATCTATTTTATGGCGTTCTAAAGCTTTTATTCAATTTTTCAGTAGTTTTTTTTATGTTTGAAAAAAATGTTGAGAATTTTCAAAAATGATATATTATCAATTAGATGAAATTTCTGATTATCTATATAGAAAGGTGGAACGTGATTTTTCTACAATTCTCACTACCCGAAAAAACGAATACCTAACTTATGAACATACAAAAAAAAAACACACACACACCATTTATAAAACCAGTACATTCTTTAAATAATTTGAAACTTAAAATTTAATAATTGTTAAGTGTTGGGTGAAATTTGAAATATCTTCCTCGAAAATAATTCTATTAACGGCTTTGTGTTTAGTAATGATACTTTTTTTGAAAATAAATATTAATGGACCAACTTTATGTTCAGTTAATGAACCTTTTTCAATCCTTTACTAACACAAACGAATATTAAATCTAAGTATTTGGAAATTTGATATATTTTTCGTAATCCAAAGAGAGAAGAATTTTAAGTGGAAATGACGTAATGCGATTAACACACATTTTTTATGACCGCTAAAGCGTTACAAATTATTCTTGTATACGTGATACTGTTTAAACGTAGAACCTCATCTCAATTTTACTGTTGATATAGATTTCAAAAAGTAGAATATTTAATTATAATCAGTTTACATTGATCCAATTATCTTGATTTTAAGTTTAAAACACATCATTGGCTTGTTGGTTTTTAACATTTCCTCGGTTCAATATGAACTGATTCATAATTGATAATCATCACTTACAAGTTAAAATATTAATGAGATTCACCCGTAACATCTGTACACGCGTGAACCTTTTTTTTTACGCGATAGCTTTGCCATGTTTTATAATTTTTAATGATGTTGATATCGTCGAGTGTATTTGATATTAAAATGTGGTTTTTTGATAAATTACGCCGATCACATTCAACAACCGTGCCCTGTATAAGACATACAGTTTTTTAACTTATTCTAAATTGGATGTTTTTTAGTGATATTATGAAGGTACTCCGTCTTTTACTGCATACGATTTTCGTGTATTTGTTTTTGAACAATGAGCTAGCAATCCATACTATATTTAGCGAAATGGTTTTTTCCATTTAACTTATTCAACTTATAATAATTATTACGTGGAAAAAATCACGCAGTGAATTATTAATGCATTCTCATTTTCTGTTAATTTAAGAAAAGTTTAACTTCAACAGGTATGTTGCCAATTCAATAAAATATACCTTACTATGTTTTAGACATTGAATAATTGTCACACTAAGAAGTTATAATATTCACGTTATTCGTATTATGCTTAGGTCACTGTAATTATTCAAAAGCTGCAGTTATTTATAAATGATGGTGAAGAGTAGAAATTTGTTGTTTTCCGAATTGTATTTTTCGGTACATTTAAACCCTATAAGGCTAGTCGATAGCACTGTGTCACTCCCCTAATCCTTTTAAGATAAAAATAAAAATAATCCCGGATACGTTTTTGTTCTTAATTAATAATGTGCCCCTTATTTACCAAATCGATAAATTGAGTTTAATGTGAAATCGAATGAATTACGTACTCGACGAATGTTCGCATTTTTCAGACAAAATCCATACATTCGGTTTGTAGAACTAAAAAAGTTAAAAAGGTGGCATACTGATTTATTGTTAGTACTCAGCGTGTGAAATGTCGGAGTAGATATATTACAATTAATGTTCGAGCCGTTGTCGTTCGAAAAAAAAAACAATACAAAATCACGAAGTTGATGTGTTTTTACGCCATTGCCCAATGACATCAAACAAAACGACTTTTATCGGGAATGGGAAAACAGAAATAAAAATCAACGGTATTTGATCTAATGAAAATCCTTAAGATGCTGCTCATAGACGTAAAAAAGACGTATAACAAAAATATTACAGCTTTGATTCTTGTGTAGTTGAATCAGATAAGTCACCAACAGTTTAACTTCGGAACAAACAATTTGAACGACTGAGTTAAGTTTTGTTTTGATGTGTGTGTGTGTGTGTGTGTGTGTGTGTGTGTGTGTGTGTGTGTGTGTGTGTGTGTGTGTGTGCCCTTGTAATATTAGTGTTACCGATACAAATTTTATTATTGTGAATAGGCAATTTAAAAAAAAAATTAAATTATATTATACATCACGCATAATAACTATACGCACTATATGCAACACAGTTATCAATTATCGTTTGTGACAATGTTATTATTAGTGATTATTATAGTAGTTATACTATGTACATATATAAATTATAATCAGATATTTATTATTGATGAATATCATATATATTTTATTAATTCTTACTCATTAACATCAGTTGTAACATTGATAAATCAAAACTGGCTATCAATACTCGAGGTGTCCAAGGAACAATACGATGCGCATTTTTGGAACCTCTGATGTAAAATGTTAATATCTGTATATATAAACAGTAAACTGATTGACTGCTATCAACGCACAGCTTAAACCATTGGACGGATTGGACTGAAATTTGGCATACAGATAGCTATTATGGCGTAGGCATCCGCTAAGAAAGGGTTTTTCAAAATTCAACCCCTAAGGGGGTTAAAAGGGGTAAAACGTTTTTTTTTTTTGGTCTGATTTCTTGAAAATTAAGTATATATACTCAATAAAACATATAAGCATTGTCTATAAATTTTTTTTTTTTTTTAATTCAACCCCTAAGAGTGTTAAAAAGGTTGAAGACTAAAAATAGAAAATTCCGCCAAGCCGGAACCGTTGAAGCTATGAGTATGAAATTTGGTCAGTAGATTCTTTTCATGCTGTAAACATTCGTTCAGATAATATTTTTCAAAATTTAACCCCTAAGAGGGTTAAATGGGTTTAGAAAGTATAATTATGGAAAAAATCCCCATGCCGAAACCTTAGTATTAGAATTCAATCTAAATGTGCGCATTCCACAGGTCACTCTCGCGAGTTGTTAGTAATAATTTTGGTACTGTGAAAAACTATTTTCTCACAAGTCTATTTGATTTTATTGTTCTAATAATGAGTAATAACATATACTATGAATTATAATAATACGAAAAACGATTCAAAAACATACTTTAAGACATAAATAATAAAGGATATATTTTATTTCAAGATATCTATCTTAATCAATTTGAATTTTATCGAAAATAGAAGTACTCGCGACATTGCCTTAGCTGTGGCATCTTCTGGAATCGCAGCTACACTGCTCGTGGGTGGTCAAAATGCCCATGCTACCTTTAAATTACCACTCAATCGTCTCAATCTAACAACTGCGGTCACTCTCTTTTGTAATATATTAAAACAAAGTAATTTTGCGGAAGTTTAAAAAATACAAAAATAATAGTGTGGGATAAAATAACAATGGCAAATAAGGGTGGTGTTGAGGCTTTAAATAGATATCTGAAGGGTATGAGGGGAAATAAAAGGTTAATGGGTGGTGAAACGGTTTTGCTGACTGAAGACTTTAGGCAGACTCTACCAGTAGTACCAAAAGGGACCAGAACTGATTAAGTCATGTCTTAAAAGATCTACTTTATGGCCTCAGATTAATATACTCAAACTGTCGAAAAATATGAGGGTCAGAGGGTATACTTTGGAGGGGAAAAGTTTGCTGGTAGATTTGCAGATCTTTTACTTGAAATTGGCAATGGTGATTATCCGTCATTCGATGAAATGATAAATATCCCAAAAAATTTGTGTACAGTTGTAACTACAGTTCAGGATTTAATATCAAAAATGTATCCAGATATTGCTCATATTCATGATAAGCCTGTGGAAAGGTTGTGTGTACGAGCTATATTCACTCCAAAAAATGACCAAGCAATAAGCCATATCATAAGCTTATTCTGCGTGTGGGCACACCTATTATGTTTTGCGAAATTTGTAACCACCTAAACTGTGCAGTAGGACCAGGCTCAAAGTCAAAGCATTACATCGCAATATAGTGGAAGCCACAATATTAACTGTATGTGCAAAAGGGGAAACTGTGTTTGTACAACGAATCCCTTTAATTCCGAACGATCTTCCGTTCGAATTTAATCGATTACAGTTTCCCCTCAAAGTCTGCTTTGCAATGACTATAAACAAGTCTCAAGGCCAGACTCTCAAATTTGAGGAATAGACTTGCGAGAAAACTGTTTTTCACATAGGCAGTTCTACGTAGTTTGCTCACGCGTAAGCTCACCCAATAGCTTGGTGATTTTGCCGCCTACTAATAGATCAGCATTGAACATTTTACAAAGAAGTATTGTAGATAACATTTTGAAAAAACCATTAGTAAAACATTTATTTTAAACCTTAACTGCTAAAACTTATCGTGAACATAGGCCGCCAAAAGCTATAACTTATAGAATAGGTTATGTTAATAATTATTATCTTAAAAACTAAAAAATATGTATAAAATATGATTTCAAAAATTTAGATTTCAATAGATTTAACAAAATGTAATCTTGCCAGGTTACATACATTTTTATACTTAAACCCGGCAACGACGGGTAATTCAGCTAGTTATTACATATATGAATTACTATTAAATATCCTTCCTGTCTAATTATTTTCTTTTTATGTAATTAAATAATATCCGTGGATTGATTGACTAGTGAATTTGAAGTCGGTGAATAAATTTTTAACAATTAAAATATTTAAAAAAAAATTTATGTCAGGATGCCAGAGAAGAATGTAGAAACTGCTTCCCAACAGAAGAGGGAAATGTCTTCTTAGGGAGGTTAGGTGCTGTACGGGGGGGGGATACTATATTGATGATTAAATTGCAAGAATCAAATATAAATTGTGCAAATTTACCATCTGAAAAATTAAGAACTATAAGTTTTGTACTATTATTATGTGCCTATTGCTACTTATGTAATATAATAATATGTACTTATTATTTTTGATTATAACACCCCCGAATAAGGCATCTAATTTAAATGTTTTAATGATATTGAAGAATTCGTACGATCTAAAATGGGGGTGAAGAATAAAAAAAGTTAGGAAACACTGATCTGGACACATATAGTATATACACACATATTTATGCTTTATGATTTATACTCATTTACGTACTCAAGTCTGAATAAAATTGTAAAATCCACTGAACAATTATGAAACAACAAAGTGACTCGTCAGCTGTTCGTTCACTAAAAAATTATTCTTAATGTGTCCATAAATCTTTTATCAACTCATTGTTTCTTGTTTGATGGTACTCAGTATATTTTTGTGTAAGACTGTAAGTAAATTACTCTTTGTTCTTAAGTAAATATGCTTATGCTCAAAATGTGTTACATTAATGTCAGTATAGTTAATTTTCACCGGTTGGTAATAAACTATTAACTTATCCCAACTCACAATGATTTTCAACACATTAACTGTTAAATAATTGTAATGACGTTGATGAATGTAATTTTAAAATTGCATCCGCTACTCAACAATCCGAACGATAAATGATTATATAAATGATTACTCGTTTCATCACTCGTCGTCATTAATTACTTATTATGGTTATTTTGATCATTATTAGTCAAATATTTGTTAATACAACGCACATTCACTCATGAGACGTAATATTGATGAAACTCAATTATGAATAATACAAGTCGATACTGATTTGGATTTAAGTAATTTTTCACGCGTGTTAATATATATAATATATAAGATGTAGCTGGGTGTTAGAAAGCTTGTTAAAATCAATTGAGACTTACAAACTCATGTTGGCGACATGCTCATTTAATATTTTATACTAAAATGTCATATCAATCAACTTGACTACTTCAGAATTCCATAATTTAATAATTCTATACGGCCATTTGATACGAATAATATATTATCCACTGTATAAACATTTCACGTGGATATTTTTAAGCAGAACGTTATCGAGAATACAAGAAAATATGATCCAATTAAATTTAACAGAAATCGAGACATACATATTGTAAAATTCGTATCATAAAACGGTAGGTTGGAAACATAACTTTCAGCGTAAATAAAAACATCAAACTATTATTATTTCACGTGTCTATATAATATTAATCCAAGTATCTAAAAAATATTTATATTTTTTTCCAGTTTATTAATGGCCGAAGTGGGGGGTGACACTAATATTGAGAAAAACTTACTCACACTCTAAAATTATTCAACAAAATTAAATAACTTCTCAATATTGTAAATTGAAAAAAGTAAACATTTTTAATTAATAGAAAAAAATACATAATATAACAGCATATTTATATACCTACTTGTATTTTTATCTTATAAAGGTTTATTTTTGAAACAGATATTGAAGAAATAGTTTTAAAATTATGAAATATTTGTTCGTACAAAATAGGAAACACTAAAAGCATGAGATACGTGAGCTTATAAAGTTATAAATAATAATTATAATAAAAAGAAATAAATATATTATTATTGGTGATAACAGTGTTGTAACTTTTGTCCAATATAATATACGAACAACGTTTATTTATTTTTTGACTGTTTGTATTCTTGATGTTATGATCAAAAGATAAATAATAGTCATTATCGATTAAATACAAACAGTTAAGGTGCTATTAAGTAAGTTATGAACTTAAGATGTTATACAACTATGAACATTTAGATGTTGTACAAGCAACATTGAATATTCGATAAAAGTTATATTGAAAATTTAATCTTGATTATTTTCAAACTATGTAGATATGGGTAAAAAGGAGTTTTACAATCTTGTTCTGATGTATCTACAAGGGGTTATTGATTTAATATTTTCCTCGGAGATGAAAAATTCTAGTTCCGACTCTTTGTATAATATTGTTTTTTAGTAAATAATATTACTTTACCACTATTATTTTAGATTCGAAGTCAAACGAAGAATTTATTGGTTTTACAATGTATTTTTTTGTGTGTTATCAGTTTTTCGGGGAGAAATCATGATAGCAAAATTTTATCTCGCAACTCTATAGATCAGAAATGATATCTAACTGGTAGCTAAAAGAGGTTATTTTTCTGTGCTATCGCTAGTTTTTTCCAAGTATATGGAAAAATCACTTAAAAATCGAGTAAAAACGGTGAAATTTACGGTGTACAAAAGTTGTATAAAGTTTATTTTTTAATTTTGTTATTCATCCAAAAATAATTTTACAGGGCACTTGAAATTATCACCTAGTATCAAAATAACTTTTGAATGGACTTGACAAAAGTTTCGAAAACATTTTACAATTTTCGGGCTAAATATAGAATTTTTTAATTATTGAAAATAACTTGTTTTTTGAAAGTTTTTATTAATCGAATTAAAAAAATTTGATATAAAAACTCAAAGTTGTGTATCATCATATTTATAAGTTTTAGTGGCAGAACTAAAAAAATGTCAAAAATCGTTAGTCAACAAATTTTTTTACACTCAATTAGAGAAAATTTTGATGAAAATTATATTACGCTTAAATTAGCGATATTTATCAATAGAAACCTTATACAATTTAGAATTTTTAATTATGTAAACATTTTTTTTTACCAATAAATCTGCCTTATATAATCCTATCTATGGATCAAGTTTCATATAGATAAACTCAATATATTATTTTTTACACGCTTTTAAAATTACTTGTTACTTGTTATTATAAAAATAAACTATTAATTGAGTTTTGCTCGAGAATCGTTTTCGAAAACAATGATTTATCTCTGATTTCTAATTCTAAATAAAACCATACAGCAAGTATCGTAAAAGTTTGGAAAAATATGATTTTTTAAAGATGATTTCTTGTATATTGTTTTATTATTTGATAAGAAGTTCTGAATAATGAATAGACTTAACTTATATAATAAGGTAATGATATTGAAAAAATCTCAAAAATTGTTACTCAGAATTTTTTTTTTTAAGTGTTTATTAAATCCTCATACAATTTTAACGCAATCTACTGTTTTTATATTGATTTTCAATTTTAAATGTGTATAAAAAAAATATTCGTATATTGTAATCCCAAATCACTTTACATTGTATAGTATACAACTTTGGGTACAAGTAGAAATTTATGAATTGAATCTTTTGGTTTCATAAAATATCTCCTCTGATGAAGCAAACAATTTTTAAATGGTTTCAATAATAAAAAAAAAACCTACTGAAAATTCATTAGCATTATAATTTATTTAATTGTTTTGGCATAATTTTTATGTTATTTATACTGGAATAGTGTAAGTAATTTATAAATTCTGTACTCTGAAATAATGTAATATGACTAAACATTTTTTTTTTTTTTTTTTAAATAATTCTATAATATTTTCATTCTTCAAAATTCAAGTATAACATTAATTATTAAAAGATGATAGTGACACAGTGCAATTAAATTGTATTTGTCATAATGTGTTTACTTTCATTAACACTTATTTTCCTTAGAAAACTTCAATCAACATTTAATTATTTATACTTGAGTTTGTTTTACTAGAAATGATTATCCTGTAGGTCATGCAGGATCGAAATCCATGAAACAATACAAAATTACATTACTTCGTATATATTATAGTACTACGTACCATATACCGAGTGATTATATTATCCTTCTTAGTATATTAATGTTATCATTACATTTTTGTTTGATTGCCCTATATAGTCTATAAAGGTGTCTAAGAATGATTTGACTAATGCAATTACATTTGTTTTATTCATTATTTTTATGACTATTTTTTTTTTACTAAAACTTTATCGCTCCTCTTATTTCTGGAATACAAACTTGAAAATTTAAAATGTTTTACTGTGGTTTGAAAAAAAAACAAATTAAAAGGGCCTTTTTATCAACTAGATTTTGAAAGAAAGTGGTGGTAAAATATCTCATTAATATTAAGACGATAGGGAAATGATTTATTCGTTATGATTTTTCAAACTTTTTGAAAAGGAAAAACCGAAGTTGTATTCCGAGATATTTGATCGCTTCAATAAAATACGAGTTCGTTAATCGGGGTTATATATTAAAACTCGAAATGAGTTCGTGGTTGTCTTTGATCTATTGTTCTTGATTGGTAATAATGTAACCGGTCGGTGGTCGCTGGACAATATAAACGTCATTGTGTAATTTGAATTTTGCTAGATGTGTCCACTGTCCGTTAAATATAACATAGTACAAAAAATGTAATGGAGTTTCAAGGTTTTAAAAATTAGATATTATAAATTAGAGTAAAGTATTAAGAAAAAAAAAGTTTTGAGAGTCCCTCTAAGCAATCTTTACTTGATGTCTTCTAGATAACGCTAATGGGTTAGATTAATCAAGCTTGAGTTTTCTTAGTATAAATAAGCTGAGAACCAACTTGTGTACTTAATAAAATACTTCGGGGTCCAATGCATGTAATTTTTGAAATTTGAGACTCGATTTGAGTTTACCCTCGAGTTTAATCCGAGTATATCCACCAACCCAAAGGTGAATTTAATAAAACAGTGTATTGAATATAATTAAGATTAAATAGCAATATCAATTTAGTTTTCCGTAAATATTATATTAGAAATTATTAATTATAGATAAAATTATCAAAGTTTTAAAACTTTAAAAATCTTAAAAATTAACGGATGATACTTAATAAGAATTTTAAACATCAACATTTTTTTAAATATAAGATTCACAAAATGACTGTTTCGATTTTCCTATTACACTATATCAAATTTTGAGATTCATAGTTAAAATTAAAAAAAATATCAATAATAATAGTCAATATAATATTAATTAAAAAAACCAAAAAATATTGAAGAAAAAAATATATGACGTATTTGTAAAATTACCTTGGGATATATATATATATATATATATATATATATATTTGACTACATTTTATTCACGTCATTTTTTGAAATAACATTCTGTATTAATAACGATAATATTATAAAAGAGAATATTTTTTATTTTTGGAAATTTTGATTTTTAAATAATCATTATTTATAATTATTAATATTGAACCAATAGTTTTTTTTTTTTACAATAATTTAAAGTTTAGAACAGTAGAAAAATGGCAGTACAATTTTGAAGGATCCCTGAATCTCCATCGACTTCTTGAAACATTAAATATTTATATTTTTTAATAACTGATAATAATAAAATAATACAAAATTAAGTACGAATATACAAATATTTTAAAATAACGTCAAAAATATTCTCTAATGATATTATATTATGAACAGTGGTTACTATTGAAGAAAATTTATATCTAAAAAATGCATAAATAACAAAGTGTAAAATTTGATTTTTGTAAAAGAGAAGAAATTTAAATTTTCAGATTCTATGTGAAGTGAAGGATTGTTTAGCCTAACAATGCAGTAAATGTTTACTTAAAAATTTCTTGTTGCCACTTTATCAGGTAGTAATAATACTTCAAAAGTTTCATCCATGCAGCTGGGCTTTGTATCGGAAATAGTACGGTACTTTTAAAAAGGTCATTTTACTTTATTTTCGATAGTTTTCCAGGCGTGAGGAAAAACTGCCAAAAACCCGTATAAAAAAGGTAAAATTTTCGTAAACGACTTTTTCACTAAATTGATTTTAGTTACTTAGTCATAACTCGAAAAGTAATATTGCTAAAAACTTGAAATTTTTACCACCTGTATATTAATGGCATATTTTTACATATTTTATGAAAGTTTTAAATAAATTTGACACCTTTTGAACTAAATATATAACTTTGAACATACCACGTTTTTTTAAAGTTTATCTCTGTTAATATTTTTAATATTTAACAAAATATTTTGGAAATTTAATATGACCATACTCATACACTCAAATAAAATAAATTTAAAAATCATTAGTCGGGATTTATTATTATTATTTTTTTTTTAATCGTTTAATCTTTAATTATTACACGGTTTTTACAAAATTGATAAATTTGAAATCAATTTTAAATTTGACATGTTTATTAAAGAAAATTAGTCCATCCAATTATTACGAAACTTTGGATACAGATAAAACAATACGTTTTGAATTTACTGCAAAAAATAATTTTTCATTTGCCCAACAAGAAAATTTAAAACAGATTCGTCAAAAAATAACATACCGCCAATTAAACTAAAAACTGTCAAATATATAAACAGTATATTTTATTTGAAATTTTGCTCAGAATCGTTTAATTAAAAATCAACTAAGAGAAATGATCTGTCGTTTACTTAAAATTCAACTCATCCATCACCATTATCTTATCCAAGAAGCGAAGAACATCCCGAATATGTCCGAATCATTCCGCGAAGTACGCTCTTTTTAAATTTCGAAATAAAAAGAAAAAGTGTACGGAAATTGCCAGAGACTACGAGTGTTTTAGACTGACAAAAAAAAAATCAACTGGTATATTTTATACCTATAGAGAAATGTTAAATGAGTATTGTATGTATTTTACGAACGAAAACGTTGGTTTTATTTTATTCCGTTTATTATTCTTATTACTATTTATCTAGACAGTGGAATGATTTAATCGGTAAGGGACTATATAGTCACCTCATATCTTTTAGCGGCTCTTTTTATTTCTGAATATAAAAATAAAATACGATAATTTGTATATATGAATGCAAATGCTATATTGTGTGAACAGGGAGTAAATGTCTACGGTTATTTGAGACTCTACTTTAGTATTTCCGATCTATGGTTCATAAATTATGAGAAGCTCGAAGAATAAACGAATAATGTCAAGTTTATTGCCGTAATAGATGTCAAACCCAAGCACTGGATTCGATTAAACATGGTTGTCGTAATAATAATATCTATGATTTAACCACAAGTAGGTGGAAATAATGGAAATAGTATATAATAGAATCTGAAGTTTTTCATCGTGTTGAATTTAAGAAAAGATGTAATTTTCAAATACTTTTTTCGTGTTCCTAATCCCGAATAGATCTGAAACACTACTTTCGAATATATTCTCCCCTGTCCCGTATAAATTTGCGAGTAGGTAGATATTTATAATTTATATTTATCAAGATTTTCATAAACCACAATACATTATTTGTCATTTGGTTAAATATTTTTATTTTTTATATTGTATTATAATATGTTGATACACGTATTTTATATTTTAATTTTTTTTACGGGATCATCCTACTTACGATATATATAATTTTAAAAATAATAATAGTGATACATTTCTTTACAATTTTAGTTACCTTTTGCATTACAGAAGACAAAAAAAAAATAACTTACAAATTTGCAAAAAGATTATTCAAATTATACATTAAATGCTGATCTAATATATTTTTTATTACAAAATAAATTTAAGTAAAAATCTAAGATGATTGCATTGAAAAAAAAGTGTATACAGTTAAAGCTAGATAGTAGTTAAAGTGTGTATATTATATTTTTCAAAACAAATAAATCATACTACTTGGTAAAGTTTTATTCTACTTTAAAATTAATTTTCGTCGTATTGGATTATAATTAATTTATAATTCAACTGATTTAAAAGATAAAGTAAATTTATTTGAGCAGTCAAAATATTTACGGTACTAGAATAATCGTTTGTGTGACTTTTAATTAATTTAATTTTGATTTCAATAACTTGAAAAAAAATCATATAGTGATAATAGTGTACAATATGACTTTTAATGCTTAAGTTATTTATAACTTTAGACCATTCATGGTTTTTAATATGTTCTATATTGTAAAATAATTAAAATCTGCTCACAAATTTAATTTCTTTATAAACGTAATACTTATAATATATTGGAATCATATTATAATACTTATTTATTCAGTATAGTTTCATTAAAATCGAATCATCTAAGTGGAACAATTAAATTACAGTAGAAGGTATAATATATTTAATTAAAATTTATCTTAATTATTATAATAATAAATATTTGTTAAATCTGTCCGCGTATTGCATCTTGCATTCTCATTGTAAACACCTAACGACAGTATATAATGTACATCATGTTCAATAAATTGTTTTTGACAATTTCTAAAATATTCAAAAATTAAGCACAAAGAAAGTTATGGCTCGAGTATGTTATAAACATTATATACGTAATATAAGGACGTAAGAATTGTTCTTAAAAACCTTAATTATAAATGATTTGAACAGAAACTAAAATACAATATTTAAAATTAAGTAATGTACCGGAACGCACGAAAAGCGTTCTTTTTCTATCTGTATTATCATCGAAACCAGCTGGTTTGAGAGTATGGAATTCATTTCAAAAAAGAGAATCACCAATATTAATGTATTTCTTTAGATCATTAGAGCGTTTGTGTACATTCTATTCAGGTACACATACGTATTATTTTTATGCAATTTTTTTCCTTTGAAAATTATAAGATAAAGTTCTGTTATATGATGTAATATGTAAAATTCAAATTACAAGTCACGTAACGCTGGAAACTATGTTTAACGTTGGGTTATTATTTTTTTACTAAACATGCTATTTTTTTATGATTTAAGTTGTTGTTTCAAAATTAATGCTGAACAGTGTTATATCGTATCAAATTATCGAAAAAAATCTATCAGGATATTAACGATGAACTATTATGAAATCGTGAGTAGAATTAAACTAGATACCTTTAAATGTTTTAAAAAATCCCACGAGGAGAAAAAAATACACTTTAACACATTATAAGAATATCATTCCTGAAAAGTACATTTAATGTACCCACATAAGTTAATAATATGCATAAGAAACAAAAAATAAGAAACACGATATTTACTAAACTAATAACACCGTTGCTCTTCATTCACACAAACAATTTACAATCCATTATCATTTTACGGCATACACGGTGTACAGGTTACACCTATCGTTTGTAGAATAACGTTGACCAATTAAGTTCATCATTCTGACACCATCAAATATTGTTCACGACGACGTACCACATCTACATACGATATTACTAGTGTAACATTCTGTTCGCGAAGAACGATATTATAACCAAACTGGATTGCACTATTGCCATAAAATAATGTATCATCACTAACGAACACATGAGATTATAGTTCCTCCGTAAATATGAAAAATTCCGAACACGTTTGTTTACAGAAAGGTGTTAATCACGTATTCTGTGTACACGGTATATACTTTCGTGAAATAGAATTTGTACACAACACACACACACACACGTATCAGGTGAAATACCTCCTAATAAGTAATATTAATTGAAAGTAAATAAAAATTACACTTTTTTTTTTTGTCCAATCGGTGAACGTGAATGAGTTTTCTCTCCTTTATAAAAACACGAAATACATGCATAATATTCTTAAGTAGTCGTGTATCCGATTAAGTTAAATGTTGACTTGTCATATTGAATCGTAAGCTGTTGAGGATAAAACCGCGATCAGCTTCTTTAATTTTGAAAAATGGCAATGAAATACGACGGCATATCGCGAACGTGTGGAGCCGATAGCGTCGGATAACACTGACAGCTGTGTGACTTAATTATCCATCGTGGTCGGTGTGACGTATACAGAAAAATCGGGTGAAAATGCTTTGAAAATATAAACATTATTAAACACATAGGGTCCCTATCTATTGTATTTACAATTGGCTATAGATATTAAAGTATTTGGTTTATTGGATAAAGAGATATCATGCGAAAAAGCGAAGTTCGATACTAAAAACGTATTAAAAACTATAAATAAGTATAGAATAGTATCATATTTATAAAAAGTTATCATATATATTTTACTTTACAAGTAACGTCACCTTCTTGTGAAAAAATGTCAGCAAATTGAAATTAATCAAATCATACCAATGATAGTCTTTATATCGAGAATAGACTTAACCATTTGTAAATTATTAAAATATAAAATAACATTGTCAGGAGTTTAAATAACTATAATCAATGATTTAGCTGAGGGAAAACCTAGAAAAATTAATATTTGATTTAAAAAATAAATATGTTTCATTGATAAATTATTTTATTCAGCATTAAGTAATATATTAAGCAATATACATTTATTTTATTTTATTTATTTTTTTTACATTTTTTCCTGTTGAAATGTGTTAAATTATTTTTTATCAACTTTAAATTATACCAAAATGTAAATATATATTTTGAAAAATAATAATTACAACAATAAATATTCGGTATAAATTAAAAATTTAAATAGGTATAGTATATTTTATGTCTGATAAAAAGGCACCAGTTTTATATTTTGCCCCGGATTAAAAAAATGTAAGAAAAATGTTCATTAGACTGGATCATTTTTCCCGCTCAATTTAGACAATATATACTTTAATGATATGGAAGGGGTAGAAAATGCATTGATCCAAATATTTATATATATTTTTTAAACTAATTCGTGTAATTATGTACACTTTTATACATTTGTGTTTTGTATATTTTTGACTTAAAAATTTTAAGTAATAATTTTATAAGTTAAAATATGTAAATAAATGTTAATAGGGCTATTCAATTCTTGCTCCCTGTTTTAAGTGAAATGTCAAACTTCTTTTACTCATCATACTTTATCACTGAAAATCAAATAACTTCAAATATTTTTTTCATACTTTTCGATAGTACATATTTAGTACATTTTAGTATTAAATTAATGAAGAGAATATTTAAAAAATAACGTTTATACAATGAGATGACAATACCATTATTGTAGAACCATTTTTTCAACTAAAACACAATATTTATATGTTTCATTTTATGATAAGAAAAAAACAACTGATAAACACAACATTGGTCTTGATATCTAGTCTATAGATTATACAATCCAAAAAGTGCAATGTAATTACCATAGGGAATAGAACATCGTTGTACACTATCCTATGCACACTATCCTAAATTGCTTAGGTTTCCAGAATATATTAATTGCAAATCAACCGATCGGTCATGTTAATTCATGAAACAGAATTTAAATTGAAAAATGCTTGTTCACGTAGTTTATGTTTTCCAGTGTATTTAATTAATAATATATGATCAAGCTAAGGCATCTCTCATAGAAATATCAACTTAATTTTTTGACTTTAATAATTGTTCATTTTCTAAAAGGACGTAGAATATACGTATAATTAGTAACTAACTCAATTAAAACTTCATATTTTCACTACCTCTACTACTTTTCACCAAGCCAAGCACTGTGTATAGATTAATAATTAAAGGGAATGGTTTATTTGAGCGTTCGTTTTCAAAGGCGTCCATAAAATAAATAAAGTGTAACCAGTACATAAACATTAAATCTAAAAGTACTGAGGAAGTTAAGTACACTATACTATGATCGTAACCATTTAAAATACGTGATACCTAAAAATAAATAATACACTTAAATATTTGCGTGTTTCACGATATAATTTAAATTCTCTAAAAATAAATAAAATATTCAGATACTGCTTGATGAATATGTCGGCTAAATTATAACGATTATTGTTGTATTAAAAAATTAAAAATCGTGATAATTATTTGGAGTCCTTTTTTTTCTAATTTTCAAACATCTTTTGTAAATATTCGTTAATACATATAATCTTATATAACTCTCATTGAACCCCATATTGTATATGAAATAATTGGTTGGGGCGGAGCCTTCGATAATGTTCTATCACAGCTTCAAACATGCCAAAATACAATTATAAAAGTAGCAAATAAAAAATATTGGAGATATTCCTATAAAAAATTATATGAAAAGTTTAATGTTCTTAATATAAATAAACTTTTTCGAAAAACAAGTACTGTATATTTCAAAAATATATACTTCATTATTACCAATAACACACAAAGTCAAAACAAGACACGCAGCTACTAAATTCTTTGTAGATTGGCTGAACAAAACCAGCTGTAGAAAAACATTTGAAATTGTTGGAACCCAAATACATAACTTAATGCCCAATAATATTTCAAATATGACTTTACAAATATTCAAAACATATGTTACTCGTTGGCTTCTATATGAACACGATATAAGCCAAAACAAATATAAAGCTTTTATTTACATATCGAAAATATTATTTATACTACATTTTTAAGAATATTTTTATATACATACCTAAATTATTAATATTACATTTTTATGAATATTATTTGATTTTTATTATGATTTCTCTTTTTCAAATAATAGTTTTTAAGATTTATAATTGTATCTAAAAATTAAACATATTTTGTAAACAATATTACTCTTAGTCCTCCACACGAGTACCTTCTCAGTAATCATTATGTAAAAATAATAAATAAATTATATACCTATATCACGTATATACATAAAAATTTAATACGCGGTCGAATAGTCCGGGAGGAGGCTCAGTTGGCCTGAGGTGTAGTTCCGCCTATGGGGATGAGCACCGCGTCGACGAGTTGTCGTCTTTTACCTCCCATATCGGAGTCGGTAAATTGCGTCCCTATAAGTACGGTCATGGTCATATACTATGTGAATTGCGACCCGCGTACTTTTAAAACATACGTAAATTGCGGCCCGTGTACTTACGAAAAAAAATGAACTTTGCTTCCTTTCAGTCTCCTATTGACACAACCAGACACAGAACAAGAAACCACCATGATGTTGAATTACTTGAATTGCACTTTATAGTTTATAGTTTATAAATTATAATCGAAAAATTGTGTTTCAATCCGAATCCATATAAAAAGATAACTGATATATAAAACAACATTTTTATATTATATCTTTGGTTTCAATCACAGAAAAATTATATTTCATGGAATAATATAAAATATGGATTAATCAATCATATTTTGCCCTGTTCGCATATGGATTCTAGACTTCAATTTTATTCGTTGAGTCGGCTATTTAGTTGTTTTATACATCTCATGTTTTTTTCAATCTTATAAAAATGGACGTTATGAAAAGTGAAAGGAATAAAACGTTGAAAATAGTTTATGGTTCCAAATTTCATTTTCATAAATTTCTAAACAATGATATTCAACGTTGGTGTTGCACAGTTAAAACGTGTAAGTATTTTTTGAAATTTGATGATAATAATATTTGTATAGATAGTTTTAAGTCTGTTATATTTATAGTCCTAAGTCTGAAAAATGGGAAGGAAAATATTGGTTTTGTGGAAAAAAGGCTTAGACGTAATTTACATATTAATAAGAAATAGTTAGATAGGCATATGTACAAAAATATACCCGGGCCGCAATTTACGTATATATAAAATATACCCGGGCCGCAATTTACGTATGTATAAATATACCTGGGCCGCAATTTACGTATGTATAAAATATACCCGGGCCGCAATTTACATAAAAAAATTGAAATGGGACGCAATTTACAGAGACTCCTCCCATATAGTTTAAGGTCCCGATAACGATTGTACTTCGAAACACATGTTCCGACGAATGAGTCGTACTCGTGGTGAAATTATCGGCATTTATGTCGTCGCGTACGCCGAAACGGATCTCGCCGTTAGAAATACCAGATTGTCGCTATTACCCGGCGCGGCACGACTTTTTGTGAGCGTTTCATATACGCGTCGGTTTCACTCGATTCACCGGGGTTTTACACGTGAGCGTCGTAAAAACGACCGAATAACATCATGTCGTACGGCCCGTGTCGTATCGTGCACACTGTGTGGCGTAGACGTACGTATTAATTTAGGATTTCGCCCTCGCTACGACGTTTTATTCGTTTTTATAAAAAAAAAAAAAAAAAAATCGCCAACAATGCAGGCGTCGTAATACGTTCATATGATATACACACGAGCGCGCGTGTACGTTATGGAAACGGTGACTTTACATTCCGGTCTAACGGCGTTATTGTTCCACGTACAATATAATATAGAGTAGAGGCAAAACGCGATAGACAAAAGTGCGCGTGACGTCGAAGAAAATACACAATATGACGGCTTCGGCCGTGAAACGAAAATTTCTCTGGAATCGAGAAATTTCTGTGGTCGAGTCGAGACGAGACGTACGGCGGATTTGTTTATTAAAAGTGGCGTACAAAACGAACTCCACGCGTGACTCGAAGACAAAATGAAAACACCGTTTTTACGAAGAAATCAAACGTAACGTGATGTACATTAAACAAGGTGTCCGACTTAGGATTTACTTATTGAAATTTATTCTACCGTGTATTTAATGGACGAATGCTAAAAATAGGCAAGGGTACGAGACACCTATTTTGTTTTAACCATTAAATTGCCATTTGAGAAAACCAAAAATGCTTAAAAAAAAAAAAGCGTATAGTTGAAAAATAGTATAAAAGTTGTTTGTTTTGTAAAAACGTGATTGGATATAATTGTATTGATATGAAAAAAAAACATTGCGATTATAATAGATTAAAATACGATTGGAGAGTGTTTGTGAAACAGCCTCTGCATAATCATTATGTTTAAAAATTAATCCATAGTTTTATTTATTAGGTCGTTAAAATTCAAAAATATGTAAACCATTAGATTTTACATTTGATCAAACTATTTTCCAAGCAAATATAGCCTCCCGTGTTCATGAATATATTGTATAATTTGTATATAATATGTACAGGATTATAATTTTCCAGTTTAAATTTATTTTCAATCTGTTCTAGTCTGTATACTTATATGATACGAAAGATGTAGCAACGAAGACCGTAATAATATGTGTGATAAAGTAATAATATATAATAATATAATACGTTTCATATGGTATATTAAGTAATTATTGATTAATATACGTGCGTCAAATTACATTCAGTAAATGGGGGAAGTATGAAAGGATCATTGCTCTCGTATATTGTTGCAGTATATCAAAAGTATGATTTAAGACCCCCTTTGTTAAACGAAAACGATCCGGGACGAAATCAATTCAATTTCTATATTTTTCTACAATTAAAAATTATCTCCTTGTATTTTTGTTGATATTATTACCGATAACATACAGTTATGGGAAAGTATTTTCGATTTCAATTATGGTGTTTAAGAACATAATTTATTGTCTGTATTTAATTTCAAAACGAAATTAATTGCTTAATTGTCGACCTTTAACGTTTTCAGACAACAGCTCTTTTAAAAATAAAAATGAATATATTGCTCAATATATTACATGAATTATTCAATTACGGTTGATGATAAAATTAATTTGCGTAGTCGTTAAAATAGATTGACAATATTTTGATTTTCAATTTTGGAAATAATTTATGTCAATGAAATTAAGCTACTAAAAGAATGAATCAATATTAAACCATTTAAATAAATTATTTTTCATCAAATTGTACATTATTGGAGAAATATTTTCTTACGACACGTGTATCATTTAAACTAAAAGTTTTTGGCAGAAGAAAAATGTAGGGGAATACTGGTAATTTATATAATTTCCATACTTTAGATACTACTATCGAGCAAATAAGATCAATATAATGTTCTTTTAGAGTTGTTTTTTATGTTTGAGATATTGATTGTGTTGATGTAATTTATTTATTTGTAATTATTCAAAATATTTACTCGATCCTTATTTTGGAGAAACAGTGTTACTACTTAAAGTTGATTATTTTACAGAATAGATTAAATTTAATCTAATCAGTGATTATGCAGACATCCTTTTTGTTTTTCTTCTAGTATCTACGTGGAAAATAGTCCCTGTGCTCTAATTATTCAACAGTTGCTACTGGCAGTATGTATTTCACTGAGACTTCAAACAAATACTTATTTCAATATTGTTAAATTCGGTTGATTAAGCAACTATAAGTTTGACAATTTCTTATTTTACATTATGTGCGAAACGAAAAATGTATTGGTTTTGCATTGATGTGTTTGTTTTTTTTTTTACATATTTTATCTCGTTTTCGAGTAGAAACAATTGTTAAAAAGTTTCAACCAGCATTTTTATAAATTAGAAATTTCTCCTAGTTTGTACTTAAAAGGGATCATTTTTTCTATTCTCAAAAGTTATTCCAATCGTGTGGAATGAAATAAATTATAAACCCAATAAATTGTTTTTTATACGCCTTTTTAAGTTAAAAATACAGCTCAAATAACTCCTTTTACTGTAAAATGTCTGATTTATTTTTATTTTTATATTACCAAATGAGTTATATTTTATTATTAGATCAGAAAATATATCTATATAATCTTCCTAATATGTAGCCTTAGCATTATTTACATGATTATAGTAATCGGACTCGTAAATATTTTTTTTACATAAGCTAAAAATGCCTTACATTGAAATGAAGCATTTTTACGAATATTATTTAATCGATATGGATTTTCATTGTTATTATCCCATTATTTTTGAATATGAAACTTGAAAATTGTATTAAAGTTTAATAAAAAGTTTTTCATTTTTTGAAAACTGAATTAGATGATACTAAAATAAAATATCCCTTAAGTTTCACTCAGAATCGCTTTCCGAAAACAATTAGTAATCATTAATTAATTAATTTAAATAAAATCATACTCTAGACCAGTGGTCGGCAACCTTTTCGAACTGTCGGGCTACATTTACAAATTAAAAATAGTTCGCGGGTCAGATAAAAATAAAATATTTTATTCTTAAATTATGTATTATGCAAAAAAATACAGTCTATAACTTAAAATAATAAAATGTATAAAATAAAAATTACAGTTTTTAGTATAATTATTATATGAAAGTATGAATGTAATGTACTGGTAAAATGCTTAATGCGATTTTTGTTGTGGGAAATCGGTAATTAATTTTTCAATTTCCACATTAAAATTACTTGTGCCTGCTCTAAGAACACGGTGAAGATGTTATCTTATCGGTAATTGTCAAGGTATACTTACCATTATAAAATATAACCGATATAAAATACTCGTATCAAAAACGCAAAGTTCAATTATATTTATGCAATATGAGATTCAATTACATTTTGTCGTTCTAGACTTTCAAGCAGGCCGTATTAAATAGCCACGCGGGCCGCCGGTTGCCAACCACTGTTCTAGACGTATCGTTCATTAATCGTAAAAGTAGCTCATTTTAAAGTTATTTAAATCCATTACCGTTATCTCGTCCAAGAATTGAAGAATACCAATGGGGTGAAGTATATGACCGGATTTTTTTTATTTATCATATTTCTTTTGTAACGATGTACATAACTGTATGTTTATTAATACAAAACCTCCAGACACTTAATGAAATAACCTCTTTAATAGCTTTTCATATTTGAATATATTTTGAGTTTTGTATGCCATGTTTTAATGTAATAGAGTATATGAGAAAACCTATAAAATTCTAAAAATAAAATGCTTGATGAATAATGTACTAAAATTATACAAATTTACTGTAACAAATTAGACTATTAATATTACTTTCGTTTTGTATGAAAAATAAGACCGTAAATTGACTCAATAAAAATTTACACAGTAAAATCATCCTTAGGCCTTAGGGTACATACATAAAATGCTTTTATCATGATAAATATGTACACTATATCCTTTGTACCGATTCGCAAGCATCTCATGAAAATCATTATAACGTTTCAAAGAAAATCCATCGATGAACATGCACTGTATGCTTCTTAAGTAGTTTTATCATGTTTGTGATAAATTAAAAATGTATATAATGATAACCAATTTCCCGAAAACATATGTAGAAAAAATGTGTTTTTTTTTAACTCTAACCAAAAATTATTCTCTAAAACCCAATTTCTGAATACATAGTATTTTTGGAAACTATCTGTTTGTACGTTCAATGTTCATATATAATTTTAGACTGTCATTTACAATAAGGGTTTGATATAAAATAATGTAAAATTATTATTTAAAGGTCATAATCAGGGCTCGGGACTTAAAGCATTTGCTTATTTTTTTGGTTCGTCTTAAAATCTAGCAGAGTGCTATGATATATGAACATTTATGAAATATAACAACGATTTTTAATTTTAAATTTGAAAGTGCTTATTTTTATTTATTTCGTTGGTTTTAGAAAAACTTGCTTTTAACTAGTTTTTTCTGCTTTTCTCGCATATTTTCTAATTAATGATGAAATGACGTCGTGGGTTGACGAAAATTTATATTTTTTCAGCGTATACTTGCATTACAACTCCAACTAGAAATATATGTTTACCTTTTTATTCTATTCCCTCGTAGTTAATACACCAAACTCGTATTTTTGTTTGTTTTTGTTATCGATTTGCGTGTCGTTCGTAGCTGGCTATAATTTCAAAGTAAGGCATTGGCGTGGGTATTCCAAAAATGTTTGTGATTTTTATAATTATATTATGATTTGTGATTTATATTCTTATATTTTTTGATAGATTAAATAATAAAATGACGATAACATTAAAAAATCGTTCGTGGTTTAAAAAGGTCTAAAAATATATCACAAGGGAACAAATAACTATTTTTTTAATACAAATTATTGGAAAATTTTGAAGCAACGGATTTTTTTTTTTTTTTTAAGGGGTTAAACATTTTTGATTTTGCTTATTTTTGCTTATTTTAATGATTTTAAGGGCTTATTTACGTGCTTATAATGAAGTATTTAAGTGCTTTTTTAAGCACTTATTTTGATGATTTTAAGTGCTTTAAGTCCCGAGCCCTGGTCATAATATTAAGATAAATAAATAAATCAAATATTCACATACCTGTATCGTTTCTACAGACTAATCCTTTAAAATTATTTTAATTAATTAATGTTAATCAAGTGTTTGATCGATTTATGTGCATTGATTGTATACAAACATTTTTGAAATGGTTTAAAAAAAATGTATTAAACGGTTTAAGATTTTAGATTAAAATTCTAATTAAAGTTTGGTTTATTTAAAAATTATCAAGATTTCATTAAATTTGAGTGTACTTTGTGAGGTTGCCAAAACATTTTTTTAAAAATCAGTGGGGGGCTAAGAAAACAATTCATCTAAAAGAACATTTGTGTTCAATCTAAAATAGTTACAACTCAAATTTTTTTTTAACAATCCCGTCTTCCGGAAGTGTCAAAAAAATCACGTAAGTAATAAAAATGAATCATAAAAAAGAAATGACTTCTTTTCTTTTTAGCTTCGAATATAAAACTAATTAGTAATATGATGATAAAAAACATTAATTAATAAATATTAAAAGATCAAAAATTATGAAAAAAAGAGATAAAACTAAAGTTTAATAACCAATGATGTTTTTTTTAAATATTTGTCTCTTAATATTACTTAAGAGACAAATAAAGATAAAAGATTAATAATAAATAGCAACACTGATTTTTTTCATTATAAATATTACGTTTTTAAAAATATTTTTATTAAAAATTAGAATACGAACAATGTGTATGATACAAATTAACTAAACACGGATTGAATAAAGATATTATTATTAGCAAAAATCAAGTGTTATTATTGATGTTCTCATATGTCATGTAAAAATGTTATCATATAAACAGTTATATAGTCTATAATTATAACTGCGATAGATACCAGATATTCTTGTTAAATAATAATTAATATTGAACAATTATTTTATAAAAGAACTTGTTTTTATTATAATATCATAAATTATTTTAAAATGTATCGAATATTTAAAATTCTTCAAATAAACTTCTTGATTAGTTACGAATTTATAACTGCATGAAAAAAAAAGATTATGGCCACGGGGAACGAAAGTTTTTATTTTAGTTTATAGTGTAGTTTGTACAAAATAATGTAGTTTAAAAATTATTATGTTATAATTTTTAAACTAAAATTTTTCTGACTACATTAGTGTAAAAACAAAAAATCACTATTTATTACACTTTGCATTGTATACTTGTACATAAACATAAATTTATATATTTTTATTTTTATTTTTTTTTTGTATATAATCAATATGTTTTACGCTTGGGTTTATTTTGTAGTCATGAAAAGTTAAACTTACTTATGAAATTTCAAATTTTCATAAAATAACAAAAAGCCGATCATACTTTCCACCATGGGTAAGATGATGGTGGTGGAATTTCGTCCTTCTACACAACGGTTTTCGGGAAAGAAATGTTGATGGTTATAAAGCAACTTATATAAGCTATTGTTACTATTGTAACATCTGACGAATGGTAGTATTGTGTGATGTTATTTTAAATTTGAAACCAACGATAAATCATCGTTTTCCGAAAACAATTTTGAGTGACACTCAGTTAATTATTTACTATATTATTGTATATGTCATATGCAAGTATAAATATCATAGAACTACGATACATAAATTGGTGAAATTTTTCAGTCTAAAGCCAAAATAGTTTTAAAATTATAACAAAAATAATGATTGTATTTGTGTGAAAATGATTCATTCCACCGCATTTAGATAGTTGTAGTGAACACGAAAAACAATAGTATCATCAGATAACAAATTCTATTATGAATATTCCTCGGAATAGATATAATAAAGCTTGTAAACAAATATTATTTCAGAATATATCACTAAAAAATACACAAAATCACAAAAATAAAATTTAATATGACATATTTAATATGACATTGTATATGAAAAAAAAAGTCTTATTTTTTTATTCATTATTTTTGTTCTTAATAATTTTTTATTCCTACTTTTAACGTGTGTGAAAAATTCATTGAATTAATCATTATTAAACTTGAATCATAAATTAGAAGTTATATGAAGTGAGTCTTTTGGTATCAATACAAAACATTTATACATGTAGTTATATCATCAAATAAGACAAAAAATTTAATATTTTCGTTGCGAATTAAAATGCATAGTTCATACAATATGTATTACTAAAAGATCAAATAGTATGATTGATTTGGTACTGTTTTATATATTTGTATAACACACATACCATGACATGTATCCGACCGTTTTCTCTCTAACAAGTGTGCTCAACTAACACTGATAATGAGATAAACATCAGAAAAGTGAAATGCTAAAGTAAAACAAAAAAGTAAGTTTATCATAACAGTGCCATCAGAAAAATAAACCGGAAAATTTAAATAGTTCATGTCCTATGCAGGCATTGGGCCATTTGATAGAATATCGAATAGAATGACGTCAAAGTAAATATTTCAGATTTACCAACCATCAACATTATAATGTGAAAATATTTCACCCAGTAATGTGTATTTATTTGTTTGATATAAATCTCATCAATTATCTACAGAGATTTAATTTTGTGTTAATTAGCCAATGAAATATTTTTTTAATTTTCCAGCAGTTTTATATTAAAGTAAAAACAAACGACGGAACTTCACAAAATATATTATTAGTATTATTATTTATTTTATTATTATTATTTTTTTTTTAAGTATCAAAAATAATAATAATTTTTAAGACTTATTATAAATTAATTTTCAATTTCCTATATACAGGTGATATATGATTTTGAGAATTGTATCATTTATTATTTATATCATAAACAAAGTACAAAGGACATTGATTAATTAAATTGTATACGTCTGTGTGTGTGTGTGTGTGTGTGTGTGTGTGTGTGTGTGTGTGTGTGTGTGTGTGTGTGTGTGTGTGTGTGTGTGTGTGTGTGTGTGTGTGTGTGTGTGTGTGTGTGTGTGTGTGTGTTGGTGTCATCGAATGGATCCATGTGAGTATATTAGAGTCGTGGTAACTGTTAGATTAATACTTAGAGGTGAAATGAATTCAAGTGGTCTTGCGACATTTATTTTCTTCTTTGAACGCACAGTTGAGATATCAATTTTATGAAAGTTTTCTTTGTCACCAAATCGATTAAAATCTATACACATACGCATTGTGACAACCACACACTAATATATTTTGTGTCCGATACATTAGTCGTACAATATTTGTTTTATTTTATAACGGATATGGATCAATTCTCTTGAGAAATAATAAGCTTCTGTCCATTGGGCTATTGGTTCCTGATAAGGATGATAAATTATTTTATGGTGAAGTAATAATAATGATAATAACAATAATAATATATTATATTAACAGTGAGTTACGTATATATAAACTATAGAGGTATGAAATAATGAAGCTCTTACCGTTTTCGGTGAATTATTTTACACGTTAGACTCGACTCCGTTGAAATAATATCATAAATCATGATTTTTCACCGTACTTTCCGGAAATCATACAAAGAAGAGATATCGTTGCGCTTATTATGTGTGCAGTACGATATTTTATTGTGATAGTCGATATACGAGCTCGTATTTTGTTTGAATACTCATCCATTAAAGAGTAATATTTCCAAATAATTATCAGTTATAATTTTATTCGAAAACTAATGAATCCATATGATAAATTCAATATTGTTCAATAAGAATTGTGCATTTAACTGTAGACAAAAATTAGCAGTCATTGTAATAACATACTGGAAGTTTTGGACCCTTCTTCTGTTATTGAACTCACCTAAACATGTTAAACGCATTGCTCCGGAATGATACAAGTATTATTTAAGTCACGTTCGAATAATAAATTCAACTCAAACATTGTTTTCGTTTCCAAATTTGCAATGTGATAAAATGTTTGATGTTAGCATGTACTAAGAAATTAAATACTCGTTTGGATTACATTAAAATTCATACGAGAATTGTCTTTGTAAATTCTCTAAGGTAATAAATGAATTTAATAAGTTAGGTTCTTGCAACATTTACAATCAGCTTTGAACAATTGAATTGAATTCCGTTAAAATGAATAAACGTTATTATTGACATTTGAATGAACCGTTCAATAGAATTATTTATTTCGTAATTTTTTAACTATAAGTATTAATTTGTTTTGAATAACAGTCCGAAAATTGCGCGTAAATATTTCCATGGCTGAGTATTTATATTGTACTGAAAATGAAGATATCATTCACAACCATATATATATATATATATATATAAGATTAAAAACGGCACAGTTATTATTTTATCTCCTTAATCTTTTACACAATTAAACTGTAAGTGAACAGTTAGATAATTTTTAAACAAATAATTTAATTTTCAAAAATACGTGATTGAACTAAATAATAAAGCAGATAATACAAAAATATCGAAAAATAAGTTAATTGGAAAAAGAAACAATAAACATTGTTTAATAGTATTTTAAATTATTTTGGAAACACTGAACTGAATATTAATTAAATGGCTTTTCAATAGAGCATTATAGTTTAGACGGAAGTTTACGGCATAAATATATTTAAGAATTTTAATTTAGAATTAAATGAGGAATGAATTTGTTTTACAATGATGTGCTTTTCTTTTCGTTTATTCATACGACAACGTTTTTGGTAAAACTGATTTATCTAAAAGACTCTTTTATAATATAGGCTTTTCATTGGTTATCGTCCGTGTTGATGCATTTCGGTGGAATGGAGGTTACTTTAAAAATTTCGAAGTAGTTTTTTCGAGCGTAAGGAAAATTAAGAAAAATTATATAGAAGCAATATTTCTACAGCACTATTTTCTTAACACTATATGTTTTTACTAAATTGATTTCATTTATTTCACTCTAATTTCTAAAATTATGATATTATGTAAAAACGACAACATACTTATTGAATGTTATGTGTAATACTTAATTGCCTGATTATTTTTTTAAATTTTGGTCTCTTTGGATTTAAGAACAAAACACTAGAAAATTAGGAATTTGTTGTTTTTATTAGTTGGTTTGTTGAATACGTCGAATAACACTTCGTAGCTTTTGTGCTGTAATTCACTAGGTATAGATAATAGGTGCATTGCATTTATAAACCTTTGTTAATTTAGTATTTTTTCTTGTTATTTGTGTTATACAAAACACAGCATATAACTACTAGCTAAACAGTTACAAAATCATAAATTTTCTGTATTGGAAACTTGAATCGTAGTGAAATAAAAATAGTAAAACATGTTTATTCGTGTGTTACAATATTATTAATTGATGTTTGAGTATGTTTGAATTGTGTACATATTTACTTTAGTCAAATTACACAACAAAGATGTATAACCAGATTACCTTGTGGCTTGTACTCATCTGTCAATTAAAGTTAAGTTTCAAAGCTCTAATAAATAAAGATCAGTATTAAATTGTCACGGATGAAATGTTTTAGTTTTCACTCTAATACGTATTCTCTTTATAATGAAGTTAATACATTTATTACACTCCGAAGTGTGAAAGTTTAAATTTCATGTTGAAGACATTTGAAAGTAGGTAACTAAATATTATTTTTTGAGGTAACATTCCGACTGTCGAATCGTTTTTTTAACAAAATATAATGATAGATAGCAATGTTATGAGCAAATAAAATACTTACGTAATCAATAATGCCTATGCAAGCTCTATAAATATATTCATTGAAATTTTGAATTATGTTGAAAACATTTTACTTTAATATTACACTATATTCGGAAGATATATACTTATTACTCGGCCTTCACAGCGTGATACTGGCTTTTAAACAAAATCAGTTTTTCTAGTGTCACACAATATATTATGTTCATTATTTCTATATTATAGCTACATTTTCTATTCCTTGAATATTTATTCCAAATGTTCAAATAGGTACATTTCACAATACATTGTAATGAATCTAGTTTTACAAATGTGAATATAAGTTTTATTAATTAGTAGGTATAATTGAAAAAATACATTTGGAAATTCACATTGAAGGATAGCTACCAATTTCATTTTATGTTAAAATTTTAAATAAAATACTAAATTAATCTTGATGTAATAAAATGTCAAATACGTGATAGATCCAAAACGTTCGATAACGCATAATGTCAGTAAATTCTACTTCAAATAAATGATTTATCAATTTCTTAATGTTTCATAATCATGTGTGAGGTCTCAATTTTAGAGGTAATTCTACAACATTATGTACATATATATATATATATATATATATATTTATATATATATATATATATATATATATATATATATATATATATATATATATATATGTCTGTGTGTGTACATGAATAAACTATTTAACTAATATATTGGAGAAGAATTTCAATATTACGCTGGACTTCGAGAAAAATAAATGAAAGAATAATACCTGAAGTAAATTAATAAAGTATATTATCTAAACACTTAAAACATAACAAATGTTAACATAAAACTTCATATTAGAAACTTTTTGGCAAAATAACTAGAACGTTTACATTTTAAAACATTATGTCTTACAACTTGCTTAACTTGCTCAACCAGACACTAACAATGAAGCACATTGAGATCGGTAGATTTGGTCGTTAAAACAGGAACAAGACATTATATTAGATCACTACATAAATGAACATAATGATGAAAAAAAATGTATATATATATATATATATTAAAGTAAATTAATAAATTAATGATTTTTATTTGAAATTTTTATTGCAAAATGCCATAAAGTATATAATATATTGTAATACATTATTTTAAGAAAGTGCGAGATCAAATAGATATTTATATTTAATAATGTTTTCATACATATTATTATAATATCATATTAATAATAAACAGTGTAAGATTTAGGTTGTAGATACAAAATAGCTATCTTATTTTAATATAAGTCTTAAATTTTAATATGCGAGTTGAGGTTTTGTGAGTAAAAAATTCCGGATATTTTAATGTGATGGACTGTACCACGTAGTAAAACAAAAGTATGAAAATGATTTTGAAATATTTATAGTTTATTTTCCAATGGAAATAGGTTATACAGTTTTTCACACAAATTATATAAACTGGAGTTGTCGAAAGCATAGATTGTGTAATACATGTTTTAGGCTTATACTGCAATCTGAACTTTTCAAGAAAAAAAAGTCCTTTTTATTTTCAGATTTTCGTTTTAGTCTTAAACTTGACTCTTAAACATTTTTATCGTTTCCAGAATATCAATAAATGAATAATTTAATACATTTGTCGGTATTTTAATTTTTTTATTTTAGTATTTTTAATTCACTATTTTATTTGTGTGATGTTTGTTATTTGAATAAAATTACAGCTAACCGATTATTTTACAGTGGTTGCTGAATTATTCAATTTAAATAAAATCAATAAAAATTAACCTTGGGTAGAATATTAAGTTGTTTTGATGAAGAAAATTATTAATTTTGTATGTACTACTAAATCTCTATCATGTAATTCTGAATTAGTGTTATATAGTTTTATGAGTAAAGTAACTCTTATTTAAATTTTTAAATGGATTAAAAATATGATTGTCTTTTTTAACTTACCTAATCGAAGATCACAGTCGATTACTTTTATGACACATAAAAATAATGATAGTCTCTTTGCTTAAAAAGTACTGTGTTTTTCATGTTTTTTTCGTATTGTTGGACATTTCCGTTGTTTCTCCGATATTATAAAAATCCAATCGTATACTTTCATTTCTTTGTGTAAAGGCGCGTGCAAAGCACGTACTTTCGTTTTTTGTGACTTGATACAGTATCGGCTATTTTATGTTCCTTTCTTTTCACGATTTGTTTGACGGATGTTCACGTTCTTCATTTTTTTTTAAACGTTAATTTGTTTTATTTGTACATGGAATAATTACGTAAATTATGTATATATATATATTTTTTTTTTTTGACGACTTTTGTTGGGTAGTACGAAGTGGGTAAATAACTTTTGTAAAATATTTTGTCACAGGAAATAATTTAAAGAAAAGTTTTTTCATTACAGTTTAAATATTCTTGGCGAAAATACCGCGTGTTTTATCTTTAATCGACATAACCATCACCTTATTTATTAGATTAATTCAATCTGCATAACTTATATAGTTTATTTGATGTTTCAAAATAGGTTCATAATATTTTTTTTTAGTGACATGTACTTGCAATGTGCCATATTTTCAGTCTTAGTACAATAATATGATGGTAATATGATGAGTGTAGGTGGATATAATTTTGAAGAAAAGATTTTTTTAATAAAACGATTCTGATCAAAGTATCAGTGCGACATATACCGTTTACAAATTTTACCGGTTTTAGTCCAATTATTAGTAAGTATTTTTTTTTAATCAAAACATTATAAAATATTCTAAATTCTAAACTTAGTAGACGTTTTTCTTCATCAATAGATTAGTAAAAACATATTTAGATTTTAATTGGATCGAAGGATCTATTTTTTTTTTTATCTGAACACCAAGTTCCATTAACATTATACAGACTGATTATTTATTGCTAATTTATATATATATATATATATATATATATATATATACAAATACATATAGATAAATATAAATATATATATATATATATAGCCCAAAGGTAGGAAAAATACTTTAAAAAATGTTGTCTGTATAAGCTAACTGTTGATATTTGATGAAAATTTCAAATTTATATTGTCAATAAATTTGGATTTATGATTAAATAACGAAAGAAAATAATGATGAAAATCTCGTTCATGACGTTGTTACTCAATTATTTGTTTTTTTTTACGTCTGGAAAACATGTTCAAAGTAGAGAAAAATTACCTTTTTAAAATACAAAATAAATGAAATTACTCATCTATCGGACCGGATATAACTTTCAGAGTGATATCACCACCTAAAAAAGCAGTATCTAATAAAAAGAAATAAATACAAATGGAAATGAACACCATGATACCAGTAGATCTTTCGAATCACTGAGAATCTTAAATTTAATAATGCTCAAATTCAATATTAATTTTCTTCATTGTTTATAAAATTACATTCTACAATAGTAGTACTGCTTTCAATATACTCAGTGTGTTCAAAAATGTTTGATTTGAAATGTGCTCTAAAAATTTGAAATAAATGTTTATTCTAACAGATACTTTAATTATTACAACAACTTGGTTTTATGTTCAAACACCCGTTGTTTTCCACGCTATTCGCAGTGTTCACTGATCTGATAAAACAAAGGTTGACTTATATAACTTTTGAATCATTTTGTATGGACTTTATTGTGCTTATAAACAATGTCACATAGTTCTTAATTATCTGCAAAAGTTATATATTACGAGCAAAGCGTGAACAAATTTTAAAGGCGGGGAGCTGTGGTACCACATGCATTTCATTTTAAACGAGTGAACCTATTAACAACAAAATAGTTAATTTAAATGACGTATCTTGTTTTTAACACGTTTTATATCCGTGTTTCGTAAACGCTTGACCGCGTTATTATGAATCGAAATTCAAATGGATTTCAAAATGAGCTACATTGCTAATGGAAGTGGAAGACAAATAGTAATATTACTGTACTTAAACGTACACGTAACATATATGTTTTTAACTTTTGGGTTATAATTCAAATAAATATTTTGAAAACATTGTAAAACCAGAGTTGCCAACTATACAGGTTTTACCTGAATTGTTTAGATTTTCTGGTGTCTGTCCAGATATATTTATATACTCCGACCGGACACAAGAATTCAAGATGATTTATATTTACGAGGGGTATGATAACAAATTTTGTAGGTAATTAATCTTTATTTTAATGGTAAAATTTCAAACTGTGATTTATTTTAGTTTTCAATTGTAGAATTCATTTATTTTTAGTGTGTCTAATAGTTACTATCCTTGTTTTATTGATATTATTATATTATTATATTATATTATATTGATATTATTATATTGATTTATCGAATTTTAACCGTTTCAACAATACTATTTTTTCTACAATGGTTTTATGAATAAATTCTAAATGAATTAAATTAGTCGACGGTTATAATGATTCTTTTGATGCTTTTGGTGATAGCTGAACATCTGGTAAAAGGCCTAATTTTAGTCTGGCTTTGTAAGTCGATTTTGAAATAGAAGGTTTCTTGTATGAGTTTAATTTTGAATAAAATTTCCGAAATTGGTCTTTGATACATATATGGTATTATATTTTCGTGTCGTCGTAGAATCATTGGTTATTTCGCATATATCACGGACTTAAAGAGTTATTCTCTGTTGTTTTATCATTAAATGTTTTGTATACCTATGAAATAAAAATATTAGGTATTCATAATATGTCAAATGGGATAGAGATAACAAATATTAATTTAAAATTAAAAAAAAAAAATTTCAGAAATGTCTAGTTTTTGAAATTTTCAAAGTGGGCAAGCTTAAAAAAAACATGAGATGTTTAAATTTTATTGAAGTTTACTGTAACTAACTGAGGATTTAATCACTTCTGAGCCTATTTAAATTACGCATATGGTATGTGTTGAATATATTTAATGCTCTTCTCATTCTACGTTGTTAGTAAATTGTGAATAATACCACAATATTTTGTTCAAAACGAAGCCTCGATTCGTTCAAAAAAGTGATAACCTCACGTATAATGTAGTTGGTTAATGAATTTACATTTCAACTTTGAAACAGGTACTCGTATAGTCATATCGTACTCAGCAATGATACTAACTGAGACGAACTGTAAACGATAAAACTAAAAGTTTCAAGCATGATGAAGTATTTAATCGTGTCGTACATTTTTGGAGGTTCTAATTATACGAAACAATTTTTTTACTAAAACATTTAAACTAAATAAAATATTAATTTTTTATATTATTTAGTTCTGTGAGTTTTCTTTAAAAAACCAAATTCGTGTATCTTTATAATCTCGATAGCTATAACAATAGTCAAATCTTCATGGAACATCCAGTAATCTGTGTACTATTGCCTATGCCAATTTGTTTTAGGCGTTAATATTTTCAAATTAAACTTTTCAAACGCATAATTTTATCTTTCTATGATTTTGATTTTCTGTTAAAAATTAACGTATTATTGCGTTATTCATTAGTCTACAATCTACTATTTACTCATGCTTAATTTATACCCACTTACCCGTCTCATTGGGCCGGTCATGACAACGTATCTAGTGTCTACCATGGCGATAGACTGGAGAGGTAAGTTCTCTGAAGTCACTTTATAAACATTTTTCTCCCCGTAACATTAAAATGGACATTGCGCATGTGATGTTTACACGTTATATACGTGTATTATATTCATTGCTTGGTGATCAGTTTAATGTACGGTTCGTTAATTCTATGGCAATATTTAATGTAATCGACTGGACGTAATTAAAACATATTTTGCGTGAAATAAAGGACTTTTACCAATGCGCAGTTATGCTTTACGCTTTGTCATCGGATCTCACGCGTTGTCTGATATTTTCGCCGTACGCAGAGAGTTTCACGGTAGAAATTCAAAAGTCAATTAGTTCACAATAAGTGCGTATTGTATAATGAGAAGATTATTCTTCAAATTTTATGAATGGTCTCCACGAACGAACCGAATTTCAAAGAATGGGATTATAATCTTTCCGGGCGTTATAACCATATCGTTGACAAATATTTCTATACGAGTGAAAGTAATAATACGAGCATTATACTTGCAAATTTCGTTAACCCCGTGTTTTTACACTTCAGTCTAATACGTCTTATACTTAGACTGGAGAAAAAAAAAGGATTACCTACGCGTCTTAACCGGTGTATTACTCGACGCCTAGGACGGTCGAGAATGTTACCTGTATGAAATATTTAGACCTCTACCGTGCGTAGGTGAATTAAAATAACGATATTTGATGAGCCGAAGAAATTCCCCAGCGAAACGTACTTGATCCGTACTGGAAATCATTCACAGTATTAAGTACACTGTCGTAGATATTATGTCTTGTATTGTATTATGCGCAAAAGTGGACATTAACTTGTTAAAAAGTTTAAGTTAAGTTAAAAAGTCAATTTTTTTTAACTTTTGAACTTAAATGGTTAATCATTTTTGTTTTTAACCTATTAGCTTATTCGGTTAAAATTTTCATTAATTTTAGTTATCTTTGTAGTTAAATATCAGTAATTAACTATTAAGTTAATTTTTTTTCCTCGAATTCTCAAAAATGTAAATAAAAAAATGGGTAAGTATAAAAAGTAGGTATAAAAATAAATATCGTGGTGTTTTTTTCCTGTTTGAAACGATGGCCGGGCGGGAATCACCAAAGTATTATATCCGCGTTACAAGAAATATTAGTCTATGCATGAAATGGATATCAATAATATATAGTAAATACAATTCTAGTGGATTTTATCTCACTTTTACATTAAGTCGGTCGAGATATTGTTAATATAAACCTACTGCCTATATGTATTTGTTATAAATACGAGTATATAATGAAATTACAAAATAATAATGGTATAATCATTGATTATAAATACTATTTCTGATCAATAGTATAATAGCATAAAATCGAAATAATTGTTGGTAACACAATTGACTTTGACATAAAATATTCGATTTACAGTTAAAGTTAGTGGAATATTATCTCAATTCAGTAACAAATATCTTCAAAGCTACATATTATATAAAATTATATATGTATACGTACAATATAACATTTACCATTCTTATTTCTTTTTTAAATAGGTAGGGGTATTGGAGGATTGGGGTATAAGGTATTTTATAATTTTTTATTTTAGTATTTTTTGCATCTGGTAACAAAAATTAACATGTGAACATTTTTGTGTAATTGAATAATTTATTTTGAAATTCAAGTAAAATTATTATTTATTAATCTTAAAAGGGGAGACGGAGTGGCCGAGTGGAATTAGGCGTCACTGCTAAAGCACACTGTCGCCGGTTCAAACCTCGGTCACGGGCGACTCTCTTTCTCTTTCTCTCTCTCTCTCTCTCTCTCTCTCTCTCTCTCTCTCTCTCTCTCTCTCTCTCTCTCTCTCTCTCTCTCTCTCTCTCTCTCTCTCTCTCTCTCTCTCTCTCTCTCTCTCTCTCTCTCTCTCTCTGTTTAGAGTAGACTGTCTAGGGGTAGAGGCCGTCATCTTCCTTGTGCAGAAGGTAACGGGAAACCACTGCACAGTAACCCTTCCTTCCCTGGTTACAACTTCTCTTAGGAAAGTTGAAAACCAACCCTCGGGTTGTTGACCCTAAGAAGAATCTTAAATTATACAAAGATGTAGTCTATAAGTTTAAGGTGACAATTTACAATAATACCAATTAATGTTTTATCTTTATTTAGTTTTAAGCATTTTGGTACATAATATTCTATGAATCAAAAATACTAGGGCACATTATGACATGTGTGTCATTAATGAACAATTTTTTAAACTTTTTTGTAACTGACTGAAATAATTTTATTTCCTATCTTATATTTAAACTTATCGAGATAAATTTTTCCATTGTTAACTTTTATTTGCAGGCAATTTAATGGAACTAACTCAAATTGTCACAGTTAATATTATTTTCATCAACTCGCCCACCTTTGATTTTGCGTATAGGATTCATTGCGGGTGCGAATACCGCGTTCGGTCCCGCGTTATTATACGATATGCACCTACTGTTGTGGTCATACCATACGCGGCAGAATACGGTGGCCGACGTGCGTCATAGCAGGACGTTTCGCGTTCCCGAAATAGAAACTATAGGGTTTTCGCGTATACCTACCCACGTTTGTACGATATTGACAATGCAGTGTAGCGCGAGCAATGGGCTTCGACGAAATCGTGAAAACTCCCACGTCTAACAGTAAAAAACTATGACATCATAATATTATACACCTGTTGGATTATTTTCGCGAGGCGGCTTCGCCCGCTGCGACGTTTAGCGCCGCCGACCACTGCAAGTAACGGAAAGTAAACTTTCCTCTAAAAAGTGTGTCTCTATCCTCGCATTTTCTGTAGATAATTTATGTATCATAATTTGTTGCTGTGGTAACGAATATAAACGTTCGAAAAAAAACGGTTTTATGTCATAGAGATTTACAAGATACATAATAAATTCAGGTTAAAAAAAAAAAGGAACTCGTTGCACTATTTATATGTTAAATAGATTTAAAATTTTTTTCGAAAAAACTTTTCTGTAAAAATCATTTCTATATTTTTCTCGTGTTCTACTACAAATCAATGATATTTTCAATTACATAGGAAATCACGCAACTCTTCTCCCTCTTCGGTACTCAATAATGGACGCTCTTGTAATTCATCCGTGTTTTTATAGGACCCTATATTCTAAATGAGTTTTGTTTCGCAACGTTTTGACACGTCTGTGTGCGAAATCACGAGCATGGCTACACTGATTTATGGACGATGATATGTAATAACAACAACATAGTCCTGTTTATTATAATAGAGATATTTAACAACAGGTATATAAGTTGCACAGTATATCTGTACTTGTCTAACCAGTATATCTGTTACACAAATAAAAACAAGTGAAACAAATTTAAAAATCAAAATAAATTTTTACAGTACAATTTTTTGTTATGTTAAACTCAATCAAATAAATGTAATATAAATTTATCGGTGTTTATGTGTGGTCTAAATGAAAAAACTGTATTCATAAATTTGAATATTTAATTACAATGTTGTAGTATATATAAATTAAGGACAAACGTTCAAAACGTAGTTTATTTCACAGATGTTTTCAAACCTTTTTTTCTTTACTATAGATATATACTTACTTTCATAATTATTTATATAAAATTAAAAATTATAATGGCATCAGGTTAGCAATCTAAAAACACTTGATATTTAAAAATATTATGCATAAACTTAAAAATAATATAGATAATTAAAACAACAATTATTTTGGTTGTTTGATATTAAAATTTTTATACAAAACGAAAAATTGAATAACACATTAAAAATATAGTTTATCCTATAATGTATACAATTTTTAATCAAATTGAAAATTCTAAATATTATCTTACTAATGTTGATATATATATATATATATATATATACATATATTCTAAACATAGTATTTATAGACATTATAAAAATCTGAACTTATCAAACATATACAAATCGGTACATAAAGTGCATAAAAAATGATTAATAATGAAACTATTTCTTTTTATTGTTAAAAAGGTTTCAAACTATTCAATATTTATATATTTTTCTATTTTATATGAATAATTTATCAATAAAAAAAGTAACTAATACATTTCTTTTCTCGAAACACGTTTTCAAATTAAATTTATACTTTGAAGCAGAATATATAGTTGGTACTAATAACGACAGTTGGTAATAATTCATTGAATTCTTTTTTATGTAGATACTCTAAATTTGTCCTAATAGATAAAATATAAATTATGAGTTAATAAAATATATTCTACTGGAAAAAACATTTTATAATTTAAATTAAAAATAAATCATTTTTTATTTAAATATATTCAAGCCAAACGGTCAAAAAATTATTATTAAAAGAATGTCTGTGATGTATAACATTATTTCATTACCATTATATTACGGACGTACGACTTTTGTGAGTAAATAATTAAGACGTTTTCTTTGGGGTTACATCTGATTATTATTTATCACGCGTTTTCAAAATAATCTCGCGGACAGAAACTATTATAAACAATAGTCATTATAAATTCTTCAACATTTTATTGGATGAATAGTCTAAAAACATATTACATATTATTTATACCGTGTTTTATACTTTAATATTAATACTTTTCGCGTGACGATTTTCAATCATAACGAATAAAAAACAATCAAGTTACTTAGCTTTTTTTACTAAGATCACTAAGTAAAAAAATTCAAAATTGATTGATGGATTAAAACTTGTTCCAATACTTAAGCTATTACAAACACGGATATTCATTGTGCTACATGTAATCACTTGATGGCTTCAGATAATTGAACTGTGTATAGTTAAAATATGCAAATCAATAGGTAGATATGTACTTATAAAAGAGATAACTAAATCATTCAGTAGCCACTAACCTCTACATCTTTTTTTAATGTTTTGATAATGAATAAATTAATATTGTTTAAATGGTAGAAAGGTATATACGCTAATTTTTATAAAGATTAGTACTTATATATTTCATACATCTAATATAATATGTGTAAACACATATCCTCATTAAACATCAAACATGATTCTCATGCAGATCATAGTAGATATTTTAGAATTTTTATAATACTGGTTTTTAATATAACATTTTTCTTTCGATTTCTAAATAAATAGGAATGATTTATTGGATCGGATCAATTTTTAATTTAAATCTGAGTTATAAATTGATTTGAATGAGAAAAGTAAAAAAAAAAAAAAAAAACAACTGTCAAATAAATATTAAACGCACAAAATGTTATTTTGTTTTTGATTCCCATTTATATAGGGATTAGTATTAGGATATACGATTTTGAAATATACGATATACATATATTACTTTACTACATTATTTACTATTTTAAGATTATAATTATACATATGTATGTGCATGTATGTGTGTGTGCGTGTGTGTATGTAGAATACTAATCAAATCGCATTATTGATTAAAACGTACAATTAATTTACACGTCATAACATACTGTATGCAACAAACAAAATATACATTCAAGGAATTGAAAGGTTAAATAGTCATTTAGCAGTATATATATATGAGTGAACATTTTAATCATTATGTTGAAATAGTAGCATTTTATAAAATATACAATTAAATTATCAAACTACGGAACTATTTTATAAATGTATCACATATTTCATTCATATGTTCTATAAAACGTTTTTTTTTAACCTAAAATGATTATGTTAGTGGTATTAAATATTTTTGCAATCTGATTTACATAGATTGACCCTGTAATTAATTATTAAAATATACACAAACATAAAGTATTGGCAGGAGTAAAGTATTGGGAGTGTTTCAATTGAATGTACTTAAAATACGCATTTTAAATAAATTTTATATTTTGAATTTGAAATATGTTTTGCAGAATTAAAAATATTCCAAAAATACAAAATTAAAAATTATGTTAAATAATTTATAATAAATAAATAACTATATTATATGTATATACAATATACATTATTGTTTCTACACGTTCTATTAATTTGTAAATAATTGTGGTTTTTGCGGACCTAACCGGTATCAAATGTCACCAAATGTTGAGTCTCATGATTAGATACGTATTGATTTGTGATACCTAACTTTCTACGGTTAAACCAAGAAGTACTTTTAATTTAAGCGATTAATGCCAACTTTCATTTCAAATATTGATTATTTTCTTTATTTACTTATATTTCATATTAAGAATAAAAATCTTTAAATTGTAATTACGATATGTATACTGAAAATGTTTTACCACTACCAATAAACAACTCAGTTAAGTAGAAGTTTCATCAATTTAAATGATTTATAGAAACTAAAAAATTAATGTTCGTCAATTAGAGACAACGTGAAAATGCCTGCAATTTCAGATGACATTTTTTTAAATTATTCTTGAGAATGATTAAGTTAGACCAGAATGTCAATTGGAAAAATTAAAGGTAGATGAGTCATAATTAATAGTTTCTCCGAGGCAACTGATTTTTTTAACACACAGTAATAAAGTGAGTAAAATTATTATTTTGAAAAAATATAATATTAAATATATTCATTACATTTTGAGATTTCGCTTTAAAGAAAATGAAAATTTTGAATAACATAAAAACGATTGTACTTATACAAAAAAAAAAAAATAGTGAATCATATATAAAAATCAATAAAATTAACTGACTATCATAACTGTGTAATTGCCATGTAATTGTTAATCTCTTTCTATATGAAAAAATATATTTTATGAAATTATTACATATTGTAATTATGTTGTTTTTAAGCATGAAGTTCATATCAATTTGATGGATTTAATATAGAAAATACATATTTTATTTCTTTCTCATTACATTTACGCTGTGAAAACCATATGCTCACATTATTAGGTAGATCGAACGGGCCTATTTAAAGCCATTGTATCAATAAATATAAAGAAACTTCATCATTCTTGTACTGCTAAATGTCAAATCATATAAATCCTTCTTGACATTCAAAGACATCAAAAGTTATAAATTATATATTGAATCACATTTTACTTTATCCTTGTTCGACTCATTTGGATAGTTTGTACGGTTCTATGCCAATATGAATTGAAGAAAAGCACGATTTCATTTTAAATTCTTTAGGTAATTCATAAAAATGGTTTAAATATGTAGAAATTAAAGAAGTGGAAGTGTTTTGTAATGTTATGAAACCAATTCTGTCGCTTCAATCTGAAAGTAATATTGTTTTTATAGTGCATTGTTTTACCGACGTTGAATACCACTAGAACTAGACAAATTATCTGAATCACGTTTAAATGTATACAGACGGACTAGTTCGAAAACTTTAAGAAAAACTTCTACATTGTTTTAAAAAGTCTTTTACATTTTCACCTGAAGTAAATGAAGATATTTTGGCAACTTGTTTCCAACTTTTATTTGAAATAAGATGTTTATCGAAAGATGTACAACTGATATTTAAAGAAAATAAATACAAAACCAATGAACAGATGTTACAGGTTTTGATGATTTATCTACAACAAAATAATATGGGACACTATTTATATTTTGCCAAAAATAAACAAGTATATTCACTCAAAAAAAAAAAAATAAAAAAATATTACGAAATTTCAAAATGAATTAGAATTCATTAATTATTTTAAATGAAAAAAATGTTTTTCTAGAAAACGACCACAAAATCCGTCAGTTGTTTATAAAATGAAATACAAATATTTATGCATCATTACCTGTAGAGAAGTTATTTTATTTGCAACATGATTTTCTACCCACATCGAAGGTGGTTAAAAGATTCAGTTAAAAAAAAAAACTTATAATAAAAAAAAAAAAAGAAACAATGTTTTTGAAACGTATGATTAATATAAACATAAATACAGATATATGTTGCAATTTTTATTTATATATATATTAACAATTTCAAATGGTTAATTTAATTTGACAATATTTTTATTTATTACCATCTTTATAATTTTTATCAATTTTGATTTGAAATAACACATCTTAATTTAAAATAATCGATAAAATTATTTATGGAATATCTATAGCTTTTACTACAAAATTGTTTACATAAATTTAAGAAAATTATAAATCGGAAAAAAACAAAAACCACACATAAAAATCATGCTTTCTATGAGATGTCCTACTATCGCCAAAATTATCATCATAACAGTTAGCTAAATTAATTTCTTTGTAAAGTAAGTATAAGTTATGGAATCACTTTAATTTATTTATAAAAACGTTGAAAAAAAAATTTCAGTGAAACGATTCAAATTAAATAAATAAAAAAAAAATACGTATTTAGTATTTCACTGTATTTTTGAAATACGTATTTTTTATTTTAAATACACAAGCTGATGTATTTTTACCATTCCTAAATTTATAGGTTCCTATGGTTATATATGGTACAGAAATCGGTAACATTATAACTGAGTAATTATATGTACTCAATTACCCATTTAACCTTTGTACGAATTCAGAAAAAACGTACTGAATTAAAAATAAGATAAAATCCTTATAAATGTTTTCTCTTCACAATTTTCTGACATTTATTGAAGAGATTACAGTGAATTGTGGTATTTCAAATTTAATTATGAAAACGTTCACATCTTAGAAACAAATTTTGTAGAAGTTAAATAAGCTCAAAATACTTAGTGTTACTAATATTAAGTTAAAAGCATGCTTGCTTTTACTGCTACAAAGTGTTCATGATGTCATTTTCTTTTAAAATACTAAAAATTAAAAAATAACCAGTATAAAGTACACCAGGTCCTAAAATTCTAATCTAAAGGGATACTGCTTGAACCGTTTGAGCTTTTTTCATTTTCTAGATTTTTTAAATAACAAAAAAATAAAACGGATTAAAATAAAAAGCCTTTATTTTTTCAAAACCAATAAATTTCTTATTTTGCTCGTATTCAAAACATTAAATTACAAAAAAAAGAGTACTGTTGTACAAAAGAATATAATATGACGTTCATATTAAATGAGTTCATTGAAGTTATGATACTTGAGCAACTTTAGCTTATTCTATGAAAGCTATTAGCTGAGGTGGTGACTGCAAGTTGAACGTTTATATTTGAACAAGTTTTATGATCATCATGAAATAAATCAACTTACCCGCATATTGTATAAGGTTCACATAGCAGACGTATCAATACCGGTCAAGACGATTTTCGCGATTTCAACTAAGGGCTGACTTAACCCTCCTCCAAATCTTATACAAATGTCTCCAATATATTGCTAGGCTTAAATATAATACTGGGCTGGGCTTTGAATAGTTGTCCAAATGCAACTCTAAACTGTTTGCTCATACAGCAATAAAATACAAAGTTCAATGATGCGTTTAATAGCGCCAACATGTCCATAAGCTCTCCAAATAAGTTATAACACGTTCTAAAGAAACACTTTCCCAATATGCCACTCAGTAGACCCAAAATTCCCTGTGGGAATTCCGTGGCTAGAAACAATAACAACACGGCAATCATTATACGACTTGTCCGGTCCATTCTTTTCTTGAGTTTCATATTTCTAGTTCGTGCCATTTGCTGCTGGGTCGGTAGTCGCTTTGCTTTTCTTTCGGATGCTTCACTCAAGGCGTTTATCTAGAAATTAAAATCGACTAGACTCGTAAATACTTTCTACAAATTAACTAACAATTTTTTACCAAATTTATTTGGCATATTTCATGGAGAATTAAAAGATATAAAAATGATTTTGTAGTACATTTTAATGAACATATTGATAAAAATACAATAATAACATTTTCATGACTCAACACTATTTAATTTAATACAAATTCATTGTATTCACCTATTTGAGTTTTCGGGGTTCATTGAAACACGAGCAACCTCAAGAAGTTTTGTTTAATGATTTAAACTTAAATATGGTTGACTTTTCTTTCTAAGTTCGACCAAAAACGAAAATATTAACTTTGAATTCAATATATTTTTAAAGTAAAATATACGAATAAAACATACAGGTGCTTTTGAGAAAAGTGCGCCTAAATAATAAATGTAAAAACGGTAAATGTAGTCCATAAAATGCTTTTGAAAAACGTATTTTTCACAAATCCAAATATCATTTTGATAATACTAATTTGCAATTCTAAATCGTGTAACTTTCGTTTTAGATGTGATACAAATTAGTATAAACTCATTTAAATGGCTAGAATTGATAAATTTTATCATTTTTATCGAATACTATTTAAATTTAATAGAATTATTTATAAAATTTATAAACGATGTTTTGAATGATTGTATTTATTACTATTATTTAAGTATACATAGTTTATGGTAATAAATTACATTTCAATAATGCAGTTATAGCGTTTTTCTTTTAAATACACGAAAAAATATTTAAACCAATTGCACAAATACTTAAACTTATAGTTAAATTTATTTAAAAAATAATTGATCGTACACGTGGTGAAAAATACAAATTTATCACATTTTGAATGGTCTGCAAAATAATGTGTATTTAAAAACCAACATTACGCTTTTGTTTCAAACGTATTTATTGTAGTAAATAAAAATACGTATTCTTTAAAAGTCAATTTAAAATAAGAAGGCGTTCTTAGAGTGAAGATATCTTCAAATTCTATATGAATTCAATAGAAATTTAGCAACACATGATTATTCAAATTATACCAATGTAATAAGCTAGCTATGTGTTTGCGAATACATTCTAACAGATGAATTGTAAACGAATTATATGGGTATTATGTATTATGTATGAACAATGTATATCAAACATCCAAATGTTTAAACTACTACACGTATGTATCGTTAATTCTGTGTCTGGATTTTTAACTGAAAAATATTGTCTCTTTTGTTGTCAAAAACTTAATGTCTTGAAACCCATAATTAAATTCACAAGATAAATATCCAAAAATGATAAGACTTGATTTTATTGGGTAATATGATCCTAATTATATTACAACGACCTAACTCGTTTTTAAAACTATCTATTCTATAATTTTACTAAATTTTTATGAGTAGTTAGACTTTTAAGAGTAAATTAAACCTTTCAATGACAAACGAAATTCGTAAATAAATATAATGAAAATCATAATTTTTTAATTGAAATAACAATTGTATTTTCATATTGTAAAAGGTTTTACGGAAAAGCAAAATATGTCGTATTTACTCATGAAATGTATGCTATAAAAATGTTTTTTTTATTTTTAGAATTCGACTACGTGGATAAGGTTTCCGTACTGAACATTCGAAAAAACCGATGTGGTGAAGTAAATTTAACGCAAATTATTATACTATATTGGCACATTTTACTCACCAGAGATATCGTTACAACTGTTAGTATTAAGCAGGGCAATAGTTTGATGATTACAGCGTATGTCCATAAATGTATCATGTACAATAATTCATGATTCACCCTGGCTAGCGGGCTTAGGCCCAAGTGGTACAGTGTTGCTATACTGCCGTTTTCAATGATGTTCGTTTCCAATATTTCAAACACCAAGAATGTCGGACTACAAATTATGAACGGTAGAATGTATGACAATTTTATGGCCATACTACATCGCCGATCTGAGCATATAGTGTGCATAGCGTTTGGCAACCTGTAACACAATAAAATTATGTGTCGTGAGTAATGTTAGTACAAAAATCACAGCGCAAACATATAGTTTTTAATTTTCGTTATATAGTTGTAGATTTTGACACTTATTTTTAATAAAAAACAATTTAAAACGGTTCAATGGCCATTTAATTTATCACATGGATATAAAATAAGCATATTTGAAAACACTATATTTTACATAACATTATCCACAATCCATTATAGAATACATATTAGTAATATAATAATTAACAATAGTAAACAATAAATAGAAGTTGTTTATTTACGTATTTACATACGTACATAAAAATTAAAAAATACGACACACTAATAGTAATAGATTATATGGCCAAAACTGACAAGTATAGAGCCCGATAAATATGATATGTTATATTAATATTGAGAATAGGTTAATTGCGACTGTAAATTGTCGTGGATTTCTTTCTAAGTTATTGTTATTATAGTAAATCAAATCAATATTAAATATAATATGACTATTCATCAACGATGAACAGGGGAAGGCCCACGAGAATTCACAAATTCAAATTTATTGCCGCAAAAACAAAATGCATACATTTGAATATTATGTCCATTTAGAACAAAAATAAACTTTATTTTTATGAAAAAATTAATATTTTTTTGTTTTCTCACATGTTAATCACAATTTATTACTCAAATCACGAAAGACGATGTACATAATTTTTTTGCAACCGAAATTTTAATAAGAACAAACATTTAAAGTGTATAGTAGTGCAGTGGAGAATCAGGGGTGCCATAAACTATTTCAATTCTCTAACTTTAAATGCTGATATCGCTGAAACAATAATTGGTGCAATGGATATCTTAGAAGAAAAATATATGAGAAAAAATGTCCGTCTCCCGAAAGAGCGGTAGCATTTCACACATGTAGACTGAATTCCACAATGATATCGGTCCGTCAAATTCCTTCCACGTGAAATCGATCATTCTCGAAAAGGAACAATGCGCGGCGTTCGTGCCACTACCGATATACATCACGCTCAAATGAGAGTTTATTACTCGTTAATAACTCTATAAAATCTATTGTATTGATATTATTTAGATTTTACAAGTTCTTATCATATACATATATTTTATTTTTGCACCATAAACATTTACTTACACTTAACATTTTCTTACATTAAATTGAAATTCATTAAATTAAATTAAATTTCATTCACCAAAATCTAGATTTGTTCAGTATTAATTTGTAATCGTACATCGATTGAAAAATCACTGTTTAAAATAAAAAAAAACTGTAAATTAGGTATTTCAGTTTGTGAGGTCGTAAAAAGTGTATTTTAAGCATATTTTTTTATGTGTTATTTAATACGGCTTCGGTGCAATATAACAGTTTTGACTTTTGCATATTCAAATATATTTATGAATGCTAAATACATTTTGTCATCAAATCGCTATAATTACAACACGGATTCCATAAAGTGCAAACAAAGCAGGCATCTCAAATCCTCATACATGTATATAAGTGTAAAGTGCAATTTGAAATATTTTATAACAAACCGATAAACAAGAAACAAGATTCAAAAACTTTCCCGGATCTCGGATTGCCTTGAGGTTTAGTAGTGTGATTAGTGATTAATCGTTTCGGCACCGGGCGAAGGAAGAATTTCAAGTAATTTCAACGAAAGATCGTTAATGTTCACACGTTGTTCGTGGATGTGCAGAGTTTTCTAACGTGATGAGATAAGTCTGATGTATTGTCTACAGCGCACAAACTCGATTTAGTGACCCCGGCTTAGGTCGAATCCATAACCCTCAGGGTGAATTGGGACATGTAAGTATAATATAATATTAGTGTAGGTGCTTGTTGATGAACCTCGAGTCTGGTAGCTCGGGGTTAAAACCCAGTCCGGACAAATCGTATTATAATGGTAGTCAACAACCGATTCGGTGGAAAACTACATCCAAAATGTATTAGCAGTACACAAAATGTAACCGTATAATGTTAAGTAAGTATAATCACGGAATAGACAGCTTAACGATTTCGGTAGCCTTTTGATGTTAAAATACTCTATTTGCTGATCATTTGATACTCAGATATGATTTATTGAAGTAAGTACGTAATGTATAGTATACCAATCCGAGTAGACAACACCTTATATCCTTTGAGAATGAACTTCAAACTATGATCGTGCATATTCCAATGGCGTGCTCTTGAATATTTAACGTACAGTAGTATAACAGATTGGTATTCCATTTATAGAATAAGTTTATGTGGAAAATGTGTAGGAGCTATTGCTCCTAGACTACCATACCTAAAATTCCGAGTACTATCATTCATACCATAAAATATCGTCGTGACTTTCTCAGCGTTTTTACCGTTAGACAATATTGATGTAATCGACTAAAAATTTTCAGTTTCATTGACTATGATAAATCATTGAATTTTCATCTCAGTGATAGGTATGCATTTAAATACTTATTTTAGTACGTCTTATTATTCAAATATTATTTGTTGTTATTTGTATAATAACACAATAGTGTTTTCTTTCCAGAAAAAAAATTATATTGTGAACTGTAATGTATACTTAATTGAGGTCACTTTATTATTATTATTAAGAATGAAACAAAACTACAAACAATACTTTTAATGATCACCATTTTTATACAGGGTGAGCCACGTCTATTTGACAAGTGCAATAACTTTTTTTCCATTAATAATTTAAATTTTTTTTTTTTTTTAATCAATCTTTGAGTCATGCGCTACAGCAAAATTACATTTGAACATTTTTTTATTTTTAGACCTCAAATTTTAAATTTTAATGTATTATTTGGTAAAAAATTCAAAATACTTATTTCGTAAAACAGATTTTTATCCGTTTATTTTCTACGATTTTTTTAGTTTGTGAAAAAGTTAACAATAATATTTTGTAAGTAACGTAAGTTTTCTAAAAACCCAGTTTACAAAATGGCTATTTTGTTTTTTTTTCAAACGGTAAAATAAAATTTTAAATTTTGAAATTTGAGCTCTAAAAATAAAAAAATAAAAAATTTTAATACGGTTTTGTTGTAGCGCAGTTATCTAATACAGACAATTAATAGCACATTAACACTCTGTAGGTAATAAATTCAGTAATTATCCATGAAAATAAAGTGACACGTGACGGTAACAAGATCAAAATAGTTTATCGAAATAGAATAATTTTGGATCATAAACTCGTCGTCGGAGTTTTGGGTGAAAGAATTCGTGATGGCATCGTGAACCGACTGTGTATGCGCGTTATACCCGTTATAGTTTTCAAAAGTTATAAGTCGCGTTCGCCATCGCACCACTGACGACGCGCGTAATAATTCGATATTAAGTTTTTCCGCGCAAATCCGATTCAAGTGCGCGGAAATGATCGTAGCAGTAAGTGACATCATGACGTAATAAATAATAATAGAATCATAAATAATGATAAAAGTTTATTATTATTACTCTCGAGCCGAGTAATGCACCGGAGGAGATCCGATAAATAATTGTAATTCTTTTTGACGTGCACGTATCTCTTCCCTGAGGGTCAGCACTCTCCCTCTCTCTCACTCTTAGCGTCAACAAAATTCACGTAATTATTTTTCAGTTACCGCCTATATAAGTCACTATAGTAATTAATTTATATTTAAGTGAACATATTTTATTTCTTTGGCGGTCGCTCTAATAAACAATTATGTCAATAATTATTATGGCAACAGGCGAAGACGTAAAAAAAATAAAGGTAGATACAATATCCGAGTTTTTTTCACTTGCAGAGTGGAACGTGTATTTTATTATTTTCCACACGATTTCTTTTTTCTCCCCCTTGTAAACGACGGTGGCGTAACTAATATGAAATTTATAAAGTTGCAAAAATAAATGTAATTTATTATGAAATGTTTTTTTTCTGTGTAGCTAAATTGACAAATATATATTTACATGAAGATAAACTATAAGTGAATATTTATGTTTACGTTATACTTTATACGTGTTAAACTATTAAACAACTAAATAAGAAAACAAAATGAGTGGTTTTGAATTTTCCCTGATCTACTTCATCACTACTTAGAGAAAAATGTGTTCACTCTCCAGAGTCTGTAATAACTTATTTTGTACAATATTTATCGAACCACGATAGTTGATACACGAAAATAAATAAAAAATTTTTTAAAAAAGACTGGTAAAATATTGATGGTAGAAGTTCATACTACGTAAGTCGGTCCTCCGGCCAAATGATGGTTTGGGTGTAGAGAATCTTAAATAAACTATTTTCACGATTGGTAAACGTATCGTGTAGATGTATAGATTAATATTATTTTGAATGTAAAACTTATGATAAATCACTGTTTTCAGAATCAATTCTGAGCAAAACTCAAATTATGATTTTACCAGGTATTAACTAGTTTAATTTTCGAAAAAAAAGGAAAATCCTATGTTAGACAATCGGTACAATTTTCAAGTATCAAGTAAAAAAGATATTATTATTGAAAATTATAAATATTATGAAATAAAAATAAAAATCAATCTAAGCTTTTACGTAAAACTAGTCATTTGAATCGCGTAGATGAGAAAAAAAATAATTTATTGAGTTATTCTTTGTAAAACTCGAACTGTAGTTAGGAAATTAATGGCAAATCTATTGGTGAAAGACAATTTTTACCGAATTAATAATTCCAAATTGTAAAAATGTTTTATTGAACTACTTTCTGTGTAAAAAATGAATTTTATCAAAATTCTAGGTTCAAACTCATATGAAATAATCCTGTATAGGGATTTTCGATATTTTTCTAGTGCTGTTATTAAAAATATAAGTAATATAATATTAAATTTTCAGGTTTTACTATCAAAGAATCTAAATTTTAAGACATAACAACTTAAAAAAAAAAAAAAAAATGATATTTTCAATACTTTAAAAGTTCTTTATACAACCCAAATATAAAAATAATGTTGATATTTGATGAAAATGTCAAGTGTCTAGCACCATTATTTTTGTTTTTATGATTTAATATAAAAAAACGATTTTATGAAAATATCACATATTATATCAAATTTAACGTTTTTCTTAGTTTTTGATAGTTTTTTATTACGTTTAAAAAAACTATCCAAAATATAGAAAATTGTCCCTTTCAAGAACCAAATAGATGCAATACGAGTATATAATCTGTAAGATTCTTGATAAGTCTTTTATTCAAAAAATCAATCATATACAAAAAAAAAAAACATAATCGTAAAACCAATATAGTTTTGGTGGTTCTACGTCAAAAGAGCGAAAGCAAAAGCGCGAATGTAAAAAGAGCGAATAACAATATGAGTGAATACAAAAAGGACGAAAAAAATATCAAAATAAAATAAAGAATTGGAGGATTTGGTGGAGCTAAACTATTTTTTTTGTCTTGTTCGTTGAATGGTGCGTTTTAAATATTCTATTTGTGGATGTGCGGAAAACACAAAGGGCTTAACAGAAGCTGAAGATTCTGTTATTATAACTCCGGAGTTATCTTGAACTACCACGGCTCGATTTTTTATGGTTTCGACATTTTTTTTTTGCTTCGGTTACATTGACATCGGGAACATGATTATGGCCAGTTGGATATTTTATAATTAATTCATTTTTCACACTTATATATTATCAAGACACCGCCAATATTCCACGTCTTTATGTGTTTTTTTTTCTTTGAGATACAAAAATCCATTAAGTTTTAATAATTTTTTTCACTTGTTTGAGAATTTATAAACTGTATTTTTATATTTAAGTTAACGCGTTACGATGTATAAGCATAAAACGATACCATATCAACTGACTAAAAATCAGAAAAAAATTATCGGTGTGGATCAATCGATGGTTATCGGTAAAATTACCGATAGCTATCGTCAAAGGCAAAAATAGATTTCAATTTCAGATTGCTGTTAATCTAATAAAATTATCGATGATTTTTCACTCTTTTTGTATTCGCTCATATTTTCGTTCACTCTTTTTACATTCGCACCTTTGTTTTTGCTCTTTTGCTTTGGCTCGTTTGTCAGGATACCAGTTTTGGTATTACCCAAAATCTAAAATAATTAATGAAATTGAATATTAAACTGATTTAAATTATAATTATGAGTTTTATTTTTTTTTAATAACAGTAAGCGCAAGATTAAAAGAATCTTCCTGTGAAGGCATTTTGACCGTGATAATTAATAACTGAATGGTTCTAAAACCACTAGTTGATAAGTATGTAAAACGAGGATTACAGTCTCACTCATTGTAGATAATTCACAGTGTAGTGAGTAGCAATACAATTAAAAACAATACGGAACATTTAACCATATAACGGCGAGAGTTTACCACCGGCTAAATAAAAGTATCATTTATGAAAGCGATGACAATTAATCATTATGAAATCGTACGATTGGTGGTTCTGAATTCACGATTAGTATTTCTCACACCAACAAATGACGGCTTATCGCAATATGAATGTGACGATTCTCGTAATCGTTATTTAACTACGATAAAAATCACATTTTAGAAATTCAGACATTTTAGAAGGTCAAAAAAAAATATAATAATTTCGTGGATGCTCCATATTTTTCTGAGGTCACGAGTGCCGGTCGCTATTCACAGCTCTGCGCGCTTAATTGTGTAGTGCTGTGCTTTAAGTTGAGTATTTTCAAAATGCCAAAATAGACGAAAATAATTTGGTCGGGTGAAAGTCGAGTGTACGCACTCCCGTGTCCGACGGTTGACGGCACGTCGAGAAAAACAATAATAATAACACCGTCACGGACAGACGGCGAGGAAAAGAAAAAGTAAACGAAGAAACGGCAATAAAATCCACAAGTCACCCGGAGAGTGCGGTTCGAAACGGTTGCGTCTGCGATTCGGCTCGTGACGGACGACGACGCGTGCCGATCGTTGGATTTCTGTCGTCGCTGTTATAAACAACATCGGTGTTGGGAATAAATATCACTTTCATTTGGGCACCAGGTCACAAAAATATAATTGGGAACGAAACGGCGAACCAAGCAGCAAAGGAAGCGGCACAACCAAACAACCATAATATTCAGTTTCTGGATATCGGAACATAATATTATGATGACATCAAAACTCGTACAAAAAACAAATTTTTAATAAAATGGCAAACGCACTCGTCAAAACAACGGACCAAACTCGGCGAAATAAAAAACACAATTCTAAAATGGCAAAATCCAAATCTGAGCAGAACTCAAAGAACACAAACACCTCATGGCCCATGAATAACCCACTCAATGCACAGTCTATGGGGTCACATTAACAGTAAAGCATATAGTAACAGAGTGCTATCAATACTCAGAAGATTTCAGAAAACACAACATCCCACCCAACTTATACGAAGCTTTTGGACCAAATATCGAAAACATATCAAATTTGTTAGCCTTCCTAAGAAAATCCGACCTACACTCTAAAATGTTAAACCTACTGTTAAGGAAAACTGTAATCAAGGGTGTCGATCGGAGTAAATCCACGGGTTAGCATGCGTCTTGAATAATATTTTTAATTCGTTTGAAATCTGATGAAGGGATAGAGCAATCGTTGTACCGATAAGTCAAGGTTAATTGTTCATAAAAATTAGGTAAAATTGTATCTTTAATCTCATAATTTTATTTACAGTTGAAACATTTATAAAAATACATATAAATGGGTGCTACCCCTTGCCACCCCGCAATGACGCCTGTGACTGTAATATTAATGTTAATGATAATTATATAAAATTAAACCACAGAAATATTGTAATTTTAGTTCTAATGACCAACCGTCATGTATTTAAACAAAAATTAACAACCGTTGCTGTTGATGTTTTTTTATGTCAATAAAAAATTTAAAAAAACATCAGTGTTGTGATTATTCTTATCATCTGTAAGTTTTTCACCGCGGACGGACGGCATTCCAGTACGTGCGGACGAACGGTCCATTTGTGAACCCGCTCACGGGTACACGGTGAAAACGCAGTAAACATTGAGAATATTAAAGTCCCGTCTACCGTCTCTTTCGTGTTTTTTCTCTCTCGAAATTTTGATGCCCGCCGTCGCCGTGACAGGCCGGAAACTGCTACTGTCTGCACCGAACAGAGGGATTTTTTTCGTTTTTCATCCTCCCCCTCCCGCGAACGTCGAATATCCTATGTCATGTGTTGACATACAACAGTGTGTCTATTCCGCCGGAAGAATATCCACTCGATAAATTCCTGAATATTTCGATACGAACAAACGCGTAACGGCACTATCTATCATGCAATATATCCAGTGCCTTCCGTCCGGACCTGTTTGCCCTGTGTCCCGTACGCCGTCGTCGTGTTTGTTTTTGGCGCAGGAAAAAAAAATAAGTGTACGCGTTTTAGCATTTTATCCGCCGTGAGACAGATGAATGGTTTCACGTCAAGTTGATCGGCTCGGGTACGGAAATATCAATTCAAAATGTCAAAACGCGAAACCTCGAGTGTCCGTATCATACTGAAACTCTGAGACCTACTGGTTCACGTAAATTATCAATGACTTACATACAGACTTTCATTTTCGTTTATTATTTTCCCGTGCTTTCCGAATTTCACTGCTTTCGTTACAACACCAAGATAATATCCATACGTAACGACGGTCATTGTTTCAGCAAAATTATTTTTAATATTAATAATTTAAATATTCCCATAAACCTTAAGTCCGACAATTAAATATCGTTAATATTATAAAAACGTGGTAGTTTATTTATGCCAAGTGAATATAGTTTTTAATCAAAAGAACAATTTATGAATATTTGTAGAACGACTTTACGTCGAGTCGGAAAAAAAAAACTTTTGGTCGTTGCGTTTTTTTTTTTATATGGAAACATTTTGAAGGGAATATGATAGCAGTGTAAGCTATCGTTTGTCTTTCCATAATAGGTTTTGACATTGTTTGTAGTTGTAGAAACGTTTCAAATTCTCATCATTATACGTATATTAAGCATAAAATATGAAAAAGTATATAAATATAAAAGAACAATATACCTACTAACAATATAATTATAAAACGTATTATGTATTAAATATAACATTGATATAATAAAACTATAGAATATTATTTAAAAAAATATCAGCAGTAAATAATTCAAGATAATAATTTTTAATTCATTAGTTTCCTAAATATTTTCAAAAATCAATGAACTGTTTTCACTCAGTTAAATCTTTTAAGGATACCAGGATAATTTTGCACCATGGTATTTTGGCTCCTTGGACAAAATTTTTGCTAAGGGGTGTTTTAGAGTAAACAAAAATGATTAATAATTTCGTTAGTTAAATGATGCTGAGAAAATTATGTTAAATACATATTAAAGATCTAACTTCAAAATTTAAATTGTTATTTAATATTGTCATTGATATATGATGAAAATTTCAAGTCTCTAGCACTATTAGTTTTAGAGTTATGACTAAATAACGAAAATCGATTTAGATAATAGAAATCTCGTTAACATCAATATTTTAACATTTTTACTCAGTTTGTCGGTAATTTCCCACATGTATTGGGAAAACCTTGAATAATAAAGAAGAAATACCCGTTTAAAGTACTGAATAGATAACACATTTTTCATCCATCTCCTGATGAATATTTGATTCAACTATTGAACTAAGTATAGTGACCAAAAAAGTGCTTCAATAAAAGTGTATTAAAAAACAAATTTAATTTTAGATCTAATTGATCAGAATCTAAAATATCAATTAATTCAAGTACATAAATATCACTACACTTATTTCTTTTGGTCGTGATTTGATGCGTATGGAAATTGTGGAGTTTTACAAAATAAAATAAAAGGCTACTGATTTAATAGATTCTTTTATTATCAGAGTACTACGAATCGATCAAGAGATTTTATTAAATATAAATCTGTATATTTTGAATAAAATTTCAGTTTATTTAAATAAACTGAGGACAATTTATCCGATTTGAATAAAGGTTAAAAGCATTTGGATTATCGTTAAAAACCTAAGAGTTCTAAGTAGATACATTATTTTTGTTTTTAATGGATTGGATTTATATAAACACTTTACAGTATACACCTATATGCTATGTATAATATGTACCTTGGTTCTGTATAACATTTGTTATAACATTATATCTACTCGTACTATGTACGTAATATACATATTTGAAAATACGTTAATTTCAAATGCAATTAAAATAATATTTATTTTTATGTGATTTTTTGTTATAGAAATTAAGCAAAAATATTATTATTTCAAAACTAAAGATAAATTTATCAATCATGTTTTTTATATTATGTGCTCTTTATAATCTATTTTAAATATTAAGATTTACGATAATTTATTGTCAAACGTTAATACGAATAATATTAGCTATACTAAAAAAATAAAAATATTTTAAGAATATAATAATGAAATATGAAAAAAAATATATTTCCTTAATATAAATATAAAATTTGAGTTTAAACACTTGTCTTGCTTCACTTTCCTCAAACTTTTTTAAGTACATATAACGTTATTATTTCAAATTTAAGCTGTAAAGTTCTGTACGTCTTTAATATAGTTTTAGCATAAGTACGCCTTGCATTTATCTAATGTCTCATATTATAGTTTATCAAAAAAAAAAAAAAATAATAATAATAATAATATTAACCTTGAAATATTATTATATTCTGTTGTGGTTCAAACTTTTAAGGCAAATATATTTACTGCTTTTAATATGAGTATATCACAAATTATTTTATTTTACAATTTCAAATACTTTTACTTCATTAAAAAGCGTTTGAAAGTTTTTTACGCTCTGGTTTGTGGACATTTTGAAGCGGAATTTACTATGGATGACGCACATCCATTTCGGATATCACCTGGAAGTCTGCCGAGCATTCGTCAAACAAATAACTCATTGACACAATATAGAGTATAAATATCACGTTCTATGTAGACTTTTATCAGTTTATAAATTAATTTACCTTTTATTGCAATTTTATATTTCTAAAAAACGCAATAAAATAAATAAAATTTAAAAAAATTTTAAAAAAAATAACACATTAATTTTTCGCAATTTAAAATCTCAAATGATTATATTTTGTATTTGAATTATTTATAGCTTTACAGACAACACGCATTAATTGATAATCGTCTTTCAAATTCTAATATCGATTTACTACGAATTGTTGATGTCCATCCAATCACGATGAATTAAATCTTAACTTACAGATTTGTGACAAATTCTACCATCAGGTAACTGCACTATATAAAATACTAAATTTCATTATTTATTTATTTTTTTTTAATAAATTTTTATATATTTCTCGTGCGTAAATATTTCTTAGATTTAATATTTGTGCAGCATAAAGTACAGACTGTGTAAATGTACAGTTCACCAAAAACCTTCAAATAAAACACAAGGCACTATAAAACCCGATATAGTTTTCTAGTTACATTCTGAATCGAATATGAAAAAAATTTATATTTTTTTTACAACAATATATAAATAATACATTTGTTATTTTATGTATTTATTATTTAACATATACTCAGTACTAGCATATACGAGTACACAATATTATTAGCTATTTCAACAATAATATAGATGGAAATACTTTTATTTCGTACCTACTATGAAAATGACAGGAATGATATGATTTTGTTTATTTCATTTTATTACGCTTTATATGCTCCAAGGTTTCTCATGATTTATAAGAGAATAGACGTTGAGTTTTTGATACACATAAATGTATCGTAGCTATTTGATACCTAAATTAATTCAGAGATCTATTCGACAAGTAAGAAATATTTCAATTATAATTATTAATATTTATATGACTTCATAGATTTATGAAACATGAATTCTTAGAATTCTATTTCAATTGCACATATTAAATATGTGAACTATAACTATATAACAAATTTTGTTCATAATAATATATGCAATATAATAATAGTATGTGCAGGCTTGCTCCCTATTGAATATTCAACTACCATGAGGAAATGCAATTATTTATTTCTCAAGAAATATGATTTAAAATTATATATTCTATGATAAAGGAAGAACATTTTTTGTTATATTCATGTTATTACTATGCCTATAAACACGAGAGTTAATATATATATATATATATATATATATATATATATAATTATTCTTATTAAATCTCATTTGCACTGTTACAATTTTATTAAAAATATTTTATAAATAAAACTGTATCATGCCTGCTATTTTTTTTCGTAACTTTTAGTAATAAATACTGACCATGTATATCTAAAACAACTCTAATTAAATTTTGTGAATGTTGAAACATAAAACAAATACTCATGGTATGTGCAAACGAGCGAATTAAAAAAAAAAAAAAAACAGTAATATAACGATAGCAGAAGTTAATTCTTTCAAAAAAATAAAAAAATAAAAAATAAACTGATTGATTTATTGAATTAAAAAAAACAAATAATTTCTTAAATATCTTTCTGGGAGAAATCTTCTATACACTATACCTGTACCATTTTCATATTTCATTATTTTAAGTCAGTTACTATTGTGTTTTATTTTATAGTCAAAACTGTATTTTTTAACTAAACGATTTTACTATTCAATATTTTTCTACGACTTCCACTGAGTAAAACCAATTTAATATAGTTCTCGTTTATGGGATACTATTTGCCTTTTTTTTTTTGCAGGTTTTCCTTATACGTTGAAAAACCAATGGAGAGAAAAAAAATTATAATTAAGAGAGTTGCTGTACGTAACTTTTGGACAAAGTTTACTACTCGAAAAAGTATCTCCAGAAGAAAAGCAATAAATATCATTGTTAAATCAATAGATCTCCGGCCGTTTCATTCAGAGCCTCAGATATGTTTATGTTATGTAAACAAAAACCGTATAATATCAATATGTTACCAAACGATATTCGAAAGTTGAACCCCAATACCACAACTTTAAGGTTATAAAAAAAATATAAAATGTGTTTTATTTTAGATTTTGATCAACAAACATTTATTCTATTCGTTTTTTTTCCATTTTGAATATTGTATAATTAAATTGCAGTAATTTAAAATTTGAATCATCCTGTACATACTACATAGTGATAAACTGTAATTTATAACAAAATAATGATTTTTAATGTCATAAAGATTATAGAAGTGTACGTCTCTGTATATAAAATAAAAATCATTATTTATGGGATTTCAAGTATTATACCTAATCGTATGAAATACATTTTTCTGTTATAAAATACTTAAAAGAACTAGTTTGCTCATTCCATAGCCAACATTTTATTATTATTATTATTATTTTTATATTACAGTAGTTCAATTTACTATTTTTCCATTTAAAATATAATATAAAACTCGTATTCATTGAATACGCTTTCTTATAAAGTGCATACATTTATTAATACAGCTCAGAATGGTTCAATAATTGACGTATTTTAAATGAATAATTCTATACATAAATATTCTAATGGATTTCAAAACTTTTTTTAAATTTTTGTGCAACACTTTAATCATAAATAAAGAAAAATATCGTTCAATTGAACTACGTGCACAGCATAGCATTATAATTTCTAACTTGCAAGGTCACAAAATCTTTTCTATTCCCAAGAGAAAATGCACTGGAATCCCCTCCTCTTTTTACAAATAAATGACATAATATTTTAACACTAATAAACTACCAATATCACCAAAGTAATGAAAAAACCAGACTTATCATCTAACCACATAACCAATAGCCATAGTCATGTCTGTCTATTAGCAGGTGTAGTGTATAATATTATGTATTTTACAAGATTTGGTAATTAGAGAGCGTAATATCAAAAAACACCTAAAATCGAAAAATCTGATTTATTATTTTTATTTTTAACGTAATAAATAAAAAAAAAACCATTATTTTCTGAAAATAGTGTCCTATAAATGACGACATTATTAACACTCGTTTTTGGAGTTTTTCCACGGAAAAGTTTCGAACTTTTTCGTACTTGGTATCCGTTCTTTTGTGGAATCATTGGTTTTTTATGTGTTATTTTAAAAAACTCGGGATTAAAAATGTCCCTAAAGAAAAGAATCAGGAAGTGTTAGATTCGGATACGTAAAGGTCATGTAAAATCATCATTCCAGCTCATTACGCTCCGAGGAAAAGTGCTGCTTAGAGAATTCATATAATTTTAGTTGAATCTCTAGTTGCTTAGTCTTATTGGAAAATAGTGTTTTTAGCTCTTCTCAACTTCCGTAGTGTTAGAAAGACTCGGTTGGGGTTGAACATCACCTTATCTTTAAAATCAATTTACAAACACTATTTTCAAAAAATGAAAAATTTTCACGTTTGTCAATGATTTCCATTAGTTTAACATACATGAACACATTAAAATGTCGGTTTTCTAGTTCGTCCAAAAATTACACGATGAATCTGAACGGCTGCGTCCAATTATTTGAGTGGTAGGTCACCCTCTCTCCTCGCTCATTTTTTGAAAATACGACCCGAACGGGGAACTTGGTAGGCACGCACGGAGTATGGTGCGTCAAGATTTTTTTTTAGAAATAACCGGTGTATACAGTGTTATAATCGTCAAAAAAAATAATAAAATATATAAACACGATAGGTACGTATTACTTCATTAATCACTTTCCCAATTAGACATTTTATTTGCAGTAACCTTTTTTGTAACCTATTGCAAATCTGCTATACAAACACTAAACGGTTCTACCCCCTGCGGATTAAATATTTATTTCAATAACGTGTACAAACAATGGTCTTTTTTGTGAACAAAACAAAAACGTGTACTTTTCAAAACACACGGGGTGTGGTAATTTTTCACATCGCACAGGTGAGGCTAAGCAGTCTGAGCCGAGGATAACCGAGACGTGTACCCCGGGGCCCCGAGCTGTCTGTCTTGGAGTCGCGACGGATTCAAAAGATTTGAAATGTTAAATTAGAATATATTAAAAATTAAAGTTAATACAAATTTTACAAAAGAATAAAAAAATAAATAAATAAACGATATCACACAGCACAGAAAACAAAACAATTCCATTAATATGACTAAGTTTCGATGATATCATGTATGAGATGGGGAAAATGGTGATATGGTTTTTATCGTTACAACTTGATTAATCGGCTGTTGAGCTACAATAAAAAGAGCTTTGTCGGGGATTTCCGTTAATTTTGTAATTTCAACATTTGTCCGACTTTTTCATGCAAATACTCCTATGTGCGTCGCCTCTTTTGCAGCTACCGTTCGTGTGCACTGTGTTTGGGCCTATTGCCGTGTTTACGCCCGTTTGGAAAACCTTATAAAACAGTCAAAACCGGAAAGAGTTATATGTACTTGCATGCGCCCTGTAGTAACGTTATAAAATTAATATATTTGGCAACAGCGTGGTAAAACTTTCCATTTTACCGGATTTACTTTCATAAGCTTATCTGAAACTCTAACTATCCACAGCGAACCTTAAGAATTGTTGTTTGAGTTTTTTGTGAGTACAATATTTTTTTCTGTAATTTTTGAAAAAAAAAAAACATAAATACGTAATCAAGTGAATTATGGCGGTGACTAACTAGCGTTTGAGAAAACAACTTATTTGAGTATCGTCGTTTCGAGTTAATAAAAATGTTCAACATCTAAGTAAAATATGGTTACAAAAAAACACGTAATCATCAAATCGATATTAATAAATTCCGTAAAATTCGTTTAAGAATTTAGTAAAACTCTAATTAAAAAAAATCCTGACTAACGGCTTTTGACATTTTTCAGTATCGTTAGTTAAATATATGAGTATGGTCATATTATATTTTCAGAACTTTTTGTTAATTGTTAAAAGATCTATTAGGGATAAATTGTAAAAAACTGCAAAACTTTCAAAGTTTTACAGTCAGCCCAAAAGTTGACAATTTTTTTTTTTTTTGAAACTTTTGTCTATTTAGTAAAAATGTGTCATGAATATATATGGTAAAAATTTCAAGTTTTGATCGATATTAATTTTGGAGTTATGAATAATTAATTAAAATCGATTTAGTGAAACTATCGTTTACGTAAAATTCTACCGTTTTGACTCCTAACATCTACATGATATTTTCGATCTATAGATCCACTGGATAAAATTTTCGGACGGAGTTTGCAGAAAAATATTCGTAGAAAAAATAAATGAAATAAAAATAAACATCATCGTAAAAGCAATAGATCGTAGGCTTCACTCAAACATACCTAATGTGTATCTCACGACAGGTAGAAAAATTAAATTTCTCCGAGTCGTTGCCAAAGCTATTGATTTCTTATGTTACTGAGCACGAAAAAAAAGGAACTATAATATATTTGTTATGTTTTATTTTATTCAGTGCAATCAGAGTTGTTCTGTAAAAGCTAAAATACGGCAATTAGACGTAAACATGCACCCTCCTCCTACCGCTAGTTTTCGGAATGACGATGTTCAATATTCGCCCTCATTGAAATCCCTCGTGGAATCGAATGAACCGACTGTATATTTAACTCGTGTGCTGCTTAATATATCGAATTCAACTTGTTTAACAGTGCGATATTCGTCAAAACTACTGTTATTATTATAAATGCGAGAAAATATTACGGGGAAAAAAAATGGCGAGCACGATGAGCGTGGTTATGACAATGACGCGTGAAAGAGGATTTTCCAATTCCTCGAAGAGCACATGAGCATCCACGAGGTTTCGTGTCAAAACCCCGAGGGTATTTAAAATTGTGTTGAAAACAGACACTGATGTCATTAATGGAAACCGCACGTTTTTGTTTTCCGTCCCACCGATCGGTTCCCGGTGTCGATGACGTCTCGTCGATTCAAAATGCATTCAAAACACCACGGTGCTCATAAAACGTTTGTGTGTGTATTGAGTACCCGTTACATGAATATTACGTTATTTCCTCTCGGACATTTCACGACCACCGTCCGGGGTCCGCTTCATTTGATTATAACAAATAATTTAACAGTTCACACACACGTGTGTGACACGCAATGCGTTCAGTCGCGTCGTGCTGCTACCTATTATTATTTCACGAGCCAAATGTATCTCACGGCAAAGAACTGATGTGATCTCTCTCAGACCTGTAATGACCCCTGGTGATATTATGTACTTAATATCAATTACGTTTATCAACGTATCAATCATGACGATGTCCGTCATTTTTATTTTATTTTATAGAAATAGTCACACGTAGCATACACTAACACGATTCCACGACAATATTTCAACATTAATTATCGCTCCACATAACATTTAGACCTCGAGAAGAAAAAATCTATTTGAAATTACCTTTTCACTCATCAAATATCGGTATGTCTCCATAAGTGGATATAGATAATTGAAATGTTGACCTGTTTTGCAACTGTTAGTAAAAATGATTAGTATTACTAATCGTTTTTGTTTCAGTGTTTGACCGTCGAACTATTTCGGGACTTAAAACACTTTAAGCTACACAGCCATTTCATTAGTCGGCGACTGTGATTTCTGATTGGGGCTCTGTTCTTGTTCAATGGTCTGCTGTAATAAACCTATTATCACGTACCTAAACGCGTTACGACGTGTCACTATAACATGTGCATTACGCAGAAAATACAAATAATATAATCCAAGGTCCTTATTAGATTCTGGGATAAAACACTAGCAGAATGTGGAAACAAATGCGTTTACGATGATTTCACTTTTTTCTCTGTTAACGCAATTTGTGTTGCGTGTATGCTTCGAACTTTTTATATGCTATTATGAAAAGCTTTAATGTTCATGTAGATTCAATATTGGTTTTTGTAGAATTGAACATTTTTTTATTACAGTTTTTATAAAACCTCTTCCGGTAATACAGTATAGAATACAGTAAAATACTGTCAGAACTCATAAAATATATTATTGCACACGATGTACCATATGTTTAAAAAGTGAACACCATTCTCTTGTCACGGTATCTAACATTTGTATTTTGACTTTTTTCTTTTTATGTATTCTAACAAATAGAAGACAACACGAGATTATTTAAAATATAAATTTGATAGAGGTGAATAGATCGTATATTATTAATCAATGACCAATATTGATTATGAACACCAGCATATCTGCACGTCTCACCATGTATGATCTATGACTTTATTTTTAATCAATTTTTTTGAAACTTTTTGTATGTGAAAACTAAAACAACATGAAGAAAAATGTTTAGTGAACAAATTCGACATATTTAACTAACGAATATGTTCTATTTGAATTTTACTGTTATAACGGTTACCTCCTTTATTCGCATTTTGTTGACCTTGCTATTCATTTTAACCCCATACGTTTATTCCGAAAAGTTAAGTTCAGATTTACATGTAAAACACCGCCTTATACCAGCAACAATATCTAGATACACACACGCGACTATCAATCATATTTTACAGCTTTTTGGGATGAAGCTCTATTCTTACGATAAACGCCACGAAGTGACACTTGAGGTAGTAAGCAAAGCTAATAAGCATATTGAGTGGTCTCGTATAAATAGTTTAGCTGACATAAATATTGTTTCGTATCTAGACCTCTATGTCGTTAAACACTAGGTATGATTTCTTAGAATCTATATCGAATATTTATCGAATTAGATCAAATAAAATTATTTTCATACCGAAAGGTACGACCATAAAAAATAAGCGTAGGTGATATTGATGTACTGACTGTAAAACGAAAGGACCGCAATTGATATACTGACATTTAAATGAAAATTATGTTTTAGACGAAACTGGCCCATGCTCATTTGTATACATTTTCTTAATGTTTCAAAATTGTAAAATTAAACTTTTTTAATTTAAAATCAAATTATATGTTTGAAAGTCATTGTAAAACAATAGTAGCAGTTGGTAATGACAGGAGAATATGTAAATCGTACGACACAGATTAAATGAGCTTGTACTAATGGAAATTTGAAATGAACACGATATCACAATGTATAAATATGTAGGTAAGTAAAGCATGGTTTCGTGATAAACATCAATAAGATTAATAGTGTTTTGCTAAATAACTCCTATTGACACAATCAAACTTTTAAGCTGATAACAATTCTGATGTGATGATAAAATTACTAATACCTATGATGTATTGTACTGACATACGCTTTCAATTTTCAGAAGGAAATTCTTAAAACGGAGTTTGATTTAAAAAAAAAAAAATAAATAATAATAAATTTAATCGGCTGCATTTACAACCAATAAAATACGACATTTTTACAATTCAATCACCTTGTATGGATGAGTGATTTTTGTCTAACTCACCGATGTTTACACTTGAACAATTTAAAAAAATTCAATCATTGTAAAATTGTACGTCGAAATCAATTAATGCCGCATTTATTCAACCAACCACGTTTAATCTTTAATACAATTAATTTATAACTAATTCTATTAAATACCTATGCATAAAAAAAAAATTTAAATAAAATAATGAATATGTACACTTTGCAGAAGCAAAACTTTCGTGCCGACGAATAAGAATATAAACAACTATTTCACGGTAAGACTATTATTGTAGTATGTTTTTTATCTGGGCATAATGTATTTAAATATCAAACGTGAAGACGAAGTTAAAACTTAATAATATTAAAAAATAAACACAATTATGAGTTTTTTTTCAAACGTACAGTAGATTTAAAAAGCAGTACCATTATTTTGGCATTAAAACGAAAACGTCTGTAATAATAATCATCAAAAATGTTAACTTCTACAGCCGTTTCATGTTTTGATAATTTCAAGTCTCTTATTATGACTGTAATCACGGCTCACTGTTCACTCGTCTCCCGGTGAGCAAGAGACATGGTCGTGCGTTCGGGGATGGAAATGTGGTCGGGACATGATTCGCGTATTTAAACCAAGGACTCTCGTAAGCAACTCATCGTTAAATGAATTTACGTCGAGATGAATCGAAACCGACAATTAGACTAAAAATGATGCGGACCGCACGACTAGGCACCGCGATCCGACACCCTCTATGCCGTGGGCTCCGTGTGAGCCCGGTCAGCGGAGTGACTTGCGGTCGGAGGGCAAAGTGACACGGACGTCACGAGAACCACGGCTAAGTCGATTGCTGACTCACCCCCGGTGACGCCAATCAGACCACGACGCGACGGTCGCGCACTGGCTTCACGTGTCACTCCATAGACCTTATACTTCTGGACGCGCGATGGTAATCTGCAAGTGAAGCAAAGTTTCCCTGCCACCGCACGCGCGCACTAAAACACCGTACAATGTGGCGGCAACGGTTACTAGTCATTTGAAAATATATAACTAATAACAACGCATGTGATGAGCGCTACCTATAGCCTATAACACGACCTTAGCAGTCCTATTGCACGACGTGATTCGTATTTGTTGGAACATTTTTTTCATTTTTGTTTCCTTAACTTCGTTTCAATTTCAAATCAAACAAGTCATCCAAAACGAATTGTATTTTTTGTTTTTATTAATTTAAAATTTGTATATTAAATATTCGTCGGTATGAAGACCGTGTACCTCCATTCGAACAATTATATTAGTAAAGTAATAAATTATTTAAATTTTAAATACGTCGTGGCTATTACTAACGAAGTCACTGAATAGTCAGTAGGTACTTGATTTTATTATGATATAAGTAGTTGGAAAATTAAAAAAATTTAAATTTCTATTCAAAAAAATTGTGGTATATTCATACTCAACATATGAATGTCTTTAAAGAGTTTGCATTAATATCGCATTCTTTAGTGTGTGTTTTAATGTTAAATTCTCTAAAAACAAAAACTTATTTTGTATATTATATTATTATCCTTACTGAAATACACATTCATTATTTTGTGTAGTTTTCAAACATTTAATAATATAAATGTTCATAACCTAACCTAACCGTATTTTCTTGTTTATAAAAATTATTAATCCAAAACAGTTTTGTTGACTAACACTAAGCTCGCTGATGATTATACTCATGATTCCAATTAAAATGTTCATAAAACACTATTAAAAATCACATCAGAAATATATATATAACGTTCTTGTACATTTGTAATGTGATACAAGTTGCTCTTCGACATCAAAAAGTTCTAACCATCAAACTAATGAACTATGAACTCAATAAAGAAATTAATCAAAATAATTATATTAATTGTTCTTTTCATGTTGGAAATTGATGCCTAAATAGTAATTTAAATATTAATTTGAATTTTTAATGAAAAAACAAATTAATAAACGTTTTATTATTTATTTTATAATAGGTGACTAAAATGTTTAAAAATAATGCAAATCATTTTCTAAATACATTGCAATAACTTTTTTTTAGAACTAAAATCATTAATTATTTGCTGTAATAATAATACTTATACAATTTGTAATAGTATTTGTTTTTAAATAAACTCATTTCAATCATATTGTGTATTTTTAATGGTCCTTTCAGTAGGAAAAGAAATAATGAATTTTACGCACACAAAAATATGATCTGAAAATAACAAGAAGATATATATTTTACATAGGTACTATTTTTGGTGTGAAGTTGATGATCGGAAGTTAGAACAAAAAGTCGAATCTACTGTGATAAATACATTTACGTACTAAACAAGATAATGTAAAATAAATTAAAATAAAGAACCTTTTACGTACAAGAGTGAAACCGTTTAAGTGGCCTACCTACTCGATATTCAATTTTCTTGAAATGAAACGCCATCAAAGTTTACGAGTGTGTCACTGAAATCGATGTAATATTCAAGTTTGAACGAGGTGTTAAGGTAGGAAAATCGTAGCTATGTATTGTATTAGACTGATTTGATTGCATACTCGACTTAAAAATATACGTCGAAATTGTTGTATGAAATATATGTTGTTCTAATAATGTCATTAGAAAAAAAATAAATAAAAATAATGTTCGCGGTTGCCCGTTTGTCAAAAGCAGATGTTCAAGAGGTTTTCAATTATGTTTACTAGTCATAATTTTAGCAGCTATCAAGTGTGTTTTAAAATGTATGAAATTCATATTAAAAACATTTCACTGCGTATTTCAACATATTTTTTATAGACGTCATGGGAGAAGTTTTACGATTTTGATATCGAGTGACATTTTTCGTTTACTTATTTGTCATATCCATCACGTATCGTATGACTAAAGTACATTTTGACTATCATTTTCCTACAGATTTCGCAACAAGCCGATTTGATGGTGGGGAAAAAAATATTCAAAAACTTCTTTAACAGACTCTCGACGAACAGCCGTCTTAAGAAGAAAAAAAATGAAAAAAGGCCCCTAACGCGCATCGGAAGATTAAGGAATTTCCATGCATTGTATTCAATCCAAGGTTGATTTAAATCAACGGACTGTGTAGCACTATATCAGCTATACTGATGCTTAGTTTTATAAATTCGATTGCGATTTACATCTTATGGAATCGAATCATTTAAAATATATTCAATAGGTATGCCAAAAGTAATTTACCGTTAGGTATAGTAAGAAAACGTAAGATATTTTCCAAATACCTTACATCCAATGACTACATTACATGACTACTTACATGACTCTGTGAATAACTGTAACTAAATAAAAACTCACTTACGAGATACAGTTCATTTTATCATGCTGTTCACACCGTTTTTGTTACAATACAAAATTGATCGGCAATTTTTTCATGTATTGAATAACCTTTTGAGAACAAAGAAAACTGATCTCTTTCATGAACACAATTGTATAAACGATAAATCCATCATTTTACTCAGAGTTAAAAATGTATGCGTGTGGGGATAATATTATAGATGTCTGTTCAATTCAACTCAAAGGTATTGACATTTTATTGGATTTAAAAATTCATTTCTTGTTTTACCTACACCCATATCATATTCATTAAGGTTTCTAGAAATATCCCTGCGTGTTTATTTTTGAGGAAACAGTTTTATTTACTATTTGCTTTTTCCTATCGATGTTATAAATTAGGTCATCCGGTATGGAATTAACTTCTTGCTACTTATTGGTAACTGAACCAACAAGATCAAACTCATAGTCTATGAATTCATACCTAACTACCTAAGTTTAACTTTTGGATAAAGTCTGCTTATCCGAAAAATAACTTCCTAACAAAAAAAATTGTATTGATATGATATTAAAAAATAATTATCATTGTAAAATCTATAGATCGTTCGCTTCACTCAGACACTAAAATGGATCGCGCCTTTGTAATTTTCTTCTAAAAAAACTTTTAAATAGAAATCTTTAAAGTTTTTATATGAGGTTATTCTTAATATCTTTGAACTATAATGAAATTGAGTTCTTTTCTTCATTTTATTACTTAACATTTACTTAGTTTTAAATACTTAATGTTTTTTTAAATTAAATTTCATCCGAACAAATTGCTTATCACAGCGATGTGTCTATATGGTGTAGTGTTTTAGAAAAATAAATTATTTGTTCTCCTGTCAGTTAAATGTGTTATTGGTATTCAGTACACTTCGAACGTGAAATCACATCTAACTCAATTATTTATTGACAGTTTGAACGCATGATATATTTGTTGAACATAATAGGTATATGTCTCATTACAATTTTCAAAAATGTAAAATGTACATGGTTTCGTTACAAAATACTACGAAATACTTTTTATGTGAATATAACATGATTACAATATTTAAATTTAAGGTTTCTATTCGAATTATAAAATTCCTTATGTACGCATACCTACACAGTACATTGCCTGTTAAGCTGTCGCCAGTACCGTGTTCGAGGAGCTATTGTCCGAGTTGTGTTCAACTGTTTTATAATTTCTGATAAAAAACATTCGGGTGTCTTTCATGTTTTTATTTTCATACGATATTTATTCACGGTACGTATTAACTACGTTGAATCTGTGAAAAGTTTAAACTTTATGTTTAGAAATCATCTAATTTGATTTAAGAATTTAAGAACCACCAATTCTTCGAATATATTTTACATACCAGAAACACGAATAATTAGTTGTGTATATCTTAAATACGAATAACGCGAAATGACAATATTAACTTTACGCATGTTATTATTATTTGGCTTCAGTTATGTTTGAGATTGAAGTTAGTTTTATCATTCAGCTTAAATCGTAATGATTTTCTGACAGTTTCCAACCAAAATAGCTACATATTTAATTGCAAATTAAATGAATACTAAATGACGTAATGGTATTCCACTATTTCATCGAATTAAACCAATTCAATCATATATTCGAAATGGTAAGCTTGATTACCTATATAAGAAACTTCATAAATTTATAATTTTTTTTGTACGCATCGTGGTTTCATATAAGTGCATCAAAATTAGAATAGTAATATCACTTAGCAATGGATATATTTTGAAAAGTGACTTGGTTATCATTTTTTAAATAATTAATATCGAATTTTCATCATGATTTTCGACAGAAAAATTACTGGAGAACAGTTTTATTTTGATTTAATTTGTTTCATGAAATATGTCAACGACCATTTATTTATTTTTATCCTCATTTAATACAAAAAATGAAAGATTTTCTTTTATGTTACATTTTCAAAACTGTTTTGAATAACTGATTTTACTTTTTTACAATTCCTAAATCGCAGACGGATTTAGTTTGAATTAGAATCATACAAAAAGTGGCAACACATATTATTGAAAATGTATCTTATTGTATTACAAAATTACCTCTTTTATTGAGTGAAACTAATGTGAATTTGATAAATAAAAAGAAGATTTAAAAAAATATTCTAGTTAAATATTAATCTATTTCACGATATTTGATTTGAGTTTTTCAAACCAGATTGGATATAAAAAAAAATGTACAACATAAAATCATGATTCAATCAAAATATGAATATTTCTATGTATTTGATATTTATTTTATTCATAACACGAACGAACCTAATCAATATATTATGAATACACCTAAATTTCAGGGTAGTATTTGATATAAATCAACATCAAAAAGTGTCGCATTTTATAGTACTCCGACAATATTTTTTCCCAATAATTCTTTTTCACAGACAACAAATTATTTGTTATTTTAACATTTTTTTTTTTTTTTTTTTTTTCTGTAAATAAAGGTAACGATCAAAATATATTCCAAGAATAATATTAAAATTTAACTTCATTCGTTGAATAGTTCACAAACGTGATACTTCGGTTACTCTAAAAGATAAAAAATATAGGAGCATCAAAACATAGAAATTATATTAAATAAAGTGCTAAATAGTAAATTTTAATTTCTGTATATTTATAATTGTTTGTTGGATTAATTGATCATTTTTATTAACCGCCATTAGGAATTTATACTTTTTTTTTTTTTGATATAATGGTCAATCTTTTTATACTGACATATCAATATTATTTTACCCACACAAATTTTATAGATAAATACCGACCACTTTATAAATAATATTTTGTTATTTTCTTCTCAGTTAAAAGAAAACTTTAACAGACAGTAGTTAAAAGTTATTAACAAAATTTAGATCATCAAGATATTGTAAGTCACATAATTTATTCCATATTTCATAAAAGTTTCTTTGCTTTTCTGTATGAGTCTCCGGATTTACTTAATTATATCATTAAAATTTTACTCCACCGATTGGCTTTTTGTAAACTATAAGTTTATGAAATGATTCATATAAAGTAAATCCGTAATTTAAACTAAATAAATCATGGAACCTGATTATATTATTTTTTATCTTTATTCATTGAATTTCATATATTTTTAATATTTATAATTAAAATGTAAAACATCAATTTTAAATAATCACCATCTAAATCGATTAATATTTTGTATTGTTATGCAGGAAAGAATTGTTCTATACCAATTACTCACTTTTCACAAAAAAAAAATAAATAAATAAATAAAATAACAAAAAAACTACTCATAGTGTAAACCGTTCGTTTATTTTGTATTGATTAAATACCTCAACTCCACATGGATTATTACAGTTTTTTTGGGCTGTGAAAATCAATAAATTGAACCAGTGTATGTACAATTCACAATGCATTCAATTTCATTAAGTAAACATCGAACGTGATATACCGTAGAGTAATAATTTATTCTAGAAATAAGTGTTTAGTTCACCTCCCCTCCCCGCCCCCCCACCAATGAATTAATTCTTGAATAAATTGCAATTGAATAAAACTAGTACAGATTTTATTGTAATGTAATAAAAATGCAAATTCAATCAAAATAGATTTCGACACCGACCACCGTGTAAATAATATGTAACACGTCGACGGTAATAAATTATGTTACTCGTTACCGTTGTCCGAAAAGAAAAATCGACGAATCATCGCGAGGAAGGTTTTACTTTATATCGTCGACGTCGGTCATTTAAAGGAAGATATTTATCGAAACTCGAACGTCAATCGACCGTGGATCGTCTTTACCGATCTATAACCACGGTCCGTTCCGAAAAACTCGTATCACTCGACCCTGTGATTCGCCCGGTGCTAATAATACGTACGTATTATCGATATTTTATGACCCGTATATACGCATCATAACAATAATGTTTTCGACGCCTACCCGTACTACGTCGTTTGTCCGACAGTCTTGATCATATTGATCGCCGACCTGCTAAGAACCGTACACGACCATGGATCGGATTCGACAAGCGTACTTTTGCCCTGGCCCTATACGTCAGTGATAGGCAACTGGCGGTCCGCGTACTCTATTTAATTGGCCTGCGCGGCGCCAAAATTTTTATTTATTTTTTTTATTTTTAAAAGAAATTTACAATCTATACCTTTGGCACAATGAGTAAATGTGAAACAGAATATAATATATGAGGTATCAAAACAATTAATATCAATAATAAAAACAGTTTACAATAAATTATATAGTACATGTTACGTTTGATGAGAGCAGCCACCCATTAATGACACTCTCGCTCGTTTTTTATTGTTTTTTTTTTTTGAGTATACTTAATTATTTAGTACATGATTTATGTAAGCAAGTCACGGCACCATTTACGTTTTAACCTTCTTGGAGGGTTTCCGGGGATAGTTGGGGTAGAGAGATTTCTAACGAAGGGATTGGGGTGAGATAATAATTGGTGGTGGAAACGTTTATAATAAATTTTTGCTTCATCATGCACTAGAGGCATTTTTAAATCTGAATGAATAGTATGATTAGATACATAGGGAGGGGCATTTAATAATTTACGAAGCGCTAGATTTTTGAAAGTTTGTATTTTGTTTAGATTGAACTTTTTTGCGTTTCCCCATAATTGCAGTCCATATGGCGCCAAAATTGATACAATTTTTAATAAAATAATAATAATAATATAGTGAATTTCAAACTTAATAGACCTTTTTCTTTTAAATTTGTATGTTTTTTGGTTCGCTCGATTTTCAAGTTGTAAAAACTGGCCCTATAGTAACATTAATTTGCCCACCCCATGCTATACGTGACAACGTGCACCCGGTCGAGCGTCCGCCGAACAGTGTACCACCTTTGCGGCAGGGCACCTCTAGAGCTTTTGGGATCGATCTAAGTGCGATACGTAGTAGAAACCCGTACGATCGTCGTGGCACAGACAGGTCCGGCCCGAACGTTCCGTCGTCACGCCACGTGCTTCGGGAAACGATTCCACCGACCGGCGCCGTGTCACGCATCGCCCACCACCGACACTACGTGATCCAACGTCACTTTTGTCGTGTTGATACGATTTCCGACTTCTATTCGCCGACCCGCAAACTCGTTCCACGACCCTTAACTATTCGAAATTCTACCCGAGTCGTGGCATCACTATTCCTCGAATTTTCCGACATCCGAACCGGCATAAAAAAAAAAAAATTCTATATCGATTTATTTCCATTCACCTGGGTTCGTCACGCGCACTACTCTTTTATTCGTTTCGCTTTGTCTCGTCAGTCGAGACTGTTTTGTCGGTGATTATTACTACCCTCGAAAACTCGACGGCAATAAACCTCTCGAATAAACCACTCGAATAAACAATTCGAAACAGCCGGTAAGATAATGGTGTTGGAAACTCGTCCTCCGGTCCTTAGACGAGATAATAGGAGATCGGTGCATTGAATTTTAAAGAAATGATAAATCATTTTTTCTTCCAGTTAAACGATTCTGAGTATAATCTTAAAAAAATACGTATCGCTTACATATTTTACTGTTTATTGTCTAACGGTCGGTAGTTTTTTTTTTTTTTTATTAAATCTTTATAAAAAATTGTATTCTCAACCCGGTAGAAATTTTTCCACCAAATGATTTAAAATATTTTTTTCTTATCTTTATCTCAAGTTTAATAGTAATTGAATCAACCATTTTTTTTTTTGTACTTATTTAAAGAATGTGCTTTGTATAAAAACATTCGATATCGTAAAAACTGTACTAGACTTTAGCTAAACGTTCGTAAAAAAAAATCCTGACGGTTTTCAAATAATTTCAATATCGTTAAACATTAGGTCAGTATATCAGTAGGGTCGTATTAAAATGTCAAGTCTTAACATCAGTAATTAAAAACTTAATTTTAAATAAACGTTGAAAAAATGAGGTATTTTCAAAGTTCTATATTTAGCAGGAAAGCATATAAAAGTATATATAGTTAATATACGATGAAAGTTTCTGGTGCTATTACTTCGGTTCAGTAAAAATCTTTTTTACGGCGAATTTCGCGGTTTTCACTCAATTTTTCGATAGTATTTTCTTACGCTCGGAAAAACTATAGAGAATAGAGTTTTCCACCTACAACCGATTTCTGATGTATGAAACTGCTGATCGTAACTTTCGGACAAAGTTTATCATCCGAAAAAGTGTTTCCGGAAAAAAAAATAGAAAAAAAAAATAAACATAATTGTAAAACCAATGGGTCGCCTTCTCTTCACTCAAAATATAAAATACGTTGTGAATTATGTATTATATGCACTTCTATTGTGCACGGGCCATACGATAATATTACAATATTTAATTATAATGCTTGTGATGACGGTAACGGTGACGGTGGTGGTGATTATCTATGCATATAGTCGGACGTGTTCTGACTGACTGACAGACCAACGTACAACCAAAACTAGGATGTCGACTCATGGGAAATGTGCTGTTTTACTAAGTATAAGTGAGCTAAGACAGGATTTTCTGAAATTCGCAAACAGTATAAAAAGTTTGATGCTATTATAGCTAGACGAGTATTTCAGATAATTACTACTGTGACCATAGAAGCTGACCCACAAAGCGGACTAACCATAATATAAATAGATATTGTATGAATATAGATATGTGTTTTAGAATCTATGGCAAAACAAATGAATATTATATACTTTTGCACATCTGTACGCTAGCTATACAATAATTACATAACTATTTGTTAACTATATATTATATACATTATTATGCATAAATAATGATATTTAATTAATTACGATATTTTCATTATTTTGAATCAATATGCATTATTATTATTATTATTATTATTAAATAGCAAAATCTTATTTTAAATAATATATTGACTCATATTAAATCAGCTGTATTAATATCTATGTATTTGAAAATAATTCTTATTACGTGAAACTAAATTTTATATCACGACACAAACAGAAACATTGTTGAACAAAAACTGTTATTGATTCAAATAAGAGGGACAGTAATATTGTAATAATATTTAATAATATTTAACAATAATATTTGATGTGATTATACATAATTATTATGTATAATCACATTGACTCGTATATGGTGATATAGAACGGCTGATATACCGGATGATCACGATAAGTGGTAACATTAAATGAACAGAATTATCCGATTTTTTAATAAATTAGATTCATTTTGTGTTGATCAACCTTTTTTTTATACATGGTTTGCTCCATTTTTGATCGAAAATTATTTTCCTTTTAATTTTTTCATGAATTTTAGCGTTTAAATTTAATTTGTAAATTAAAAAAAAAATAACTGAGTTATAGTAATTGAAATTTATAACTATATTACCTTTTTTTCAAAAATGAACCAACATTGATGTTTGTATTCTTGAAAGTTTTATTTATCTTAAGAATTGTTCAAACCATGACCAATGATGCTCTAAACAGCATTGTACGTGAGTGAAAAACTCTTGATTAGTGGCAGACATTATGTGTTCTGTAACTTGATTGCGCACTACAATTATTTTATTTTTTAAATCAATAAAACTCGTTGATGGATCGGCGTACGCTACTATTTTTAAGTGATCCCAGTACATAATTTAAAAAATGTTTGAGATAAAGAAAACTTTTTTGAATAAAAAGATCACTTTTTTTTTTCATTAAAAAAAAGTTATACGTTGTCCATAAAATTTGGAATTGCTACTACACAGGATCTTAGAAATTTAATAAATTAAAAATTAAATTCAGCCTCTAAAGTGTATGAAATTTAATCAAAAAATAATAATTTGTGGTTAAAAATGGGTCATGCCATTAAAAAAAATATATATCATGCACATGCGTGAATCTAAATTGATGCAAAATAATTAGTCTCATTAATTTAACAAATTTACAATTATGTTTATTAATTAGCCGAAAAAAACAGAAATCAAAAATAATGAGTTTATGGAGAATTTGTATGTGTTTTTCACGTACGTGATTACACTGTGTAATATAAATAATATTGTCTTCACGATCTTCAAGCTGAAATAGACGCCTTGGTAAAACTCACCGTGGTACCCAACTAGCCCCGGTTCCCCTTAATAATAATAGCAATACTTATTAACAGTGTAAAGGACGCTCTCAGTAGCTGCTGATTTCAACTTTTCGCAGACGATCTAAAGTTATTTTCCTTAGTTGATTCGGTTCATGACTGTCAACTCTCAAAACAGAATAATATGGCACTTGAACTTTATATTGAAAAATTCCATATTATGTCGTTTAGTTGTACGTTCAATCCCATCAATAATGATAACGCTATTTATAATACCCCTTTAAGTTCTGACGGTAATATTGTTTCGAATCTCGGAGTTACGTTTGATCGCGAGTTTTCTTTTCATGCGCATATCGGATCAACGTTTTGTAGAGCATTTATTGGATTGCATGCTTGGATTCGCTGTAGCGAGATCAAATCGATTGATTCTTTCAAATTATTACGTTGTCCTTTTTTGAATCTAACGTTAGAGTATTGCACTGTTGTTTGAGACCCATAAACTGTGTGTCACAAAAGTCAAATTCGACGAGTTTGACGTACATTTTTGAATTTTGCTCCTTTATCTTATACAAATTGAACATGCATCTCACGACCATGTAATTAAATTCACTTAACCCGTGCTCACTAGCGGATAGGCGAAATTAACTTAACCTAGGATTCCTTACAAAATTAATTAATGACTATATAGACTCCTCTGAATTACTGTCCAATACACATTTAAAGGTTCCTTCTTTTGACCCACGTTTCATACATATAATATGTCCTTTTCACGTTCCTTGATTCACCCAACCGACTGTGTACGCATACGGCCCATAAAGAGAATGATGTGAATTGCCCACGAGGCCCTTTATTTTAGGTGATCAACTACAATATGCTTGCGATTCATGTGATATAAAATCGAGCACTTGTGTTGTAATGAAATAAAACTAAAATTTATAGTCAAGGTATATTAAATGTACATAAAAGCCAAATCAAAAATATATTAAACACATAAAAACGTCATTTTGGAAACTACTTGACCTATGAAGCTGAAATGTATCAGGTAGTTTATAAATAAGAGACATCATCTAAGAATTAATTTTGGAAAATTCAACCAAGGTGATTAAAAGCAGTAAAATGGGGTATAAAATCAAAACGTTATATTTCTATGGATTTTTCAAACGGGGGTTAAAAGAGCAAAAAATATATATTTGACAGTATTTTCTTGCATTATTTCCGAGTCGTTGCTATCAAACCATATTTTTGCGGGTGGGTAGTAAACAATTTCTTTTCAGGCCACTTGTGATCCGCAAGCCACGAGTTGTTGACCACTGACCTAACTCATCAAAGACGAGATGCTTCGTTTATGATTTTTACGAAATGTGTCAATTTCCAAAAATATAAAGTTTTCCACTTTTAGATTCTGAGTGAAGCGAAAATCCGCCGTAAACGAGATTTTCACTGTTCAAATTTTAGGTATTTAGTCATAAATCGAAAAGTATTGAAGCTCGAAACTTGAAAATTTTATCCAATATCAAATACATACTTTTTTATATTGAACAACATTTTCAGAGCAATTATAGCACTTTTGACTTAAATATAGAACTTTTAATGTACCAAATTGTTTGAAAGTTTTTATGTAATATAATTTTAAATATTTGACAAAAAGTTCTGAAAATTTAATATGACCTATTCATATACCTACCTAATTATCCTAACAAAAATTCAAAAATCGTAAGTCAGGATTTTTTTTTTTATACACACTTTTATAAATTATTATAACTCACCAAAAATTATACAAATAACCGTAAAATACGTAAACAGTATTTAAATAATAACATATTATATTACACTGAAGCTTTGCTCAGAATCGTTTTATACTAAAGAAATGAGTCATCATTTCTTTAAAACTTAATACATTCATCACCAATATCTTGTCCGAGGACCGAAGGGTTTTTAACCACATAAGTGGTTTTTCCTCAGTGTTAAATTGGGCCATTAAACTCGATATTCTATTATTATAGCTATTGTATTATACTAATATTATACTATTTGTATGTCTGGCCGTCACGTCCACACCACCGCTCGTCGCGTCCAGGCCACCGCTCGTCGCGTACGCCGCCGGCGCTTCCGTGGAGGTACCGGGATCGAACCCCGCGGGCTCCACGTCGAGGCCGCCTTTGTTCCGTCACCCGTACGACGACGTCCAACGTCCCGCGGAGAGTGGGGCCGCCGCTCTGGCCGGTACCACTCCGGACTGGCCAGTCGCGGTGGAGGCACGACGGCCATCGGCGTCAGCCGCCGCCGCCGTGGAGGTACCGGGGTCTACCCCCGTGGGCTCCACGGCCTGGCCACGCGCCGTCGCCGCGGCAAAGCGTCCCGCGTCCGCAGACGACGCGACCGGCCGGCCCGCGAAGAAGCCGCGCGTGACGACGGCTCCGCGCCCCGACGGCAGCGACGGCGCCGGGAAAGGGCCCATCATCTGGTGGACGCCGGCGTGCGCGGACGACGAGGCCCCGCCGGGCTTCGCGGACAAACCCGACGTGTGGGTGTCGGTGGACCACACGCCGTCCGGCCCGGTGACCCACGTCACGGTGGGACGCGAGGCCGCGGGCGCGCCGCTATGTCCGTGCACTGGATGTCGTACGACGATGACGCGCCCGTCGTGCACGACGCGCTCAGGTGCCGGTACCGCAGCCACCAGTTGCCGGTGCGTGCCACGTTCCGTGACTTTGCGCCCCGCCGCACATATTACGTGGCCGTCCAGGGGCTGCTGGCGGACGGCCGCGGGTGGACGCCGACCACGGAGCAGAAGCTGTACTCGGGCTCCTGGTCCGTCGCATAAATACGCATAAGTGTTCTCTTTTATTTTTAATTTTAGAGTGAGTTCATATCTGATTTGTTATAATTACTGATTTATTATGTTTTATTATACCTTTATAATATTTTGTCTATGAGTATGCATGCGTGTGTATGTGAATTTCCTCCCCATTCAACCTTGGTTGAAATCGAAAGTTTAGGTGTAAATGCAACAAAAGTTTCACACGAGACATATTATGACTATGACCATTCCTTTTTTAATTTTTTAATTTTTAGATTATAATATAAATTATGTATGGAAATTATAACAAAAATAATAAATCTTTTGCCAAATTATTTATCATTATTCAATATTCATTATCAATCAATTTTACCATGATTAAGAAGTTATTTATTACTTTATTAGTTGTTTTGTTTTATAGGTTTATTTATAGCTCATATTTTCATACTTCAAAACATTAAAACATTTAATATTTACAGTTTTACACTTTACACTTTACAGTGGGCAGTTACTACCGAGTAGTATTGTCTGTTTTAGATTTTTCTCTACTCTTCAGTTATATTATTTACTGTTTTATAAGTATTGCAATTAAATCAATTAGTATTTAGTAAAGTTAAGTGTGTGATATTACCACGGACAATAATGAAAGTGATATTGACGATCCTGATTCTGGTTCAAAACAATATACTCCTACTAAAACTAAACTGAAAAGAGGCAGTGGAGTTTCTAAAACGAATCGGCCTAAGCATTGATTACAAAAATTTCGAAACGAACGGACTAAATCTAAAGATTTCGAAGATTGGATTGATTATGATAGGAACATATATATATCTTAAGTATAGGAATAATATCGATGATAGTGATTATTAGTTTTTTTTTTCGTACCATATATTTTGTCAACAATTTGCAAAATACGATAATTTGATAGCTCTCATACGATATGTCCAACTCGGGAGCCTGGCAACACTGGACTGCGGCGGGCCTAATAATAAGACAAAACCGGGCACTCACTTGACGACCACGTATCTCCACATGGCCAGGACGAGCGTGAGCGCTATGGACGCGGTGTGCAGCACCTGGGACACGTACGTGTGGAACAGCACGTACACGGCGCCCGGGTGCGAGAACTCGTCCTTCTTGGCGGTGGTCAGGTACATGTAGCACGCGAACGGCGTGTACTCGACCATGAGCGCGAGGTCGGCGACGGCCAGGCCGCACAGTATGCGGTTGATCGGCGACCCGGCCAGGTCCTTGCGCGTCAGCACCGCGATGTTGAGCGCGTTGGCCAGCGCGCCGAACACGCACAGGAACAGGCTGACGTAGCCGTGGACGGCGCGGAACCGCAGCGAGTACGCGCGCACGGTGCCCGCGCAGTAGCAGCCGGCCGCGGACGACGACGACGACGCCGGCGGCGGCGGCTGGTGGTGGTGCGGCGGCGACGGCGCCGGCAGCCCGTCGTCGTACGACGTGATGTTGATCAGGTACTGCAGGTCCTCTTGCGTCAGGTTCAGGCCGCGCAGGTACGCCATCCAAGCGTAGTAGAACCCCGGGCGGTCGGCCGACACCTCCGTGCACATGGTCCGGCTACATCACGGCCGTCGCTGCTGCTGCTTTTGCTGATGCTGCTGCTGCTTTTGCTGATGCTGCTGCTGCTGCTTATGCTGCTGAAAAAAACGCGAGTAAGACGAAAGTAGAAAAAGGAAAAAGAAAAAACAAAAACGCTGTCGACGCGATAGCGTAAAAATCGGCTATGGCCCCGGAGAGGCCCAAACGCGCCCCGAGGAATGTGGACCGGGATGGAAATTTTTTTGTGAACATCGATGTATCGATTTATATTTTATACGAAACACCGACGGTGGCAATATTGATAGTTAAAAAATAAACATCCAAGTTAAGAACTCGATGTGTTTGGAAATACAACGAGTTAAAAAAATAAAAAATACTTTCATTTTACAAGACAAAAATATTACTCTTTGCCATAGGCCGCCCATGGCTTCCAAGCTAAATTAATTGTATACACGTTTAACATTTAAATATACATCAGCGACTCGTTACATATTTTGTACTTGTATATTGGCAAAATTAGTTTTATGGAAATTAGGTATTATAGAAATACCTGGCCATTATATTATTTCTCTAGTGATAAGACTATAATATTATAATAGATTATGATCAAGATCCAGTCATTCTGATTTGTTTTTTTAATCACGTTTACATTCAATTATAATAATATCTATTTTATTATGTTAGCAGCTGGAAATTTTTAAAAATATTTTTTTTGTGAAATATTCATGAAATATCCCATACTATTAAATATTACATGCCGATCCCAAGAATACAATTTTTTTCTTCGTCTCTATAGTGTTACTTCAATTGAGAGTACACATAAGCAATACTCTTACAGTCGACTCCGCTCTTTCCGCATTTAAAAAGGAGAAACATCTAATACCGAATTTCGATTCACGTTTAAATATTTGCTATATTTCATAAACATATTATGAGGTTTTATCGATAAGGTTTTGCGGAATATGTTACCTCCCGAAAATGAAATATAGAAACATTAAGTTTTTTCAGCGTCGACGTCGGTTTCTCAGTAAATCAAAATACTTGCATACAGATATTTTATCTTTACACTTAAAATTACATTATTATTTACTTGGCACATAGTCACCCGTACAATCCAACACCGATGAATAATAAAATAAATCTTGTTATTCATACATTGTTGGTCTTTTTTTTTTTTTTTGCTGTCATCTTCGTTTGAGATAAATCCCATTTTGTACCTTCTAGATACGGTATGATGTCAATATCTATAGAAACCCATTGGGACAAAAACGGAAATTCGTGTTATCAAAAATAAATAAAACATATTCAAATGCCAAAGAATTTCATAAAAATTCATTTTTCTTCGTAAAATCTAAATTTGAGTTATTTAGATCCTAAAAAAAAAATGCTGGGATACAAGTAAGACTTGCAAAAATGTAATACGATATCAAAATAGGTAGTAAAATAAACCTATCGCTATCTACTTAATTTTTTGACTATAGGATAATATATTTTTACGTAAAAAGTAATTTTGTTCAGTTTGACTCTTGTGTCAAATTTGAATTATTCATTCGGTAAAATTCTTCTTTTGACAATAAAATCGTTACGTATTTTCCTATTTACGATTCAAGATTCATAAGGGTTAACTCAATGGTTTTACTTTTTTTATACGCAATTAAATTTGGAATTACAGCCTTGGGATTTCATAAAAATGTGTGCTTTTTGGTTATTTGTTTGCAAGTTTTTTTCATGTATTCCTAACTAAATTTACATTTTTACAGCAATTCGTTCAGATAATTTTTTCGGTATGTAAGCCTGAAGAGTCTAAATACGACAAACGAAACAATCTCACGAATATTATTAACTTGACATGGATCATTCTTGTTATTATTCTAGTACCACTTTGCTAGTTCGAAAATTAAACCAATTATCAAATATTTTGCGTTTTATCAAAACTAAACTGGCATGAAGTAAAATAATTAACTAAGTTTCACTCAGAATCGTTTTCTGAAATCAATGAATAATCATTGATGTCCAATTTCAATTAACACCTACACTATAACTTGAGTATGACGATCTAATCCTTAAAACAGCTTATCTAAAGTATTTTCCATCCGCCGATAATATATTATCTGAAGACCGGCGGTACGTAGGACGAACTTTCACCGCCATTATCTTATCGACTTTTTACAATACTTATACATTTTTAACGCGTATTTTTTAAACGTATTATTTTTTAAATACATTTTTTATAGTATTTACAAGTATTTGTGTGCTCATTTATGTAAATACATTCAATTAAGAAAAAAAATGTATGCGATGTAAATTTTACTGGAAAAACTACTCAAAGAAAAATGAAAAAGAATGTCTACTAGAATACATGAGACTAGTACTGCTATTATTTTTCTTTTGATGGAAAGTAAAGGAAACTCGATTAGTTTTGGAGGGAACACGAGACGTTTGTATAATGACGGAGGTAGTTGACCATTCTTATGACACGTTATGAGTACGCATGTTCTAAGCATGTAGTTCAGACGATTTATCGTCTGATTTTCTATTTCAAAGTTCGAGTGCCACACGTATATAAGTCCTCGAAAATTCGTATTTGAAATAAAGCAGTGGCGTACTAAAGCAAATATGACAACAAGAGGAAATATAATAAATTGGAGTTGAATTTTCTCCAAATGCGGTATATTATATAAGAAAATACTAGTTTAAACTTTAGCCAGCATCCGTTATCATAATATTGACTTGTGTGTCTTTGAAATGGGGTTTTAATCTCGAACCAGTATTAAATATCTCATCGAAATGGCCAATCGAAAAATTAATACTACTTTAATAGTATATAAATGCGTAGTGCGTATATTAACTATAACTTTAATTCTAATGCGTAACGTTATACTGCTGGCATGGTTCATTAACTTTTTTGTTTGACAATAAAGGATGTGTAGATACTTACTAATTAACCATAAAATTGAGCAATCAAGTGCTGTAGAAATAACAACTATCGAAATTATATAGTCGATAACAGTAAACTAGTGATAGGTAGACAGGCCGTATAAAATCTTAACTTTTAATTAACTTTCGAACCGTAAACAGTAGATAATTGTATACTGTACTCGAAACGTAGTTCACATTTTAATCACAAGCATTCTCCATTTAAATTTTACTTATCCTGTTGGCGTATTTTAGTATTTTTGCATGTGTGGTGAATTGATAGTTACCATAAGTGAACAAATTTTATTGCGCAGGATAAACATTTTACGCAACTTAAGCGTAAAAGATTAAAATAATTAAAATCAACAACCACAAACTATGCGAGAAACTTAATTTCCTTGAATAAATAACTTATACACACATCTCAACGCGTCATTATAATATAGTATAGAACAGCGTGCGAGTCGTACGTAATTTTAAAACGAGAGAATTATGTATATGTGCTGTTATATAAAAATAAAAATAAAACGTGAGCAAACAATAAGATAGAACCATAGTAGAGTCTTGATTTGTTAGTTTTTATTTATTATTTGAGAAAATTTATTTGTAAATCGTTCATTTTATTTGTCGGTGAACGGCATGTTACAACTTTTACGAGAAATGCATTTAATACGAAATGCTATTTTTCATAACATTACACTCATACGTCGTATAAATAAGTGACTGTGTAACCAGTAGTACATGTAGAACCAATTTCACTCAAGCTCTGCCAGTAGACGTGGTTAGAATTATTATAGATATGTGATTGGAGACATTTTTCGATTTCCTTAAACAAATCATGTCTCCAAAATGTGCGTTTACTACGGAGGAAAATGTTTACGCCCATTGGAAAAACTTTATTATCCATTATGTTCAATAAGTAAAGATGAAAGCCGAAAATGAAACTTCATAAAAGATTTTTTTTTTTTAAACTAAAATATATAAGTAAAAAAATATGAAGTTGATGAAAAATATATTTTTTGAATTACTCAAGATGTTTTGTAAAAAGTTTTTGATAGAATAGTTTTTGAAGATTGAAAATTGAATCTTTATTAAAAATGTTAAGAAAAAGGAAAACAGGGTAGTTAAAAAAGCCGGTAAGTTATTAGTGATGAAAGTTTGTTTTCGTCCACTTGGTCCTTGGACGAGGTAATGATGGTATTTATATTGGATATGAAAGCAACTAAAATTAGTTTTTTACGTATAAGATTTATGAACGAAATTTCCAGTACAGCATTTTATTATTTTTAGTCAAATTTTCAGTGGGTTCTTGTTTAAATAAAATCTAATAATATTTTTAATTTTCTATTTGATAAAATTATTTACCAAAATATTCGAACATTATTTTTCTTTTGATATCTCAATTTTTATTAAAAGTGTATTGATTAACAATTTTTACACGCTTAAAGTGTATATTTGATGCGAAATAGTCGATCTATCAAATCTGACGCTTGTGAAAAAAAAAATCCCGACTAAACATGTGATCAAATAATATAATGAAGTATGAAGTATAATACGAGAATCAGTAAGGTAAAATTAAATGTACAGTTTTTAACACCGAAAATTAAAACATTTTACTTAAAAAATCGTTCAAAAATTATACATTTTAATAGTGCTATATTCAGCTCAATAATAAACAACAATTTTGAAATTTTTTCAAATCTATGTAATGTTATTTGAAGTGAACATTTCAAGTTTCTAGCACCATACATTTTGAAGTCATTACTGAAATAGATTTAATAAATATCTTGTTTATGGCACAACCATTTTTCATTAAATTACGGTAATTTTTCCTTATGCTTAAAAAAACTCTATAGAGAAAAATAACCTCTTTAAAGTTATATTCTAGATACATTTTTTTATTTATAGAAGCTGAACGTATCTTTTGAACAAAGGCTACTACTAAAAAAAAAAAAAAATGCTTTTTAATAAAATCATAATGATTGTAAAATTTTAATTCATCATTTTAAAACCAACAGATATTTCGATTCAAACAGAACCTAAAAATCTAAAATGTTTCATCGTTAAAAAATATGGAACTGTAAAACTTAAGCTCAATACTAATACTATCATGATCACTTGACCTCATCCAGAGTCTTGAACGATTGCAGAAACTGCATAAATACAAGGTACGTTTAAAACTAAGTTTATGAATACAATTATTGACCTTGGGAGATTAAGAAAAAGTAACGATAAAGCCATGTAATGTTTAGCTGATACGTAATCTTATCGACAGATGTGTAATACATTAAATGTGTTCTTTTGCCAAAGCTTTCGACTTTTTTTTTTTTTTTTTTGAAATAGATATATCTCACATGCAACTTTGTGTTCGTCTAACAGTTTGAACATATTTTTAGTGATGATAAATATCTATGAAAAAAAAATGGTTGTTACCACAGTTAATATAAATGTGTTTTTCAAGTATGTTCTTTGGCAAACGTGTTTAACTTTCTTTCCGTTTATTCTAGTTTTTGTTTCATTACATTCAACAGAGTTTGTGCATAAATACATTTCTGATGAGTACAGCAGGTTTCTGTGAATAGATTAATATGATATTGTGTCGTATCATCTATTATATGTGACAGAGTAAAGTTTTATGCTGTAAAACTCCTAATATCTGGGCTGTCACGTTCAAATTCATCTATAAATATTTATATTAGGGTGGTCCTTACTTAAAGGAGAACAAAAAAAGTTATTTTTTTTTATGCAGGACCCCCCTCCATTTTTTTAAATGTTATGAGAAAATGCTTTGTGGCGAATTTGGTCATGATGACTTGCCTCCTATACATATGTATATTATACAATTTTTTTTTTAATCTGTTCCACAAATTTACATGAAAAACCGCGTTGAACATAGGCAAGTATTTGTTTTAGAACATTGAAAAAAAAATTGAATGCATCAGTTTGATAAACTTTTGTTTACCAATGAATTCGATACGACAAAACTTTTCATACTTTTCTTTTTTCTATAAATTCGCAATGTATTAAACTAAAAACATGTTAAATTATCATCTTAGACTGCTTAGAAGTACAACAAATATAATATCGGCTAACGCAATTAAAAGCCACATGACACTAATTTTAATTGACCAGTTGTTAGGCATTATGAATCCAACTAGAAAAAAATTAATACACTAATAACCACATACATGTAAACATGTCTAAACAATCGACGTTTGGGTTCTACTTCTATTGCAACGATTCATCGTGTTCTTAAAATCACAAAAGCATCAAACTCGTGTAGATGAGCGTTTGCTTGAAAACATGTTGACACTCATAACAATAATGTTTTGAGTATGTATGTATGACGTATGAACTAAATGCAACAGAATCCGACAGGAAATGTAACTACTATATGGTACAATTTTTATAACATGTTTAAATTAAATACCTTGGGATCTAACCCAAGTAATGCAGTTTATAAATAAGTAGTATACATTCATGTTAATATGTTGTCAAATGTATGAACTAGTTAAACAGAGGCATCAGTGGTTTATAAAGTCAAATAATGATGCATATCTTTGGTTTGATTCGTATAATCAACATAACGAACAAGTTAAACACAAATTAGATGTTTATCCTGCTGGGGGGTCGTTACTGAAGAAGCGGTGTTTATCACGTCAGATGACAACCGATGATTGAGTGATCGGTAATTGTTTACATTCCAGTACAGTGGATTCAGTTATGAAATGTACAGATTATAATTACTGACAGCGAGTAAAGTAGATCAACAAACAACTTAACGACACAAGACGCTACAAAGAAATTTGAGGATGTCATTTATGAAACAATTGGTTACGCTAATAACAATGTCAAGTACCAAGAATAACAGGTATCTACCGTTCCTAATGAATATTTTGCAGCGACTTTGCAGAATAATCTGAAACAATGTAGTTGGAAAATTGAACTTTTTAATTTCAAGACTATCATTCGGTGAAAATGTGGCCTTAACAAAAGAGGGTAGGTATACTTATGTTTGACTTATTTGGTGAGTTCTGCATATTATTCCGGAATGCCCTTAACCAGAGAAGGTTCTTGATATGTGTCGAGAAGGGACAAATATTTTGCATACACCTACAAGTACACAAATAAAATATTCATATACAGAAAACAATTAAATTTTTTTATGACTATAGGCGCGTAGCTATTTACGTATTTACGAGATCCAAGGTTGTGGCCATCCACTCATTTCTCCACAAAATCTCGCTGTCAATTACGGACGGATTTTTTTCAGATACTGTAATCATTTTGAAGCCACAATAGCATTTAGATTAATATAACATGTAAACATAATTTTTTTTAAATTTTTTTTTTATACAGTTCCAAAATATAGTACTATATAATGTGCCACTGTAACTCACAGTTTACCAGTGATCCTCCCCAGAGATGAACAACCTATGAGTTAACCTCCGAGTCTTTTTTTCAGTCCAATACCTTCATTAAATTTTAGATTTTTTTTCCCCATCATAATACAAAAAACATTTAGTGAGAATTTTCGAATACAAACTTTATTCATACGTATTTTTTAATGCCTTCACACAATTTTTATAATTTTTGACTTGGCTTATAGAAAATTAAAATTTGATCGTATATAACAAATATCATATTCTATTTTCAATATATAAACATACGAAAAAGTGTGTTTTTAACAAAAAAAAAAAATATATTAATTTATAATTTTATAGTTTGTACTAAAGAACAAAACATGATTAAAACATTATAAATAATCTAAAATTGTATCATCAGAGCTCAATACATAATAAATAGTATAAATACTAAAAAAATGAATGAAAAATAAACGACATTTTTGATCGAACGCCATTGACATACTTAATTGCCAATATAATATGTTTAGTTCAAGCTAAAAAGTATTATTAAATTACATGTGAATGATAAGAGTAACCCAAACAGTTTAAAGTAATGATAAACTAATGACAATAACACCGAAGTTTTATAATAGTCAAGATACTGGTATAGTATGAAAATCTAAAACAGATATCTGGTTAGACTACTGTAGCGAAATTTAGCGGCATCTGAAATTGACAAAACATTTGTGATACATATTCACAAATGAATAAGTAGGTAATTAATACGTATATTGTGTAAATATTATTTATTTCTTATGTTTGTTCTATGTTATGAAATCCTCATCAAGACAGTTTGTAATTTTTTTCAACCACATAGATACGGAAGTTCTAAAAACTTTTATTTGTCGACGATGATATTATATTGGTATTTTACATCAAACATTAATTTTTATGATCACGATATTTTGACTTATATAATTATGTGAGTATAAAGCTGTTCAGTTAGTTTCCCTTCGAATGAGATGATTATAATTTTTACATAATAGAAATCAAAGTTGAAATAATGTAAAAATGATTAATATTAGAAGTAGTGAGAGCCTATTTGATGAAAATTTAACATAGCATTTAAAATTTCTTGGAACACCACAAATTCATTTTTTTTTTTTTTTTTTTTTTATTATTATTCAACATCGACATTTATAATGCATAAATATTTACAATTTAATATTTCTTTAATTGTTTTGTCAAATATAAATTAAAAAACACCATTCAGAAAATTAATGCAGTAATTATAGTTAATCTTATACATCAGTGCTCTGCAAAGTTACAATCAAATGCTAGTGTTTCATATTTCAATTTTTTTTTCAAATAATAATAATACTATGATCACTCACCTATATTTTAATAGAAAAAAATCTAGGTATTATTTCAAAATGTTTAATACATTTATTTGTTGATTAATTTTAGTAAATAATTTTACTAGTTGATTATACCAGACAGTCTAGGATAATTTCAATTGTAAGTAAATTACTGTAATTCAATATTAATATAATTATATATATATATATATATATATATATATATATATATATATATATATATATATATATAATTATCTTGAAAATATTGCAAGTGAATTTAAATAGGACACATATATTGTAAAAATAAAAACAGTATAGACATTTCTAACGCTGAACAGTAGCAATTGGTTTAATCTCGAGTTATTTCACAATTTTCATTAATTGTAAAAACATATTAAAACGGTAAACTTCTATTTTATTTTATGAAATGTACTGAACTCACTTCCAAGTTAATAATGAAATTCCAACGACCCGAGATTAAAAACGTTATTCTTTTAATTGTGTTAATTAATGTACTGCTTATATAACTTACCAGCCGAAATTATATTTCTTAAAAGTGCAAATGTGCACGTTTATGCGGCATTAATTAAGTTATGTTTAATTTTTTGAAGAAGAGTTAAATTTATGTCATACGCATAGGATAGAGATAATGTGAACGCGAAAAAATTCCTCTCGAGAAAATAGTGAAAAGGTCTAGTTTGAAAACTCTATTTAGTATATCCTAAAGAAAATAAATGTTTGCTCCGAATTCAGGACAATTAGTTTGTGTTAATTTTCTTTTAACACCGTGTGGACTGGAGATTAGTTGAAACTTGATAATTCGAAAACTCGATTGTTCAAAGTTTTTTCAATTCCCCAAGGAGTATTTGTAGACAACGTACATTTTCGATTAACACATTGTTTTTATTTGCATTATTTTGGAGTTTTACTTGGTTACGAAGAGAAAAATATATAATCACATGGTATTTCATATACTCATCTGAGCATCACGTCATTCTGAACCGAAGCAAATTGTCATCATAGATCCTAAAGAAATCCGCATGATATCGTTGAGACTAATGTTTTACAAAACGATATGTCCCAGTGTCCCACAGTCTGTTGTCCCGTTTCAAACGAGAGAGGAAATTATTTGAAAGTACCATCGAAAGACGTTTTAATTATTTCCTTAAAACTCGTCTTCCAACTCGGTATTCTTTGTCATTGAACCGCCGTCGGTGCTGAGTCACAGCAGGTATACGTGTGTGTGTGTGTGTGTGTGCGTGTGATACGCGGGTCAAACAATCGCCGTGGACTGAGGTATTGCAATGGGCGGTACTCTTTTCGCCCAAAAATGACCTTCCTCTTTTCGCCCACGTCCTCTTTTCGACCAAAAATAAAAAAACAGTTTCCTCTTTTCGCCCAAAAATAATTGCATTCTTTTCGCCCATGGTTTCACGTTTTACATTTTGGAAACCACTGTCTATAATTAATAATAGTGATCACTAGTTCGTTAATATAAGTTAATATTTTAGGTATTTGTCATTTATTTTTACGACGTCGTTAAAAAAAAGTTATTCATGGATTTAATTTGTATTTACATTTTTTGTATAATTGAATGCCATTGATTTAATGAACTCATACCGACTTAACTCTCCTCTATTGTACTTTTCAATTGTTTCTTCGTTTTTTAATTGGCGTTCTCTTACTTGTCTGTCTTTGGGAAAGTGTTGTAAGTGAATACTATTTAATTTAATATAAACATCAGTTTGAATTTCTTGTACCACAGCCAACCACATATGAATTGATGGAGAATTACTATAAAAACTTTTGTTAAAAAATGAGTGAAAGGACTCGCATGCATTTGTTTTTCTGATTAACTTTGACGATTTAGCTGCCCAAAGCTTTGGTGGGAACATACTTTCATCGGATATATAGTTATCAGTTAAATAATCACAAAACTTTTGTAGTTTTTCATTTTCAGGGCAGTCACTCATTAAATCTTCTATAAAACAATCACCTACTTCTTCAGGATTTAAAAATAGTAAACCAAACGTGTAGTGTATCCACTTACCGATATCTGAAGACTCGTCTTTATAGTGTGTAGCCAAACCAAATTTTTGCACATTTCTCCACCATGATTGGGTTAAATGAAACCTACATCCAATTATTTCCGTATTTGGCCAAACAATTTTTATTGATTTGTGTATCGCATATTCAAAATCAACCATACATTTTAACGGCGATAAACGTAATCCAAGGATATTACATTTTTCGGTGATTTTTTTAAACACAAATTCATATGTATGTTCTGATTTATCAACTAATAGACAAAAAACTAATGGTAAATAATGGTCATTTTTATATCCATGAATAGTGAACATTTGTTCAAAAAATCATAAATATAATAAATCTGTACATAAATGATTTAGATATGTCGTACGTATTACCAATGTAATGTTAATCATTATAAATAATTACATATATTTTATAGACAGTGGTTTCCAAAATGTAAAACGTGAAACCATGGGCGAAAAGAATGCAATTATTTTTGGGCGAAAAGAGGAAACTGTTTTTTCATTTTTGGTCGAAAAGAGGACGTGGGCGAAAAGAGGAAGGTCATTTTTGGGCGAAAAGAGTTCCGCCCATTGCAATACACAGGACCGGTATCGAAGTGCGTATACGTCGTGTTTTCCGAACGTCGGTACAGGTACGGCCGACAGGTACACGAACGCCAAAATATCGTGAAAAATTATCGTGTATATACGTTGCGTCGTCGATCGTTTGATCGTTTTCATATTCGCATGCCATCGAAATGGCCACGTCACGTCGTATGTTCCGTCAAAAGTAAAATACACGATGGCTCAAAGAGTACAGTCCTACTGTTCAAACGCACGACCGGACGACCTTTGTATTCGGGTCGGCTGGATGTGTGAATTGGCAGTGGAATAAAAGCACGGCGAATCGAAACCTACAGTGAACAGTGGTAAAACTAATACGAAATACGGAGTAGTCGTGACAAAACGGTTTTTTTTTTTTTAAAAGGTTCTGCTCGCGCGAAGAAATGCGTCAGGTATACCACGACGGCCATTTTTGTGTGAGAATGAAATTCGAGAACCGAATCTCAGTAGTCCCGTGAGATGGACTCTCCCCCTCCAAACACACACACACACACACACTCAGATGTGAAAAAACAAAAATACGAACGGACAAAAACTGTTTCGGACGAAATGCGTCGGACGTCATACCACGGCGGCGGCAGCGTCGTCGGTCGATCGGTTCGCGGCCGTCGTTCCATCACGCCGACATTACGGCGCGGAGGTCGCGAGAGACGCGACGAGGCGTCAACGACTGCGTGGTCGAGACTTCGGGTCTGTTTGGTCCATTGCTCTTCGGTTAGTGCATTATACTGTGTAAACACCGCGCTCGTGCAAATGGCCTACTTTTCTCGCGCTAGCCGCCGTCGCGACCGCATACGTCTGTTTCGCACGGTCGTCTCCTTTACGACTATTTTCACTATCAATATTATTATTATTATTATTATTATTATTATTACACGCACTTTCAGTGCGAGAGCACAATATCGATCACTCTTTTTGGTCAAACGGAGGTGGATGAGGTGGCAACGACGCGACGGTTCAGGGTGTAAAAATCGAATAGGATCTTCACTGGCGTTTGTCGAATCCAGCGAGATCAAAACATGTCTTTTGTCAGCCGTACACTTGACGTTTTTTTTTTTACCATTCGTAACGTATTTTCATAAATCAATCGTGGCTCAAAACGAGTGTGAAAACCAATGTGATTAATCGACAATAACGTCAAACCTTAGCAAAAATATTTGAATCTATATTCTCATCTACACGAAATAAACAGACATGTAGTCGAAAAGATTTTTCTATTTAATGAAACAAAGCCTAAAACACGATAGATTCTTATCGTATAACCAAGGGACCGCTCTCGATTTAAAAAATCATCATTAGATTATCTAGATCTACTAGTTGTTAATATTGGTACTAAGTCAAAATATGATGCACGCTTTTATATTTATACTCGGATAGTTTTTAGTTAAATTATTCATCCTTGAATATTTGTATTATTATCCGAGTATTGAAATTTGACGACAATTTGTTTTTTGTTTTTTATTAGCTGTTAAATAATGAAAGTTATACATCACCGCATTTCGTCGATTTTTGTGGTTTTTTTAAACTTTTGCTCATTAAATTTACAGTTCGTGAATAATATACCAATTCACAACGACCTAATAAGGGTATTGTGACAAATTATATGTCTAGCTGTAAACATGATGACGTGATATAGCTGAGGGTTTCCGTAATTTGCAGCTCTGTTTTAAAATAATGAACCCCGGTTTTGATTGAGCAGTTATAAAAACTATTCATTTCACAAGCGCGTCATTTCGTTTAGCAAAACAAAAAATAAATAAATATATATATGCATACAGTGAAACCTCTCTATAACGGACCCTCTATTAAACGGAATTATCCTTGTAACGGAAAATGTCAATAATATCGGTGTAAATAATATATGAAATTGACCTCTCTAGGACGGAACCTCTACAATACGGAAACGGACAATTTTTGTGACCCAATTAGTATAAAATACTGTCTGTTAAACGGAAAATATAATGTATTTCTATGTTCGTTTTGTTCTAATCATTACGGTTAGGTACGCAATTGTTCTCTTTAATCATCATACTTTTTACGTAATTATTTTATGCTTAATTAAAAGTACTATCATAAGACTTATGAATATAAATTATCAAGTTTTACGTTTTGCATTGCTGTGGCTAATGTAAGTTATTGCCGATATTATTATACTGGAAACATATCGTATGCCAACTTCGTTAAAAATAACAGATTCATCAGCTTTTCTTCGACCACTACTTCTTCTTTGAGTCATTTTTAATTTGAAATGCGTAAATGACACTACACTTTGATTTGAGACAGGAAAAATTAATTGAGCCAACACGAATGACAAATCTTTCGTGTAATACTGTATTATCAACAACGTACTGTGTCTGAGTGTTTTTAAAATAAAGTTCTTAACTCACTTAAGTTATAACATGTATTAAAGTGGTTGACAAAAAACATTTATGAAGACAGTTCTAATATTGACACTTCTCGAAAAAAAACCGTCACTTAAAAAAAAGTTACTAAATTTTGAATATTTATTTGATAAATCAAGGGTTTAAATAATTTTTCAACTTTGGATTTATATTTTTTGTTGATATATCAGCAAACGTGTCATGCATATATATATATTATATGAATTAATATTGATAAATTTATCAAAAATTAAATATTTTACTTAAGATTCCAACATCTTCAACCTAAGGCCTTATCTTTATTTGATATTTGTGAACACGTTTTAAGGTTTTAATTACAGTATTTTCTAACTTAAAACTGTAAATTGTACCTACCTAGTAATCATTAAGAATAATTTGTAATTTAATGTGTAATTATGTATCTTATAATAATGAAAACTAATATAGAATGATAAAAGAATATTTCTTTAAATGATAGTACAAATAATACAAATTGAATTTTTTTTTCTAGAGGGTATTTACGTATTTGGCACACACAAAATTATTGAACAATAATAAGTGGTTCGTCACCTAAAAAAGTTGGAGAGTGAAAATCCTTGCTTTAAACAGATTGACAGAAACTGTAAAATTAGTGAACGAGAGGAAACAATGAATCATTTTCTAAATTATAAAATTGTAAAGTCTTACTATATTATATTGATTGATTTTAAGATCGTCGTGGTTTTTAATAATAAAATGTACACTTTTACATGTACCTTCATGAATAAACTCGAACGTTACAAACATTATCGGAGTATAAATCTTTAGGTTAAGTTGAATATCTACAACTTACAAGTACAAAAGTCAATTGGTAATGAGATTGTATTATTTATTTATATGCATGTATGATGTAATGTAAAAACATTAAAAACACATTTATTGCTCGTGAAATAATTTTTTACTGTCGACCTAACTACGATTTATTGACTATATAATGATAATTTGTTTACAAAAACCACAGCACGAGCCACGATTTTACATAAAATGTAAATTTACTTCGTATAGTAATGCACAGGTACAAGACCACAGCGATGGTGCCTTTTATTCTAAACACATTTTTTTCCTTACACTTTTAGACTAATATTGTTTCAAATTATAATTAATGAGGTCATTTTCAGACGGTGTATTAGAATTTACACTGAAAATGCGTATGCAATTATTTTAAATAGCGAATTCTTAATCTTTATGTAATCACAATAATACACAATTTGAATGCAAGTATGCACAGAGTATTTAATGAAACCTATAATTTAGGTATATAAATTATATAAAAACGAATCCTGTTAATCGTTCAGACATTGACAAAAATACGTATGTCGAAACCAAGTATCCGATTGTAAAGAGCTCATATAATACATTTCTATTCTACATACAATTCATTCAGAAAAAATATAATGATTTTATGTCGCAAATGAGGATGAGAAAAAAAAACTCGAATATTATACACATCTTCCGACTTTTAATAAAAAGTTAATTATTTATACAGAAAATAAAAAGAATTATATAGTACGTAGGACAGAGTTCAAAAGTATATTATGTTAAAAATTTAAAAATGCTTAATATCAATATTATTTTTATAATTTTTTTTTTCATTTTTGTTCAGAAGTAAAAAAATAAAATGTTATTTTATAAAATGATGAAACCATAAATCAATTATACGATGTGACACTTATAAATTATGAATATATATTTTATAATTAGTAAAAAAAAATGCAAAAATTACATGCGATGGCCGGGAATCGAACCCGGATCAACTGCTTGGAAGGCAACTATGCTGACCATTACACCACCAACGCAGTTACCAATCTTAGATTTTGAAATGCACTTAACAAAAACTGCCTTTTTAAAACATCAATTTATTATTTTAGATTAGATTTATTACTCGATATTTTATTTTAATTTGAATATTTTACGCACTATATTTTAAATTACTTGACTAATTCAAATACTTAGTAGATAATCTGCCCGTTTTTTCAATAAATAAATAAATTATTAAATTCAATATCAAAAACCGAAAACGTATTCATTTTTTAATGTAGGTAGGTACCTACCTACGACCTACCTACCTACAGTGGCGTCATTTCAGTTTTTTCTAGACTAGGGCGACCATTTACTGATAAGCCGACTGAACTTTTATTTTTGCCGACTAAAATGTATTATATAACAATTCAATTATGTTCATAAGAGGTGAAAAAGTATTATTCATAATCGTCATTCGTATTCGTCATGATATGACGACTCCGATTATTCGGCTGCACTAAAATAGATTGAAGAATATTTATTATTTAATCAATGTTTGTATACAAATTGATAATAATATGAAAATATCTTTTCTTATGGATGGCATTGTAACGACTATAATATTTATAGACTAAACTAGTCCACTAAGCCACTAAGGTATTAGCCTAAAAATAATGACGTTTTGTACTTAGTACAGTGTACCGATTCAGCATTTGGGTATGTTAATATGTGCAGAGCGCCCGTCTCCCGTCATCTCAATTTTATCATTTAAATATAGACAATAATATAGTCATTAATTTTATTCATAATTTATTTTCTACAGGTTTAATGGTTTTATTATTATTATTGTTGTTGTCAACGAGCTCCTAACTGGCGGTTGGCCCAGAATGACGGCAACACGGTGCCCAAACTACCCAGAGAAAAGATTTATAAATACGAGTGACCAATAACATGAACAATATATAACAAATTTGGTTTGTCTGCCAATCGGTTAGAACTACTATTCAGACAAATAAATGTACAAAATTGAGACGGGCGCACAAAAAGGGGGGGCGGGGATAAAATGCTAATATTAATAATAAAAAAAGGTACTACATAAAGCCGAATGGGCAATTATAAATATATACAATAATAATAAAACCTGGACGGCGACAGCGGACAGATGATGACGACAGCACGAAATCCAACGACGGCGATTACAAGCACACAACACCATCAACTCCTACGACCAATTATCGTTATAATAACAAAAGGAACGCTCGGTAAACGGCACACGCCAAACACGCCAACGACGGACGGTGGCTGGAACAAAAAGGCAAAAGTCGACTCGTCGTGGACCGTGGTACCGGTTGCGGCGATCGGCCGAGGTTTAAGGTCGTGGATGCCGAGGGGGAGGGGGCCGCTGAAACGTCTCGAAAGTTCGCGACGTTCATGGCAGAACCAATAACGGTGGCGCGAAGTTTTCTATTTAAAAGTCGCTAAGGTGGCAAGTTTCGAACAATTATTATTATTATATTTTTTGTATATTTTATATTTTTCATGTGTACCAACTTCAGAGACTGAGCAGCTAAACACTAGACTGTGGCAAATGTACGAGTTGCCTCACCCCAAATGACGCCACTGCCTACCTATCTCTAATTCCAATTAAATGTCATAATTTGTGATAATAACTTGAAATAGATGCTTTGACATGGCCACCATTGTTGTAAATTTCTACATGTAAAACACATTGGTGCCTCATAAAAAAAAAATAAATAAATAAAAACTAACGGCAAACGAATAATTCACATTGGAGTCCTTATTTTCATTAAAATTTGTTCGATTTTAAATTAGGTACCTGCCTGTCGTTATGGTTAACGATATTTTATTTGTATAAAATCGAGATAAAACGAATAAATTATATATTCGCAGTTCGCACATCACAGAAAATAACGCAGGTACTGTTGCAGGTATAGTATGTACTAACTACGTTACTACATAGTTGTGTGTACACAGGGAGCTGTTTTAGGGTTATGATACCCCCCTTGGGTAGTGACGTATAATATAATATGTATTATAAGGGCCCGGAATTTTATTCATTTGCATATTTTTATTAAATAGATTAAAAAGTAGCTTTCATTGACTGAAAATTTGAATTTGAGACTGAGAGAGAAATTTTACTTCGCATTTTTGGGGTACCTACATATTTAGAGCAATAATGACTGTTAGGTATCTAAGTACCTATATTGTGAGTAGGTATTTAAACATTTCTAGAAAATATTAATACAAATTAGGTACAATGGAAAAAAATTGAATTAAAAAATATTCCTGTGAACAATAAACTGCGTCTCATTTATTGATTAAATTTTTAAAGTGTATTTACAATTATGTAAGTACTTGGTATGTTGAAATTTATTTGTACCATGAACTCGTTATTGTTAATTATTAGGAAAACTTTCAGCTATGAATTATCAATTTAATCGCTTTTCACAATGGGCCCATTGGTCCACTATAATAATAATACACTATAAATATTTTCCGTGTCAAAAAACTGTAATGAAACACACACACCTAGATATTATAGGTAGGTACCTATATCTACCAACTGACAGACATGAAATATACCTATATAATATATATATAACTATTATAGTCTATAACAGTGTTTCCCAACTGGTGTTCCGCGGAACCTAAGGATTCCGTGAGCCGGCGCCAAGGGTTCCGTGAAAACCTTGTGCCGGAAGTATCCGACAACCCACTCATTCAAGTGTAGAAAACATATGTCAGCATTGCTTCTATAGAAAAATATGGGGGTTCCGCAAAAAGTTCAAGCTCCTGCAAAGGTTCCGCGAGTAAAAGAAGTTGGAAAACATTGGTCTATAACATATTACAAGCATATTTTGCTTATTTTAATGACTTTAAATAGGTACCTATATAAATTCATACCTACCTATGTACCTATATTTTGTAGGTGTGTTTTTAGTGCTAATAATTTCAAACCCTAAAATTATCATTTGAATTATAGATCAGTATCTAGTTTTATTTAATAATTTTTTTATTACTCCAATATATTAAATTATAGACATGAATATATAGTCGGGATACGTTTACACTGTTTACAGTAAACCATGAAAAAATAAGCTATTTTATCACTATTGTCAATCAGGTTTGATAAATTTTTACTCAAATATAACTAGTCTACGAATTTCTAAACGGGATCACGAGAATATTATCTCACCAGTTCACCAACCAAATCCAATATACAAAGATAACTTTTTTTAACTAGTGTACCTGTCTATATCGATGTTTTCGACGGTCTTTTACAACAACAAAAAGTAAAGAACTGAATCAAAAATTGCCACATCAAGTAATTACGAAAACCAATTCAGCTGCAGCCGAAAATGTAATGTTTTCAAAAAAAAACATTTGTAAAAATATAAAATACACATCACGTATACCTATTACTTTAATAAAAACGATATAGTATGTATGATATGTACCTAAAACAAGTAATTACTTTAAAAAAATAAGTAGGGAGGTATGTATCTCACAAAGTAAAAAAATATAAAAGGTAACCTGGAATATCATAGATTTGGTTTTTATTGACGACCAGTCTCAATTTCAAGAACCGTCATGAAGTTGTACAAAGTCAAAGTATAAATATTCAATTGTGATTGAATATAAAATATAAAATAAAGAAACACATTGAAAAACATAATTGCATTTTTACGTTGAGATTGTTTCAAAACGAGGATGGAAAACATACATTTTAGGAAAATATATTGAAATTCTGTGGTAGTTAATTATTAACATCTAAAATCCTGAAATATTATTGTAAAGTAGAAATATATTGATAATATACCTAATTTACCTATATTGTTTTAGAATATTATTTTTTAAATCAATTTGTATTATCTTTACATTGTTCTTGAAATGCATTTTTCTTCACTCATTTACGTTATATGTGTAAGCAACTGTTCCAGTCAGTGCTAATACCTACCTACTGAATAATTAATGTAAATATTTTCTTAGAAATTCAATAATATATTTGTCTTTTATAGATCAAAATTAACGTTCATAAAAATATAGATAATATGTGTTCAATATTTTTTTCGGGTGCAATTTGAAATATGCCATGTAAATTGATTGATACTAAAAAATGTATAGCTAATAATGTCTTGCAAATTCAAGTGTGTGATCCATGTATAGTATATATTATCCTTCTTTCAAAAAAGTCGAACGCTTCACAGCTATAATGAATTGCTGTCCAATGCAACTTCAACTGATCAGTTCAACATTTAAATTTAAAATAATGTATGTACTTATGCAATAATGTGTTAACGTGTGATTTTCAGTTGACTTAAAGGTTTATTTCGTGACATATCTGTAGACAGATAATATATAATATAGCTTGATCGAGGGAACGATTAAATATAAACATGTTCTCAATCGCAAAAAATGTATTGCTATAGTAACGATACCAAGTTGATATACGTGCGATGTCGGTCTATGGAAAAATACAGTGTTGGTAAGTGACGTAATATAAATACTCCGTGTGTTGTTTGTGAGTGGTCGGTCGATGTTTAAAATATTTAAAAGTATTCATTAAAAAAAAAAAAAACAAACAAACAAATGAAAATGGTTAATTCTATATTATGGACTTATATACCAATAAAACAACATCAAAATAACGAGGTCGTGTGACGTGAAAGTTGTGAAAATGTAAATATTTGTAATGTGGCCAAATACGATTCGTAACATTGAACGCTAATTATTATTGAAATATGGGTACATTCGACATTCTTTAATGTGCTTGGTAATTGCACGTCATTAATAATGCTAGCAGACAACCGCATGCCAAAATAACAAGCCAGTTTGGAGAATATTGGAACGTAGCGCGTGTGTAGGCGTTGACGCCCAGTTAAAGGCAATGGGACTAATTACAATTCACGACATCCATTACAGCCCTGATACGAGACATTTTAAGTTGTTGACTGAACAAAAGATTTATCGGCATACATAATTCGATGGCTTTCATCATCTATAGGTTGTTCTTATGAAAATAAATCATCTCATATTGAACATAAAAAACTACCTGAAAATAATTAATTACATGACATTATAGCTAGATTAAAATTGATAATTTTAAACATTATGTGTTAAGATTACGAAAATTTAGGTGCACAGTATGAAAAGTCGAGCAAAATAAAATATAAGTAAAACTTTACTATATACACATCCAATGGGACTTTTCATTCAAGGTAAGTAAATCCGAATCGACACATGTTGAAATAAACAATACCTACTTGATGTTGAAATTGAAATCGAAACTACTCGAATAATACAAAATAATATTAAATATATTATATAAAACTAGTTAAAATCTGAATTCTGGATTGTGTCGATGTCGATACAATTTAACATAATTTTGGGTAAGTATAACTGCAGTCTGGATCATTTTAAACACAATGGTACCCGTTCAGTATGCTATCTACCGTAATTTTATGTAGTTTTAATTTATATAGTTATTCTATATCTATAAATGAAAATTGGCTTTCCTTCATCATTTCTGTATTCTAATCAGTCAATTTCTTTCATTAATTACGTGTATGTGTAGATCAATGTAAGTGTGTAATAGTGTATACCAACATGGCAACATAATTAATAAAGTATCATAGTTATGTCTAATGCATTTTTTTTCGATCATACATTTTTCAAGTCACATTGACAAAACGCGCAAAAACATTTTTATGCATTCAAAAACAATGGAATAAGACTTGTGAATAAGACTAATGCAACATTGTTGTTGATTTCGTCCTTAAACCGATCGAAGAGTATATAATATATTAAACAGTATTATAATAAAACGAAAAACATTCTAGTCACTATCGTAGCATAAAAGCTACAGATATTGATTTTACAACGTTTGGGTGCTTTTTTCTTTTCTTTTTTTAAAGCCGTGCCGTTGAGCTCAGTGGATCGCAGTGATCGGTGGTAAGCTGGTAAACACCTACACTTTTCTTGATCTTTCAAGCGACGACGAATTTACTATTATTATTAATTCTTTCTTTCTTTCTTTTTTTTTTTTTTTTTTTTTTTTTTTTTAATCACGACTTCTTCACAAAGTTTCGTCATTTTTCAATCATTATATTTAATATCACAGTCGACCTCGAAGTGCGTGGTTTGGTCGCGAGGAAATAAATCTCGGGTCAAAACGCGCAATCAAAACTTTGTGCCGCCGCTCTGAGCGGGTCGCATAAAATTATCTAGTCTCGCCCCGACGACAGGTAGGTACTATTTATTACACCGTATAACGTCTCGTTGTCGCCCGACAATGCGCGTCACCGCGCCGGTGTGCCTTTGCGTTTTCGACCCGCACAGAGTAATTATTATTTTGACCCGTCTACACCGGACGGTGGCCGCCAAGCACGGGCCGAAACCCGGTTCCTCGTGTTTCTCGTGGCGAAACGTCGACGGCCAATAATATCGTCATTTCGAATGTTAATACTTTGCGCGACACGAAGGACATGCCGGCGTGCCGCGGATCTTCAAGGGACCATAATACTAATACATATTATATATATACAAGGCCGTATTTTAGGGGAGGGTTCACCCCCCAAACTTTTTAAAAGTTAATAAACTGACCCTATATAAATACATGTATTGTTTATATTGTTTTATAATCCAGTAATCGCACGGATACGAATTTATTCTGATGGCGTATTTTATAAATAGCATATTGACAGACGGCGATTACATGTTGAAGAGTTGAAAACATTACCCGTAGGCCGTGTTACCGTTTTTCGCAGAACGTTATCGGTAGGTATCTATACCCCGTTCGGAATAAAAAGTCCGAATTCGGCTATTGAAGCGTTCAGTAAATGCAATTATGAATATTTTCCAAATGCACCTTTTCTTTTGAAAGTATTAGCTACATTACCAGTTTCGACTTCTACACCAGAGCGCTCATTCTCTCAAAAAACTTTTTACGAAATTCATCTGGTCAAGAACGCCTTACAGGTCTAGTTCTTCTGAGTGTGCACAGGCAAATTACAATAAATCCAGATGAAGTGATCGACCATTTCGCAAAAGAAAAAACAGACTGCTAGACCTTGTGCTATAAAAATGTATTGTTTTAAAATTTAAACCAAAATATTACTCATACAATTTTGTATTGTATTGTACCATAATTTTGTATTTTAACTGCAGTATATTTCAAAACGTAAATTTTGTAAAATTATGACATAGATAGGTATCACGTAGGTACATAATGTATCTTTAACCTTATCTTGATGTATTACGTAACATAATATAAAGTTGATTTGTATTACTTATCGTGTGTATTAGTTTTTTTTAAACCATTCAAAAACATATGATTTGCTTAACCCCCCCACCCCACGAAAATCTGTTCCAGCTACGGTCTTGTATATTATATAATAGTACATACACGGCGATGACGACGCCGGGTAAACAAAATTGTTGGCAACTACACGCACCGTCATATAGGTATTGATGTTTACACTGTTAAAATTTATAACCGTATCGCATGACACCGTATCGTGTTCGCGAGTTGGACTCGGACGGATCGCGGACCGTGGCTTAACCGGTGTATTAATAACATCCGCGCCGACGACGGTGAGCCGATGGTCCCCTAAAGTCACGGCGTAAACATAATATGGATGATCTGACGGGTACTCGATACGTGTGATCACGACTTCCGATGTTTTACGAAAAAATAAAAAAATATGATGGAGATACAAAACATGTTATAGCGGTGTATCACATATAGAGTTAAAGTTTGAGAATAATATATTATTATACGCTCACTTCTGAAGAGCGCGGCGTTTACTGTGATTCTTGCCGACTAGTTTTCACGTCTTAAGACATTGTATCACATTGATATCGTCTTATAGCAGGCGCGTACAAAAGGGGGGGTTTAAGGTGTTCAACTCCCCCCCCCCCACGAAATTTCAGGAAAAGTATTCAATATTTAACGAAATATAAGTGCTTTCTATCAATGTGGGACATATTAGATAAAAATATGTTTTATTCCTATTTGTTAGTTTATTACTATATTCTTATTATTGACATTTCTAATTTTAAAATTGATACGGTGAATACGCACAGGCCGCATTGTGATCGTGAAATTTTTTATAAAAAAAAAAGAAAATAATGAGAAACAAATAATTTTTCCATTGAAATCATGTAAAATTGTTTATAATTATATAAATATGAAATTATACAACCAAAACCCCCCCCAAATATTTTTTTGTGTACGCATCTGTCTTATAGGTACCCGCCTACTGTGTGCTCCGTATACGTTTCCGAGATTTTTATTTAAATTATTACTGCGGGACAAATTACCTCTGAGGAAATAGTGGCGTGACACGTGAATTAATATTAATTCATTTAGATAGCTGTATTAATTTTTTACGGCGACGGTAGACTTTTCATATTACAAAACATATATAATATGAATAGGAAACTACTACTTACACATTATTATTAATTTAATTTGAATTTTATTTATTTAATGGACTACAATATTATGTATAATAATGACACGTTATGTCCTTTTTATCGTTTATACATAGTATAACAGCTATTGTAATAGAATAATAAAACTAGATTGGATTTTTTTTTTACACTCCTAGTCAAATAATTCAATTACTTAAATTAAATTTATTTGCATAGAAATACACGATTTTACGCGTTATTTGGATTTATAATTTATCAGTTTTATTATGACATAAGTCATATTCATCCTCTAGAAATTCCATTGGTCTAAATGTTCTATTTGTTCTTATTGTTTTTGATCATGCTAGGTAGAATTTTATAATTACGATTCACCGTTTCTGCTGTGTTCGTAGACTTGGCGTGGAAATTCAAAAGTGGATTTGTCAATATTGTTGATAGAAATTCAATTGTCTCTAAATCTTTCTTCAGCTCATCAGTTATTAAAAGTGTCTTCATGTAACCAGATCCATATGCACCATTAAATTCTAGTTGGCTGGTCATTTTTACGTTGCAAGAATTATTATTTCGTTTATTTTATTTTTATTTTTTTATTTTAACCTACGACTTTTATCCATAGATACAACTAATGCTATATAGAGCCAATCAAGTAAAATATGTATGAGATTAATTTGATGTTTTGTTAATTACAAAATAGAAAACTAACTGTAAACACATTATTTTAAATCAAATATTTTACGCTACACATTTCTTTAAACTTTTAATTAACGTCACATAAAATAAACACTGCTCTTACATGTTATGATTACAAACAAAACCTCCAAAGACGCCTTTCTACATCTAAAATATACAACGAGTATTTTAAAATTATGAGACAAACTATAAAGAACTTAAAACACATTTTATTATGCAATGTTATCCAGTTTTTCAGGTAATGGTCGTTAACCATAAAATTAATTTTCTTAAATAAATATTCATTTTTCAGTACTTACATTTTAATCACGGTACTATACAGCATATTACTCGTAAGTCTATCCTAAAACCGATTTCTAATGTAATGTAATTACAATTTATTTTTTTTAATACAACACAAAATAAACAACTGATCTAAGGCGTCTTGGATGAACTATCTCTGCTCCAAATTATTCATTTTTTTTTTTTTTAATTTTGTGTTTATTTAATTTACTCACAATTAAATATATGCCTTAAATAATAATAATAATAATAATAAGCTCTAATAAATATATTTTATGCGTTTATTCAATGCGAACGATGAAAATAGATAAATCATAAGAATAATAATGGTTGAAAACTATTTTACTTAGGGTTGACCGGGTACGGTCGATAGGTAAGACATCAGGGTTCGGTTATGCTTTTCGCTCCTTGAACAAGATACTGATGGTATGTATACAAAGATTAGACGTATTTCACAACACAGATATGTGTTGGTCATAATCTGTTTGTATAACACTCCTAGTGCTAAGCACACATTTCCATCGTGTTCAATTTTTCACAGAATATATTATTGTTCTAAATTTGAAGTAATTGGCAAATTATTGCGTATAAAAAATTATTTAGAGTAGTTGTATTTGATTTTCAATAAAGTGGCTAGCCCAACTCACAACCCATGGAAGTATTTCGCCCAGTCCATGGAAAATTAATTTAATTAAAATGTTTGTAGATATCAACAAAATTGTTTGTAATTTTAATTTTCATTTCAATATGTTTATTTATTAAAAAAAAAAAAAGTCTTCAATGAACACATTATGGACCACAGTATGTACATAATTATGGAATGTGTCCCCGGTATTTGAAAAATGTTAAACATAATAAACAAAAATGATAGTGAAAATGAACAAGATAAAACAATTTTTATTTTTTTATATTTTAAAATATTACATCATTTTTAATGTAGTTTACTACTATATAAGTAAAAAGTTTCGATAATTACGATGTAATAGTTTTTTAATTTGCATTGGAGAATGAAATAGCGTAAAACAATATTTGATAAAATTAAGCATGATTAAAACTAACTTATTATTATTTATCAAAACAAAATTTCATCTAAAATAATTTTTTTTAGAATTACCTTCTACTATTTTACTTTTAAGATGATAGATTTTTAACTACAGTAACGTGAATTTATTTAGTTGAGAAAAAAATTCAAATAAAATGTAGATTTAGGTAAAATAAAAATATTTTTAGTAATTTTTATCTGTGATTTATCATTTTTAGTTTTCTAAAAATAATTTATAATATAATACTGGTGAGTCTCGTTTATCGGGACTTAAAGAAACTGGACCACGTTCGGATCAATGGAAATCCTGATAAACGAAAGCTACTCTAAATCATTTTTAGAACAAGCAATGCACGGATAAGCGAGACCCTTCTGTGTCATAGAATATATTTTTAGAAATTAATTACCTATTTAAATTTTGGAATCATAGTTTAAGACATAGAAAACATTTAAAGCTTAGATCAGCAGAATAGTATCAGTTTCTTTATATTGGAGTACCTCATGAAAAACTATAACAATGAAGTTAATGCATTATACTAAATTAAAATTGCCATTTAGATCTGAACAACTGTGAATATTATTCCTCTGAGGAAATTCGGAAATACAACTGTAAAATAAATTTTAATTTTCAATAATAATGCGTAATAAATACTCTAGGGATTAACATCAATGGTATAATTTAAAATTTAAACGAAAACAATTTTAATTATGAGTTAGTTTTTATTGTATCGCATATAATATATACTTATGTATATTTATGATTACATAAAATATAAACCACAATGCTTGTGCGTACAAATATAATACGCTTATAAATACATGTTCGCATTAACTGATAGCATATAGCTGAAAAAATAACAACAAAACTGACGTCTAAAATTATTACCTATGCCTTATGCGTATTGCGTGGAGTATTTTTACAAAATGTGTATCATTACGTATTGTAACAATCACAAATTACTTAAAATTAACCATAGACACAAAATGTTGTTTAAAAGTTGCTTAGCAACCACTTAAGTAAGTAAAAATTTATCGTAACCAACTTCTTCTACTCCCATTTTTATATTAAACCTCTATAAAAATATATATTGTATGATATTAATTTCCTCGCGACGTATAACTTGGGGATGCCTCAATAAATTTATTTAATCTAAGTGTATTTTCTAGGTTCCTAACCATATAAATGAGACTATTTCATAACAGGTATTTAATAAAATACGATGTATTTTTTAATAATATTATACAACACGCTTTTTTGAAACAAGTTCATTTTCAATCTTTAGTCTTTAAACTCCATACATCTATTATTATTTATAGAACACTAATAGTTGTGATAAAAGTTTAATTTAGTTTAGTTTATTATGTTAACCATACAAGGTAAATGTAGATGTAAGGTATTAACATAGATTAACGGGGTAACCATTTAAAATCTACAAAACCAAAGTACGTTGATTAAAATATACCTTCATTCAACTTGCATAAAATCCAAGCTTAACACTAGAATAGTTAATTTGGGTTTTGGATCTACGTTATGGTAATTCGGCCGCTTATTATAAACACTATTATAAAACAAACATGTTTTCTAAATAATTCTAATTGAGTTAGCATACTCGTAAATATTAACTGTTAGTTTTAAATATTTTAGCATTAATTATAATTTATCAAATATTAATTATTGGATAAAAAAAAATGAAAAAGATACCAGTCAAGAAAGTAGAACGTTAAAAACTAATCAAATACAATCATAATCGAAACATAGATAACCTAAAGGTTAAATATTTGAAATTTTAATATTAAACACGTTAAATTCTTGGCACTGCAGTTACCAAATTTAAACTAAAACAGGTATTATTAAATTGTGAATTAAAAAAAAAATTAAGACCTTTAAAAATGAGTAGGTATTATTAGTGTATAAAATGTTTATTAATAACAATGAAACGTTGAACGTAATAATTGTTTTATCGTGTCCAACCAAATTGTTGAGCATTCAAGTAGGTTCTGAGTAATCGCATAATTTATTCTATCTGACTGAAATCGGATATCGTAGTTAGAATGATATTATTCGGATAAATACGTAATCAAGTCGGTACACATAGTACTCGGCCCTGGGACGTCAATCCAGGCCACTCGGCTTCTGTAATAATTAAAGAGTTTAACATTTTCGTCGCAAACGACGAGCTATCGTCTTAACACTCTGCACACGTTGCGAAATCAAACTGCACCTAAATCCGCGTTATAATATAGTCGGATCTCCGCCGCGTCGTCGCCGTAAACATTTACTTACGAGTACGCAACGATTACAACGTAACGGTACGGTACGGTAAGCCCGACCGCGGCTGATTGCGATACCGGAAAATCGTTAGACGTACCCCACGGGGCCGACTTTACCGGTGACGACAACTCGTGAGTAATATACGACCGTTTATGGCTCAGTGAGCGGCGTTATTATTATTATTATTATTTTTTTTTTTTTTACAAACGCTCAGAAACACAACGTATACCAGTTGGCAGCTTTTCGAGGCGACCTCTTTCTTGACCTTTTTGGTGACGACGTTACTACTTACAGAAGCTTTTTCGAGACGTAGTGAGAAATACGATAAATGTTAAAAACAGATATTTTACTATGCTCAAGTGCTCACAAGTCGAATAATTTTAATGAAACACCGTGCCGTATTACTCGTTACGGATTTTGCTGAACGGTCGATTTTAAAAGGAACGCACGAACCCCGTGATTTTGTGGTTTCTTTTTTCGCAAATGTTTTAGATTTTATGCTGACGCGTCATTTTAAAGGTACATAGTCACCATGTCGGCGTCGTGACCGCCACTGGTAGAGCTTCTGGCCGCGCATTGTCCCGGAGACAGAGACGGACGACACGGTGACCTCGCCGAACGTTCTATCGACCGGCCCGAAGATGCCGATCTGTCAAAATCAAAGAAAGGAGGAGGAGAGTTGAAAAAAATCCACCCTATTTCCGTAAAAAAAAAAAAAAAACAGAATTTAATAGTGAAATGACAAAACGTGATTATTCGACACACATTGTCGGCGGTCAGTGATATCGCCATAGAACCATTGTGATCTGGCCGATACGATAGCTTATTTGAATATTTATGTGAAAATTCTCGTTTCAATACATTTATTTGGAATAGACAATGCGATAAATCGATTGACGAATGAACATAACATATCATACGGACGCGTTTTACAGGATTAAAAATGTACAAACGACATGTGTTGGTATTACAGTAGCCAATTGACGACATTGCCAAGCCGTCAGTTTAATTGTTATATACACGTATACATATTATATAACAATTACTAAAATATTGAATAACCTTGATGAGAATGTGTGTAAAAATCAAATATTAAAAAGTATATAATATGAGTAAATATTAAGGATTACCATTAAAATTGTTTAGTTATATAATAATAAGATACTATTATTTAGAGAAGTAAAATACATTTATTCTCGATTGTATAAGACACCTATCATTTTTAAGAATTGTATATAAGTAATATGTATTAGGAACTCCGTATACCAGAAACGAGCTTGCTCAGTTGGTATACGTATCAGCTCTTATCATTACCTAATATTATTGTATTAAAGTAATTTTGTAATTTGATTATTGTGTTGAAATAATATTATTAATATTTAAATCATATAATAATACTGATATTGTGCCGAATAAATAACTAAATAAATACCTATATACGTATATACCATTTCATTGTACCAACGTAACACGTAGACATTGCATAAATCACACACCTTTGGTCCTCTAAACCGGCTGAACAACGTCTTGCGACGCCGACCCCTCGCACAAAGATAATGCTCGAATAACCCGCGGAAAACGGGAATATAGTTCGGCTCGCGTTGATCACGGCCGGAATGCGTTCACGACCCGGCGGAAATCTCACCGGTTGAGAGAATCAGAATGGGTATAATCATCTCGTCGTGCCCGGCATCGGTGTGCACGTAGCTGGTCGGGAAATCTCGACTAGAATAGTTGTCGCGCTACCATCGTCAGCCGACAACTATATCTGGTGTTGTATATATCATTATTATTATTCTCCGTCCCGTTGTTTGCCTCCGACGGAAAAGCTAAGTTTTAAATTACCCGCCGATACGATCTGCCGGTCACCGACCGTCCCGCGGGATGATCCGACGCACGAGATTTGTATCGTCAGATGTTCAAACGATGATTATGCGCTGCAGTCGACGAGTGACGACGAATACGACGTGTTAACAAAGAGAGGCGGGAATGCATTTATTTTTTGTGTTATTTGAAAAAAAAATTTAACTTTGAACTGAACGAACTGTAACTAATATTAAAAAACATTATATTAGTAGATACTGAGTTTGTTATTAGCGAAATGTATTGAAACATTTTTCACAACTATTATATTCGAAATTTAAAAAACATGTCGTATGTTTAATAAATGTTCTCTAATAAAACGTTATACTAACCAGAGTCGGGTTTTAAAATGTTTATTAAAATCAATGAAAACTAATAATAATTTTGTGTTTGAACCGAATAAAATGAATTTTTGTCACTGACATTATATAATTATTGATTTCCTCCCAAGTTAGTCCGAAATTGCAATAATATGTCTATATTTTACAGCGAAGAGTTTCATTTAGCTCTGTTTGAATAGTATTATGAACAAATCAGTGAAACGAAAAACGCTGCCTTTATTGTTCCGGTTATACCTCGATTATTTGATGGAACTCTGGAAAATAATGTAAACCACTTGCTCCTCAAAACCTTTATATTTCTCATCATTGAAATACTCTTTGTTGCAAGTAGGGATATTGAATTTCTCACGAATCAAAAATAATAAAACAAAAAATAATATACATGCACATTGTACTACACAACACTGTATTTTATAAAATGCAATTTTTAGACCGTATTCATTATTTATGAAAAACCACTAGGATTTAGAAAAAAAACATAAATAAATACTTAACGTATAGCTATCCAAATTGTGTATCATTTTAACTGAAATATCTCAAGGGTTAAAAAAAAATCTGAGGTAAATATATTTTCAAAGAAACGTGAGTAGGTTTTATAGACCCGTTTCTTATATTTTAGCTCTGATAAACTATAATAAGTATAATATATAATATAGCTATAATATAGCAATTAATTTCAATGATAATAATATCACTCATGTCATTCGTGAAACATATAGAACATATCATTGTTTAGTTAGTTTCAGAATTTATCATCATTTAACATAATTATTTTTCTCTCGAAATATTTATCATTTTCAATATTTGAGACACAAGCGTGTGTATAGTAAACAGCAATGGCTACTGAACTATCACGATTTCTCAAGTACACCAATTTATCAGTGAATGTACAAGTCATATTAAATTTTACTGTTCACACTACATTATCAATTCGCAACCATTGACACTTTCAACGGAGTTTATTGGGAAATTGTTGATTTTCTGATAGGCTTAACTTTTTACCACTAAATGCTCACGTTACCTACCATAAGAAAAAAATAAGTCTTGATAATTTGATTAGAGTTCCAGTCAATTATATTTAATCAAATAAATATAAAAATTTACATCGTTAGACAAATATATTAATTAAAAAGTTCATTTATTTCAAGATTATGAATTTAAAAATGAGAACGTAGTGATAATTTTATTGATTTAATGACCGTACTTTTTTTTTGAAGTACACTTTTAATTACTTTGTTAGTGTTTAAATGTTGATTGTTAAATTAGTGATGTAGACATTGTATACATCGTAAATATAAAAAATATTAAAACACAATATATTATGTTGAAATAAATTGTTTATTTAAAATAGACAATTGTCTCCACAATTTAAAAAGTTTAGCATTTAATTACTAGATGATAAAAGAACTTATTTACTGATGGTGACCTTGAAGACTATACATTGTAATCATTGTAGGCAAATTAAATTTTTGTTGAAAATTTTTCTAGAGATTTTATTTAATTATTTTTATAGACATCATAATACTTTTAGAAAATATTGATTTTAAAATATAAATATAGTGTTGTTTTTCGCTTTTTTTATAAAATACAATTTACAATGTTTACTTTAAAGTTTAAAAACCTAGAAATTATTTTAAAGTCATCTGAACATTGTTATTATTACTAATCGTACTAAAGCTTAAACAATGCTTTTTGCATGCAACTTTATATTTGTATGTTTTAAGTTGAAACTATAAATTTACAAGTTCCTTAAATTTTATGTTTTTTAACTTTTAAAATGTTTAATGTTTATAATCTATTCATTATGTCCACTAATATAATAGAATAAATAAATTAAACTGCTCTATTATTTAAAATATACAATACAATACAATAAATACGCCATGAAATAAAATTAAAGAAGGGGCTCTGTGGGGTTTTTAGATTAATTTTCCTAAAACGAATCACTAAGACCTTATTTTGGTATCAAGATATATGCTATACTTTTTTAACGTGATACCGTTTTGACCCGGGTCAAACCAAAAATTTGCACCCTGGCAAAATTTGATTTGTCGCTTTTTTAATTTGTATTTCTTGCGACAGTCTTTTTATTTGTTTATTTATTTCACATCTTAAATTGTATTTATTTCGAAATGTTACTATTAAGTCTAAGGGAACGATTAGTCTTTTGTACCTTATCCAACGATCCTATTCGTGTGATCGATTTTCTGTGGTAAATATTGACGAACATATTATGCCTATTAGTTTCATAGAGAAAATTTTTAGAATTTACTTATAAAAAGAGATTTTATTTATAACGGGCTTACTTCATACTTTATATAATAGTCATATTTCTTATAATTTTGAAATTCATAATGATTTCTAATGATCTCGTATACAATTGGACCGCAAATAAAAAGAAAAGATACTTGCATAGAAATCATATTATGGCTTCTTAATTTTCCATGAAACACCTGTTTATTTGATATTTTCTTCCCTTCATTTAGAAATGTTCTTTTATAGTTATACATTTATTACACCTAAAACTTTTACGTTTGACTACTTTTTTGACAATACAATATTAATGAGTAAGAAATCAGCACAGGAAAAAAAATTACCAATGACTTTATTCATACACATCATAACATATATCATAACAATTCTTATTTATATGTTTTACATACGATACCATCGATCCATAATTTGAGGAAATTAATAATCTGAATTTTCTTTCATTTCATATTTAATTAGTTGCACACTGTGTTCTTAAATGTTTCCTCCAAAAACTCCATGAAAAGAATTATAATAGAAATAGGAAATCTGGTTATATTGAAAACTGAGTAAAAAAATTTTTTTTTTTAATGGAATAAAATAATTGTCCTAAAGTATAATTTACTTTTATATTTTATATTTTAACGCTTTTTTACGTGCTATGTACTGTAACTTAACACATTTCCAATAATGAGTGTGTGTGTGTGTGTGTGTGTGTGTGTGTGTGTGTGTGTGTGTGTGTGTGTGTGTGTGTGTGTGTGTGTTCTTTACTCCTAGGACAGGAAATTGACGAAGGATGCCATAAATTCAAAAAGAACAAGTAATCATATTTTTAGTAAAATGATTTTGAGCAAAGTTTCAGCGTAATAAACATGACTTAAATTTTTAAATGTTTAATTTCAAAGTTTTTAAAAAGCGTTTTAAATTGAGAAAATAGAACCAACTTCAAGTTAAAATTTCTTATCTATAAAAGGGCCGAACGTAACTTTTGAATAAAATCTACAATCATAAAAAGTGTGTAAACTAAAAAAAAAATTCATGTTGAAACTAATGAATCACGAGTAAACTTAGTATTTTAAAAATCATAACTCCAAATGATTTAGTCATTTTGTAAATATGGGTATAAAGTAACAATATCCATTGTAACATACCAAATTAAATGAAACGACAGACATCAGCTACACTCAGTATTTGTATCTCTGTTAGCTATTTAAACTTGATAACAAACGAAATGTATAAATATTCAGGAAGTACATAATGTTTAGTGAAAATTGGTAGGATCAGAAAACAAAATATTCTTTAAAAATTGTACAATATATATTTTTCTGTTTGCTTAAAATTAAAATCTTTTATGATTGCCCAAATTAAATTAATTCGAAATGTAACTCTTCATCAGGTACTTTCTAAAATAATATTCAAAGCACAAATATTATTTTAAAGTTAAATATTTTTCATATTTTAAAACTTTATCGTCCTGGAAAAGTTTTACTCTAATAAATATTTTGAAAGATATACACATTCAGATGACTGAGCACATAAATTGGTAAAATAAAAATTAAGAGATTTAATTAAACTCAAACAAAAGTATCAGTATTTTGAAGAGTGCATTGTATTATGAAAGTTGACGACTACCAGTTAATTCGATAGAACACTGTTGTATTAAATTATTAGATGGGAACTTTATTTAGTTTCGTCGCGTCATATTATTTTTATAACCATCGAATGGTCTACTGACTGTTCTCATGCCCAATGATCCGATTAAATATAGTAAATATATAGTATATACTGCATTTACGTGGGTATTTGACGTTTTAAACCGAAATTTTATTTGTATAATACGTATTTAATACTGTACTCGTGCTCGTTAATTTCTATTTATTTGTTTTCGTGTAGGTAGTTAATTATGGTGAGAGTATTTTAGATGTATAGAAAATATCTCTGTATCATCAATAGTCAACGCGAAACGTACCTAATGATATTTGTATAGGGATGGATGGGTACGATATAAACGGTACACATTTCGTGGTTACTGTTTGATGTTGGACGTGGTGTATCGACGGAGTGATATGAAATTGAACAACAAGAAAACAGGCGAATAAACATTAAACAGGAATAAACTTGTACGGAGCTCGTTGATTTAACATAATATTAATTAGCCACTTTTCACATGCTATATTCTACAAAAGGTTTCGGTTAGATCCCGAAACAAGCCATTTACGTAAACTAATTGTTGAATATGGGTAGTGGAAATTTGAGTTTCTAAAAACGTTTTTATTATATTGTTTATTTTTCAGCCACCTTTATTTTAATAAAAATATTTTAAATAAAATACCTTGTTTAACTTCTAATTGTGTTCTGTAAAGTAAAATGTTATCACTTCGTGTATCATGTAATAATGTTATTACAAACTTTTATACTGACAAGGTGAATTGTTCATTTGCATAGAACTCAGCCATAAAATGTATACATTAATACACAATTGTTATCTTTGTGAACTCATAACATTATAAGATAGTCATCTTGAAAATTGATTATTAAAATTTCATCGTCATTTAAGCGGTTTATATCACACGGCTGTGCATATTTAATCATAATTATTAATGTGTTAAACACTTATAACTTGGGCTGTAGTTTATAATTTATTATAATAATATTAAGAATGAAAACAAAGTCAGACATGTACCGTCGAAGTAAATTTATAAAATAAGTTTGGTACAGTAATAGACAAAAAAATAATATTTCTTAAATTTACTAAGTTTCATCCAGTTAATATCGGAAAAGATTTATATTGAAAGTGTCAATAAATTTTTGTTGGCTGTTAAAATATTTTTGTGGTATCATATTACTTAATGATTTTGTAAAAAAAAAAAAAACCATCAATTTTCTCGACAAGAGAAATTAAACACTATAATGAATATTGTGAAAAAAATTTTAATTAGTAAATTAGCATCAACTTCTCACATTTTAACCAATTTTTAATTTTAGATCCTGAGCAAGGCAAAGAATGTATTAGTTTTACAGTGATGTTTTTGTTTTGTTATTTTATGTCTGTAATTAGTAATTACGTTTTTGGGTAGTAAAAGTGACCTAAAAGTTTCGTTTATTTTTCCTATACACCAGAAAAGTCATCTAGATGGTACTTTTAAAGGCCATTTTTTTAAATTCTCAATAGTTATTCAAGCGTAAAAAACAAATTAACACGACAACCGCCATTATCTTGCCAGTTTTCTTTGATTTAAAGAATGTCAGTTGAAAATTATAGTTTAGGAATGATTATACGCGTATATATATATATATATATATATGTATTGCATAGTATCCCTATATCATTTTAATTTAAATTCATAAAAAAGAAATTTAATTTGTTGTAGTTTTGTATTTTTCATTTTTACTATGAAAAAACACGATTTTATTTTCTGAATATCATTTTAATCGGGTACTTAAAATGTATTTAAAATAGGTTTAATCCCTGATTTGTATGTCCACTTTATTTTAATTTAGAATATTATAGACATGCCACTAAATAAATTCACTAATATTCATTATACCTATGCCTTTTCAGAAATATTTATATCTTTGCTATATGCAATACCTACATTTTTTAGACATATTTCAAATTGTGTGTTATTTCAATAGATAATCATAGATTTTCAACCGTAATCGTGCATAACATAATTAAAAAATAAAATACACGTTAAGTCTAACAATATATTAGAGATGACCGAGAATTATACCAGACCTAACATCTTGGACTATTGAAAAGACAACTACGCTGACCATTGCATCACAATTATTGCAGTCAGATATAAATAAGGAAATGCACATCGATTTATCCTGAATAATATAGTTTTGTTAAAATTTTAAATACTGAAAACCACCCAGCCTATATATTTGTATTGTTTTTTTTTTTGTTCATTTATTTATAAAACGTTTCGTTCATCATTATTTTCAACCCAATACAACTATTCGTCAAAAGTGATAACAATGATGAAAACATAATTTTGTATAATAGCAATTAATTTCACATGATTAATAGCGTAGTTGTGATACTAAAACAATAGCACGGTAATCATTAATCGGAGCCCCGGGGACCGGATCAGCGGGAAAATACAAGACAAAACATAGGTACTCATGGACCGATTCGCGGATTAAAAAAGAAAAACGTACAAAGTGATAAAGGCACCGGTGTGTAATCTAAGCGACGTAAAAACAGAAATCTGAGCTAATCGTTTTCTTCCAACGCGCTCCATCGGATCGCTACGAATTTTCAACGCCGCGCCGTGATCGTTGTTATAAACGTAAAATTTGAAATTTTCAAATGTAAAGTGGCGGGAATTCGGTCTTAACATTGCTTTGTAACAGCTGAATGACCTCTCCACATCAACGGACGTGACAGGTGCATATTTCATACACATTATTTCTTTTGGAGTGTATTCGATTTCTGAATAACAATTATTTGGAGTTTTATTTAATAGTATATCGTATACTGAAATAATTATATACCTACTACTTAGATGACTTGCTCTAAGATATCGAATCGTTGTCGTTAGATGTCAAATGTGTACAGTACAGAGACCTAATCGTATCGCATATCGTATCGTAAAATACTAAAATAAAAAAGGAAATTTCTACAATAATACATAATTTATGTATTTATTTGTAAAAAAATGTAATTATTCTAAAATATTTAAAAATATTTAATTATTCTAAAATATTTGAAAATATTTAAAATAAAATTAGCACCAGGTTGTTTGAAATTAAATGAAATGTTTACATATATCGAAAACTTTCCTATGATGACCGTGATTTTGTCGTGACTGCGGTTATGCCAGTAATCAAACACATCGAGCTATATAATTTATGCGGAGGAAATCCGCTTGTAACGGAAACGCATAAGACAATATAAATGTCGGCTTAATTAAATTTGATAACAATTAATCGATTTGAAATAAGTCAGTCGCGGTTGTAAACTAAACACCACGCACAAATAATCGTTCTGTTTACTCTAGGTAAGCACACGTCACGTCTCGACGTTGTGTGCTATGATAACCCACGTCGTCGTTGTCGGATAACGTGTACATTCCCCGACAACCCATCACGACCCAGAATACGACAGTGTCGTGTTTTCCATAAAATAATTTATAAACTGCATTTAATAAAAAATATTAATATTTACTTGATAAGTATATACACGGAAGTTTGAATATGAGTTTTGAATTTGTTCTTTTTGCAGAAGTACTGTTTAATAAAATGTTTCATAAAATGTAAAATTAAAAGATATTTACCATTAAATTTGTGAATATTATTTAAAAAATTAATTTTTTGAATTTTTAAAAGTATTATTTGTATCATTTAAATAGTTAAATGTGTATTATTTTTTTTATCACTCAACGACTGGCCGTCGGACACGCTGGGGGTCCGATGCAGGGAGAATCTGGGGGTCCGATGCAGGGAGAACGCTACATGCAGGGAGAATCGAATTGTAGGTTACCAGAACCCAGAACGTCGCGTTGTCATCATCGCGGTCCCAAGAAAGGTTTTCCATTAGCAACGTATAAAGATATGAACTATCACGTCGCGCGACGGTGATATGGAAGGGGAAGTTTGGGCGGCCACGTCTAGCCGCCGTCCGTTGCCAAACCGCGAACCTCACCCACAAATACTTTTACTGTATAAAGATTTTTTATGAAAACTCATAGAAATGCAATTTTCTTGAAATGTTGACTAAGTCCATTGGATTCTTGAGGTCGAAAACTCTTTATATAAGAAATTTAAGAAAAATCGTTAGAGCCGTTTTCGAGATGGCATGACTGGAAATAGGTGCATACAATTCCTTGCTCGTTTTATAGTATAAGATATATTATAGATATATAGGCGCGTACGCAAGGGGGGTTTTAGGGGTTCAATCCCCCTCCCCCCCGAAATTGCAGGAAAAGTATTCAATATTTAACGAAATATAAGTGGTTTCTATCAATGAGGGAGATATTAGATACAAATATGTTGGTTTTATTACTATTTGTTAGTTTATTACTATATTCTTATTATTGACATTTCTAATTTGAAAATTGATACGGTGGATACGCACAGGCCGCATAGTTATCGTAAAATTTTTTATAAAAAAAAAAAGAAAATAATGAGAAATAAATAATTTTTCCATCGAAATTATGTAAATTTGTTTATATATAAATATAAATATACATTTTTTGTTCAACCGATCATACAAAACGACGCAGTAAAATACTTGAAAGTATTTATTATGATTATTAGCACGTCTTCAAAATTTGAAATTTTTTTTTTTAGATTTCAAAATTTAATGCGATGGTGGTGTAATGGTGAGCATAGTTGCCTTCTAATCGTTGATCCGGGTTCGATTCCCGGCCATCGCACAAAAGCTTTTTTTGCATCAGTTGCATATTGTGTTAGACGTTCACGTATGCACTTTTTTTTTAACCCGTTTACGCCGACAGCTGCAGCGGAAAGATCCTCACAATACTATGCTGCGGAACGTGTAAATGCATCCCATACTCGCGATATATACTATTACGTCGTACATTTATCGTACTATTACGTTCCGTGAACTTTCAAACAATATTATCATTGTCCCGCGATATTTTTCTCTACTGAATTTATACAAAGTTTAAATTGGTTTTACGGTAGGAGCAATGTTTAATTCTTTTATTTCTCCGTACGAGCGTAATTCTGTTACACGGTATAGACGCAGTATAGGTGATTTATTATTGACCGTTTCGATTCTTACTGCACTTGAATAGTTGATTACACTAATATTGGACATCGGATACGAAGAACTGTGATTGTAATTTCGTATTGTGAACGTTGAAAATTCTTATTAAACGATTACCTATATTTATTTATTTATTTACTTTTTAAATAAAAATTGATTACCGAATATTGTATTATCTTCACAATTCTATGCCAATAAATGCGTATTTAAAACAATACAACACGTACGTTCGTACATATTTTCGCAAACACCCAATGTTATTTCACGTGAAAACATTTTTTACGTCTCAACAAATATTAAGTTACCCGGTGAAAATCGTTTTCGGTTATTAATTTGGAAAAATGTCAGATCACGTGGTGAATACGACCCTTGCGTAAAAATAAATGGTGACAATTTTTTCGTCCCGAATAATTAAGTCCTAAACCCGGTACTGAGTAGAAAGAACGTGGCATGATATCATCAGAATGGGTGTAGGTACATGGTGTGTACGGTACATGGTGTGTTTCAACACAAAAGTCGACGTAAGAACGCAATATGTCATAACACGTGTCGGTGACTTTTCCACAAATGTTTATACGTACGAATGAACCGTGGCGAACTAAAGGCGGGCGAAAAAGAAAAGCGCAAATTCGTACCCGCGCCGCACACACATCACAAACTCCAAATATATAATAATTACTATATAAGATGTTGTAACGTGCGACGACATTTACATGCGGCGTGTTAACCGTGAACGTGGTTACTGGCTGCAAAATCGCACTCGAACACTGAATATTGTATAGGTATTGTTATTCACGTGCTACAATAGTAATATATTATATCACATACACACGCGCGCATTATTTATGCGTGCTCCCGTTAGCGCCGTGCTCGATGACGGTCGGTTTAGAAAAATGGAAACAAATCATAATAGTCGTACAATATATGGATGTGTGTGTGTGTGTGGTGTGAAGCTAAGTAAAAAACAACATACCTAGCAATAATACCATATACAGGTCGATTTTTTAAGAATTATCACCCAATTTTTGACCTTGTTGAATTCATACATTTGAATTTTTTTCATGTCGAATTAAAAAAAGGAACTAAATTTGTATGAAAAAAAAAATTGTTTAATTATTTTTTGTATTGTAGGTAATTTTTTGTATTTTTAGTTTACTTTAATGGTAATTACTTTTTATAACATAATGTTACGCAGCAGAACACTTTCTTTAGACAATTTTATACCTACTTATATGTTTATTATTTGACCAATATTTTAAGAGATATACATGTTTTAAGTTTTTAGTAACAGTGAAGAGTAGCCAGGGATCCTTGTGCAAATATTTTGCTACTTCTCTGTTCTAATCTTTATATGTGCATATCTTTTTGACTATTTGACCAATAATATAAATTTAAATAATAAATGTCAAAACGAAGTATTTTCTTTCATTGTACTATTATAATTTATAAGTAATAATCAATAATAGTAACCAGTCAACAAAGCTAAAAAAATTAAAAAACCACCTGGATACAACTAGTTCTCACTTAAACCGTGGAAAATATTGTGACTTATTTCATCAAAGCTTGATTCCTGATAAATGAATCAAGTTATTTATACAATCATAAGTGGCAATACATCAATAGATCGGAAAAAGTGTACGAACCAATTCGTAGGTAATTTCAAACATGATTGGTTGAATGATGTTACAGATACGAGTGTAAAAATTGTCAACATTTGAATCAACGTTGTTCATCACCACGTTTTAAGTATTTCGTAAATGTTTAAGTAAAAAATTGTTTTAAAATATCTTTGTATTGTTCCTTTTTAAATTTTTATTGTTAAATTAACTGTATTGTAATTATTATATTGTAATATTATATAATTTAAATTGTTATAATTGTTGAGCTATCATAGTTGTACGAAAGCTAATTAATATGAAAAAAATAAAAAGTACTTCGTAGTATTTCATTTTTATGAATGTCGAGTTAACTATGCAACGTTTCACATCGTAACTTTTAATACAGTTTGGTGTAGCGCAGTCGAATATGTCTGGTGTGTGATGTTATAATTCTGTTCAAGTAGGTAACATAATGTTATGACTTTGAAAGAAAATTTATGAAGCGAGCGAAATCATTTATTTTAAACTCGTCATCAAAAGCAAATATATTATATTGTGCACTATTTTATATAAATACGAGTATAGCAATTTAAAAAGAAAAAAACTGAATTTTAATTTTTTTTAATAAAAATGTTTACTCAAATTGATTTCACAATGATTCTCTCAGTATAATGTTTCCATATTAAAAAATAAATATATATATATATATATGTATATATATATATATATATATATATATATATATATATGTATTTACTGGTATCCCGACAATACATTTCACTGGTACCATGCAAAAAAAAAAAAAAAAAAAAACGTAGAATGAGAAAAAAAACTTGTACGGCATGAAATTAATTCGAATATAGTTTACTTGGTCCGGAAGGTTTAGTTGTTATATGACATACTATAATTGGATATTATCAACTTGAATAATTCGATAACCAATTAAGTATCAAAATCTGCAAACTTTTTTATGGAATATCGATGAAGATCCAGTCCATGAATCAATACGTTCGTGTCCGACCGAGTTAATTAAATTCGGACTTAATACTTTCCTGAAAAGTTTTTGTTCGACGAGCGATTATTTATTTTTTTCACACGTAGTCGGCAAAATGTTTTTGTCACGAGCTCTAAAACACGACCGTCTGGTGTCCCGATACCGCTACAACGTTCACCGCGTGGGTTTTCGACTGTTGCGCAACTTAATCGTGCGCGAAGGCTCCGTTTTTCTTTTTCCGACCGTCACGATCGACGGCCGTACGCACGGTGTGCTAACATCGTAAAAAACATCATACACAGTACAATCCACTTTGTGACGTACTCATACGTACACGCAGTGGCGTATTTTCAACTTTTTTTGAAGTGAAACTTCTTTACGCGCGCTTGGCTTGGGGAGTAAGCTGACGAACGCGTTACGAAAAGTGTGATCAGGCGAGACGAACGGTAATTGGTGGGGGATATAGGCAAGCGTCAGCAGTGCGCGCGCACATTTCTTGGAACAACAATCGATGCAGTTTTTTTCTAGATTTCTGTCTAATTTTAATTCTAAAATATATGTATCGTATTTCTCGTATCATAAGCCTATTGTCTCGGTTTTACAATCAACCACAGTAATTACTGATGTACCCAATAATGAAAATAACGAATAAAACAATGAAAAAAAATAAAAGATCTATGCAAAAATATTAATTTACTAATGAAAACATAAAATAAATTTAAATATTTGTAGGAAATTAATATATGTATATGTGCATACATGTATATATTGCACACACACATTCATATATATATATATACATATAGATAGAGCGAAAGAAGTTTCACTTCAGTCGTGCGGTCATAAGCACACTCACTTTTTTTGTGGGGGGGGGGGTCCAAAAAATATTTTTTATATTCTGAGTAATGCGTAGTATCCATTTATAACAATGAATATAAAAATAATTTTTATCCTAACTATTAACACATTTTTTATATTATAATCAATATCTATAAGAGTTATAAGTTAATAATATTGTACTATTCAAATTCAAAAAAGATTTTATAATATTTTCTGTATTTGACCCTGGAATCTTGTGAATTCAAGTATTATATTGTTGTTAAATACATTTCGATTAAGACGTAAATTCGATTTTTTTTTAATTCTGGGGGGTCGACCCCCACCGTAAATACGCCACTACGTACACGGGAAAACAGTTCTCAAACAATGCATTCGATGTCAATACTGCACATCGCGAAAAGCGAGTGGTGTATTCCTTGACGGATTTTCTCTCGGCGATAAGAAAATATTTTTTCTTAAAAAGATTGTTGATTATAGAAATATATTTCACTCTGACGCCTTGAGATTATTGAAAATAAATCTCTGCGCTAGAATTACAAACGATAGAATTAATGAACAAAAAGTTGTCATTTATTTGAAAAGAAGAAAGGATTTCCAAAGGGGAGAAATAACATTCCATTGGATTTGAAATTATTTTCTCTAAAAATCCAAATATAAACATTTTCAATTACCGTACATAACTGGTAACCTAATTTTTTTCGTTTACATAATTCAATCATTTTTCTTTTAATAATTGCGCACAGCTCGGTCTTGAAAAACGCCATTTCCACCAGACGTCGGAATATTTTCACCGGGCGACCTCTGTGACGCCTTATTTACTAGTTTAAAAATATGCACCGATTCAATTTGTCTTGCACACCGCGCGGTCGGAGTACGCGCTCGCCCGACGACCGTCCGAGGGTCGAAACGATCGCCAGTGATTTACGTCGGTGCAGTGCAGTCAAGTGGTCATGCTCACGCAACAGCATGTTTTCGGGGGTGTTGCTCGTTTTCGCCGAATTAACGTTGCTGCCTGTTTCCGCTGCGCAGTCCGTTACTGCCAAAAACGAAAAATGTTCCATCCCCGTTTCCGTCAAACTAATCATAGGACGGTTCCGCCAGTTAAGTATTCGGAAACCCTGAAGATGCAACTTTTGATGCCTCGTTAGCCAACGTCAAAGTAAATAATTCAATAAAAAAAACTCAAACCAATGACACAGTTATGCGATTGATCACGACGACCGTAAAACAATATAGTATCCATATCTCGTGTTAAGTGTTTGGTAAGGATTATTTATTTTTTTTTTTTTTGAAGATCAAACACCGTTATAATATTCAAATCTGTTAAAACAATACTTTTTTTTTTAAGTAAAAAGTATGAAGGAAATGTATACATTTTTCGTTTGGTCTTAGGCATGATTATAGTATTACTTTGAAATTAAAATCAATCAACTGAGATGTTTAAAAAAATAAAATATGTTTCCATCTGTTTGTATACATATATATATATATATATATAAATACGAAAACAATTTTTCAATCCTTCTTCTTTTGCTAGTGAACTAATTGACTTACGCCTGTCACCTTATGTTACTCTTTCTCTGTGTAATTAAGATTTAAATGAAAAGTTTAAATCATATCACTCACACACTCTAAAAGAGTAAATAATATTACGTGGCATTATCTTGTTACACTTAAAACGTGATGAGTAAGAGGTCACGTTTTAGCCATGCATTTTTAGAATTTTTCCCATTTCTGTGTAAATATAAAAATAATTTTAATGCAAATTTCCTAGAATCTTTTCTTTAAAACTAATCTTAAAAGTATAAAAGTTGTAATACCATTTACGTTTTATTATAGGTACTGCTTTTAGCCTAAATTTCAGGACACTTAAATTTTAAAATTTTTTAATGTTCATTAATTATTGAGGATGTACATTGTTCTTAAGATGATGGATTTTTAACCTCTAATGAAAATCTGTAACTAATGACCAAAATCATCGATCAACTTCATTGCAATTAAAAACCAAATTAATATTAATAGAGTATTAGTTTGTGATATCACTCCACACAGGTTCCTGAAAATTGTATCGTCCCACCACTTTAGTTCGATATTGCCCCATCATTCAAACAATCGATATTTCCTGTACAATTAGATGAAAAGAAGATAAAACCTGTTAGTATTTTCACATAAATTACTTCCAATCATTATTAATACCTAAAATAAATAATATATTTAAACAAATAGTATATATCTATGTATAAAAGTGACATCTAAATTGTATTATACACCGAGTCTCAAATACTGCCGGACCTATGAAGCTGAAATTTGGCAGTTATGTAGTTTATAAATAGGAGATGTCAGCTAAGAACGGATTTTTGGAGATTCAAATTTTAATGAAGTTAAAAGGGTAAAATGGGATAAAAATGGAAAAAGTAATTTTTTATTGGATTTTTCGGAAGAGGGTTAAAGGGGGAAGAAAATTTTATTTTATAATATTTTCTTGAATAATTTCCAAGTCATCGCTGTTAAACCACATTTTTTAATGTGACACTCAAGTATTAGGTTGAGTAAAAAAAATATAAAATAAAAATTAATTTGATGAAATTTCAATATTATATATTATTACTATTAGGGGGACGGAATGGCCGAGTGGAACTAGGCGTCACTGCTGACGCACACTGTCGTCTGTTCAAACCTCGGTCACGGGCGGCTCTCTCTCTCTCTGGGCAGGCGACTGTTAGAGAGAGCGGCCGCCATCCCCCCTGTGCAGAAGGCAACGGGAAACTACTGCTCAGTAAAAACCCTTCCTTCCGAAGTAACAACTTCCTTAGAGAAGAATGGTTGCAGCGAAGCCTTTAGAAAAAAAAAAAATTACTATTATTGGTTTAATACGAATTACATTACAATTATCAAAATTCATTATGTAGGAAAATTTTTTGTACAAACAAGTATATTTTTTTAAGGTTTATGAATCTTGCGAGCCATCAAAGGTCAACCCCACGAAGTCAAAGTTAGTCGGTGTTTATTTAAATTTCATAATATTTGTTAGACTATTTTAAACTTGTACCGTTACATAAATTCCGCAAATTAGGATTAAAAAAATTTCTATTAGTTTTAAAACGTTTGTTGTTGTCAAACACTGAACCAAATAATTCATCATTCTTCCGAGATCAACGTCAAGGTCTACAATATTAAACTTATGACAAACTTAATAATTTGTGAAATGTTGTTATCTTAATAACTGTATTGGATGTATTGATTGTATGAATGACAGGACGATAACAAGTGGTGGGAAAATACAATTTTCAAACGCCCGGGGCTTGTGATAATAACCCGGTTACAAAAACTGACATAAATAAATTAAATTTTTCCGTGAGTTGCATAGTATTTCACAATATTCAATCAAACTACTGATCCCAAGTTTTCAATTTTTATCTTCATATAAAATGTAAGTGCAAATAATATCTCACGGATATTTACACAATGCGATTTTACTTTTTAAAATGCATTAAATTGAATTTGAAAAAAATGTATTATTTAAAAATTAAATTTAAATTTTATAGTGGCGTTGCATTGGTACAATGTATCCTTCACTCCGCTACTCTGGAGTTCAAATGTAAACCATTAGTCCAATAATCGTAAAATAAATGGGTTTTTCGGCCAAAATTAAATCTTTTACTTTTCGGCCGGTTTCGCTTTGCGGCAATTCCGTAATGTATGTTTTCGGCCAGTATATAATTTTGAGTAACAATGACAAATAACAAGTCCAGAAAAAAAAAGCTCACTCTTCGAGCTTGCTAAATTCCTAGTTTCTACACATGATTTAATATAACGCAATAAACTGAAATTCCATATTCAATTTAAAAATCATTTGGAAACTTTTATATTTTGATACCTACTTTTTCTAAACATTTTATTTTAATCGAAACTATTTACTAGTAACTATCGAACGGATAGACGGACAAAAAGTAGATTAAAGTGTTCTAAACTCAAGTATGTTTAGAAAACTAAAAAAAAATTGTAATTTTTTTGTAATTTCGTTGACATAATTTTTACTTTAAATTTATATTATTATAGAAAGATTATGAAATTATTATTATTATTATTATTATTTTTTTTTTTATTATTGATAAGAGCCTAAGGTTATAGGCTTACGAGGTTTACCATATTAAAATTACATTATACATTGTGCATTGTAGACAATTAAAAATTATAACAAAATGTTTGGCATAGATAATTAACAAGTTATAAATAAGAGAGAGCAGAACTAAACAGAAACATGATAAAACTAGATAAGGTTGTACAGTTTGGTTATTTTTAAAAAAGTAATGATTTTGTTGAAGTTTTCTCGATCTGGCCCTAGTGCTTCGTATAAGCGGTAAGGTATACTCAGGGCTGTTCTAGTGTCGGCATAATTTCGACAGTATAAGATGATACGTTTAACTGTTAAAGCTTCCCCACAGGTAATACATTAGTCTGGTTCTTCGCGTCTCATGAGGAAACCATGGTTGAGCCGAGTATGCCCTATTCTAAGTCTGTTGATTACGACTTCGGGGCGTTTTTTAGCGGGGAGGGTTGTCCTAGGATTAATAGAAGGTTTAATTTCGTTTAACTTAGTTTGTGACTACGACCAACGGTATTGCCACTGTTGCAGTATCAGAGATCGTATGGCTCGCTTGATGTCACTCTGAGAGCAAATTTGGGTTTAGATGGCTTCAGGAGAGTTTATGGCTCTTTTGGCGTAGGTGTCTGCTATCTCGTTACTATGGATTCCAACAAAATCATTATTAATTCATTTAAAATGAGCATTTTATAGGTAGTACGTAGGTAGACGATCGTACAGATAGGTCCTAAATGAATGCCACTATTGTATCAAAATACTAAAGAGATGCATTTTCAAATACCTACTGAATTTATAAAAAAAATATGTTTTAATTATTAAAAACAGTGTATGGAAATTTATTTATTATTTATTTATATTAACATAATACATTGCATATCCGGTATATTCATGGTTATAACTTATTACAATAATAATAATAATAATAATTTTTTTTTTTAATAAGATTATAGTCGTATTTCATATCATGTAAAATATATATTAGATATACCTATATATTAAAAAACGCATTGAAAAGAAATGATTATGGGGTTTATTTATCATCGGTAATCAAAATTGTCTATAAGCCGAAAATAGGCATTATGGAATGGCCACATAGAGACACTGACCGAAAAGTAAAAGGTTAATTTCGGCCGAAAACTGTCCCTCTCAAATAAATCGTACTTATTATTTTAAAAACAAAATTGTGACTAACCTAAGCAATTCAATTTAATACATATGTAAACATTTTAATAACATTACAATCAAATATTTTAATATTTCTTAAAAATTAACAAAAACGTTCAAAATAATTATATACGGAGACATAGTTTGCTTGTACAAGTAGATACGGTAAATACTAAGTACCTAAAACTCAGACTATCTTAGAAGTATGACAATATTGTTTTTATCTTTTTTTAGCTTCTTTATTGTCGAGATACGTTAGCAATAAAAACACGTTTAAGTAAACAATACATTTTTAGAACCATTGAGATTTCAAAAATATGATCACATTTAAAAATTAACTTAATAGTGCAAAAAATTATCTGCGATGGCCGGGAATCGAACCCGGATCAACTGCTTGGAAGGCAACTATGCTGACCATTACACCACCAACGCACTTGGAAGTGGGGGCCCAAGACATAATTACTTCAATTTTATAATAATTAATTTTAATGTTAATGCTTTCTGTTTGACCACGCATCAAATATGTTATTTAAAATAGAAAGTGTATTAACTAATTGATTTCACACTTGAGATAAGTTAAGTTTAATTAATTTTGTTTCTTTATATGTCAAATTATAATGTTATATGAAAAAGGTACCTAACTATCAAATAACTTTTTGTAATCGGTATCAGTTATTTTTTTTTTCATTGATAATGTCTTACCTAAGGGCTAAGTTCTAACGTAAAATACCTGCTTACCAAAACAAAAAAAAAAAAAATGATAAAAGAATGGTATTTTTCCACTTGCACGAAAATAATTAGGTACTATATATAATAAAGTAATAGACCAATCACCTATTCACTTAACCCAGCGATAAGAATGTCTGGAGACGAAATATTAATTTTATTTGTTTTTCATTGAAACACACTTAATTATTAACATCAACACAATCAAGTTGATGTCATCAACCAAATATCGATAAATAATGTGGAATACAAAAATATCATGACGAATAACGATTGCAATAAAAAAATATATATAAATGCATTAAACATAAAATAACTATTTGTGAAAGTAAAATTAGTTATTCGTTTTAATATGTTTATAAATGTACACTTAAAGACACACACGTCCTATAAAAAATCATGTAAATACTCTTGGATAAATATTTTTATTTCACATTAAAATAACAAAAGTACACTATGAAATATAAACACGCGGTGACTAAACCATAAATGTTTCGGTGAGAATTTATTACAAAAAAGGTATTATGCTTATTGGGAATTTGTCCCTGTCGGCCAACGATACACATTTTTTCACATGATGCCTGCCTCTTTGTTTGTCTTGAGAAATATATCGGATAAATAAATACCTCTTTTGCAGAAGGAATTCGGAAAATATTTCAAAAAAGACCAGAATTAAAATGTCTTTAGGGTCTATTTGAAACGATCATTTGACTCTTAATATCTCTACATGTATTCGACCATGCACGAATTAATGAAATTGCATGTAGAGTTTCACTGCTATTTATTTCCTCGTTAGATTGCGACCTACTTCCAATCTACGTCTTGCAAATGAGTCCGATATTGTTGTTTAAAAATAATCTAAAATGACTCTTGTATGTTACTGCCTTATTTCAGTCTATTACGTTGACGATAAAATGTTATGAGAATTTCGCATATATGGACACATGCCCATTATGTTTATGATTTGAGTACGACTATACCTATTACCTACGTGTCGGGATAACTAGTTTAGTTTTTCCTTAAAAAAATGATTTAAGTTAATTTCAACATTACTTAGAATTGAAATCTACCAAGTCAAATCAATAGAAATTTAGATTTTGAGTATTTAGACGATTTTTACAATTTATTTGTTCTGTTCAATATAATATACTAAAATATATTAAATAATTTAATATCAAATCAGCATTTAATGTATAGGTTATTTCAAATAATTCACTTCTATTCAATTTTTTCTTTACCTCTTTCTTGTGTACTATATTTAAAGCTGTACCTATTAGTGTAAGTATAATGTAATTATTTCTATAATCATTTTAACTGTTCAATGTTGATTCAATTAAATTATGTTTGATAATATTTTGTAATATCTTCTAATGTATCTATATTATGTATTAAATATTATGTTATCATTAAATTATTGTACATCATATGTCGCGTTCAGCGCTTATATAATAATAATAATAAGAAGAATGGGGCCTTCGCGACAGGGCGGTAGGCCACTAAACATGCAGCACTACCGACCTTATAATAATATAAAAAAAAACAAAGAATATTATGTGCTATAAATACAATAAATTATAATAAAAGAAAACGAAATAAATGGTACAATTTGCCTGTTCGGCACAACAAAAACAAATAAAATGGTAACAATGTGTAAAATAATTACTAAATAAAAATAATAATCAAATTGTAGGCCCGTCGGCCGTATACTATATGAAATTATGGTGGTGCACCACCTACCTTGCATGCGGTTATGGTGTCACGTAGTGCCGGGATCTGTATAATAATAAATTTAAATACAATAAAAGGTACAGGTGTGATCCCGCACACATACGAGAACACCGCTAACCGCACCAGACGAATAAAAACACACGAACACCAATATGACTGCAGCAATCACACAACACGAACCACGAAACCACGCTTACTCACACTGACTGTTGGCACAAGAAATGACCACCCTAAAACTGGGGAAAACAAATGAAAACAACTGGCAAGGCCTAAAATAATATTACCAAACAGTCAATTCACAATAAAAGCGTAGTTTTGGACAAAGCTGCAGTCGATGAAGATGAAAAGACAGGAACAAAGGCGCAACAAAAACAACGGACACGGATTGAACGACGAACGATAGGAGAAAGAGGCCCGAGCCTTATACAGTTATACTTATACATAAAACATACTTACTATTCATTTTTAACCCTTTCATTTGTGAATGTTATCTATACATTTATTTTTTACAAAACAATATTATTTATCTATCACAGATTTTACTTTTTTTTTCTCAAAATTATTTATGAAATGATATTATCTCTAAATAAGTAAAAAAAATACAATATTAGACAGGTATCTAATTTGTAACTAGACACTTAAGATTTCTTTTGCAAATTACAATTTACAACACAAGACAAGAAAAAATAAATACTCTTCTAGCTCCAAAAATCATTAATAGTTACAACCACGGTCTTAGAAGATATCTTGTAAGACCGTGGTTACAACCTAAAATTTATAAAACTCAATATGTTTTATCATTTGGTATCTGGTATAAAACATGGAGCCTTCACAATACGCAGTGTCGCATAGATTTTTATAAATTCAGTGCGTATGTAACAAAATAATTATTAGTTTATGTTATGGTCAAACTGTAAGTCTATAATCAAGGAATGATAGAATCTGATTGATAACATTTCACTTAAACCACGATTTAAGATATACTTAAATATATCTTAAGTATATCTTAAATCGTGACTAATACATATCATATTATTATTTACCAACATCATGTCATGTATTTAAAAAAAAATTTATTATTCATAATTTTATTGAAATATTTCAAGATGAGTGAAATTTTCAATTTTGAATTATTTCAAATTAAGAACCCTAATTATTATGTATTATCGTTTTACAAAAGCAATTCATTTAACTCCGTGCAAAAAAAAAACGGCTTCGTAAAACAACTTGAATCACATTCTGAATAATAATAATAAATTGAGAAAGTCATAATGCAATTTATTATACAAAATACATCTACGAGTATATAACTGTAGAGTTATTCTTGCAATAAGTGACACTGTTAGTACTCGAGTCTCGAACTCAGTATGATAGTCCAACGTCGACATTTTTGAAATTTTTTTTCTACATTCCACAAACCTGGGTTTTACACAATTTATTCTCAGAATAAAATTTGAAATGTAAAAATAAATTTCTTTCGAAATTTTCAGGTGAAGCGATGTGTGGCATAGTTTTTACGCTTGTCGCGCGTTTTGTTGACTCGATGATGCTCAATGTCACCCGGGGAAAAAAGTAATGTAATACATCGCTATGTTCACATATATGTGTGTTTGTGTGAATAAATATTGTTGAATCGTAGGATAGAATATTATTTTTGACAGGATTCAAAATTTGAAATTTTATTGGAAAACTTTCATAAATCTATAAATTTCGAATACTTTCAATTCTATTTTAAATATAAAAGACGAACATTTTTATTTTTTTTTTTCAATATACTCGTTTGATATAGAGTTTTGTTTGTACTTAAGGAAAATTTCAATTTTTTAACATCTTGTTTTTCAACTTACGGTTAAATAATTAAAATTGCTTCCATGAGAATCTAATTTACGGCACATTTTACCATTTTACTCAATTTTCTCAGTAGTTTTTCCTCATGCTTCAAAACACTATTGAGAATTTAAAGAAATTACCTCTTAAGAATATTAATCAAATTAAATTTCTAATCTATAAAGAAACTGAACACAAAGTACTTTTAAATCATTTTTACTACTCGGAAACGCAATGACATACATGAAAAAAAAAGTACACGCGTATTTCAGTAAAATTAAATAACATTATTACTGTGATTATAAACGTGTACAAATGGAAAACAATTTGCACATAATTCGATGAATGCAAAATAAATAGTACTTAATGAAAAATTCACAAATTAAAACTCTATTCGTTCATATTTTAATCCACTGAATATGATACATTTTTAAACGTTTCGTATATAGAGTTTAAAATCTATCTGAGTATTTAACAAATTTAACAATGCATTACCTTTTGATTTATTTCATGTTTTAATATTTGTCTTTTTTTAAAGAACTACTGCAAGTTTAAAACTAATGTACACTACTGTTTTATAAAAAAAAAATTAAATTAATAATTTTAACATTGTACATAATTTTTTGGAAATTTCTTTGCGAACAGCGAAAGCTTTTAGTCAGAAATGGTGACACTATTTTGTCTGAACAATTTAAAAGTACTTCGTTTGATCAATTTCTTGTCATATTGTTCAAGCGTACATACGTATACGATAGAGTATACTTATTTAGTTGAAGGTATTGCAAATAAGAAAGAACAAATGTTGTCATCGTCGATATGAGTAACATTTATATTCGTAAAAAAAAGTTTCTGGCCATCCAGGTAATTAAAAACTAGTAAGATTTTGTAAAAAAAAAAAAATTATCCATAATATTGTATGTGTGCCTACAGCGCTCGAATACTCAGCCCTTTAAAAGGTTAGGTTAAGCTAAAAGGCGCGCGTCTGAAAATTCCTGTTAGAGTCTAGTAGTGTCAGCAAGAACCGAAATTTAGCGTATTGAATCTGAAAGCGCTGCTGAAATATTTTTACTTTTGACGGCGTAGAAGTTATAATGCTCCGACGTTTATGGCATTATCAACTCATGTTTTTTGCAGACCATTTGTCAGTCTCTTGACGAGATCAAAGGCGTTTTTGGATCAAATATAAAATGCGTCTGTACGAACTTGCGAATTATACCGTGAACTGTACATTCACCCGTATCATAATATAATACAATATTATATAAAATATTATGTACGCTTGATCCGCACTATCCGACTCGCGTATTTCATTAAATTTATATTATTATTATTGATGAGAAAAAATTTGATTGTTATTAAATGTGAATACTTGTTATTTTTTTCACTTTATTCACTTATTAGTGAAATTCTACTGAAAGTACTATAGTTTTACTCACTTACGCACAAAACGAAAACAAAAATATATTTACAACAGTGAATGTGAAAAGCTCATCGTATTGATTATGAATATATTTCTAAACCGGATAAAAAAAGTAAAATGTAGAACGGATTTGATTAAGGATATATTGTAAGAAGATAGAGCATCAATATAGGAAAAATTGGTGCGACAGGAAGCGAATTGTCTTTTGAGGAATAGCATGTTAACCCGTTGGATGAAAGAGCTGGACAGTTTAGTAGTAGGAGACAGAAATAGTAATAAATTGTCTCCACATTTGGGGAGGGAGCAATAAGAGCTCCGGTTAAGCCAATGTTAATTATTTATTATATTTGTTATTCATTTATCAAATCAAAATAACTACTTTCATACACAACGCTAATTTATTGATATTTTACAATCATTATCTCAGATTGCAATTACCCAATACCCATACACAATGATAATATTATTATCATCGTGTATTTATCTACGCACGCTTATTTTTTTGACGAATAAGTTTTGTGTTTTGTTACGTATCCTGTTAATAACAGTTATAACGTTTGAATAAAATATTAAAATGTAATTAAATATCTTCCAAAACTATTTGGATTATTAATGTGTTATACTATTTCGGTGAAATACAACATTTTTTATCCAGCTACGTTATTAATATAGCAGTTTAGCAACTTTTCAAACCATTTAAAATATTCGCATAATACAAACACGGGTTTCTAATTACTAAACAATTAGCCACACACCCACCTGCCAAAATTTTTCTGTAAGCCATGCGATTAAAATACCCTTCTCTTCGCTCCATCACCGATGCGCATTAAGTGTGAAGGTTTAAATTAACACAACGTTTTAATAGGTATTATTAAGGTTTATCACATTTATATTAATCTCATAAATATTTAACTGCAAAATTGTGTTGACGTATACGCACAAAAAGTTATTTTGGAATGTTTTGTCCACAAATAGTATCGGCTAAATGATAAATGTTATTTTATTCGAAAAATATTATTATAAGATCCCCGGTGGTCTCTTCAATAGACTTTAATTCACATCGTACTATACGAGGCGGTGTTTTAGATAATTATCGGTAACTCGTCGACGATAATAGTTCAAACCATCAAATTACTCATTCGTCGATGACGAAATACTATGATTCAAATCCCATATGATTTCATTTGATCATCTCGCTTCTGAGACGAACCATGCATTTTACAGTTAAATACTTAAACATGGTTCTCTAGTGAACTGTAGACAGTCGAAAACAATTCAGAAAAGTGTTTAATCAATTCGCTTTTGCAGACGGTTGAAGACGACTGATTGAAAACCGAACAAGAGTACTGTCTTTCCTCAATATAGTCACAGACGATTTCTAGTATAATCCTCCAGAGTATTGTCGAAGCTTCTCAATACGTGACGTGTAGTAGTCACAAGCTACTCAATTATGCCGTTTATTAGCAACATCGTGTGCTCCCAGGCACGTGTGTGTGTGTTGATCGTGGCGTAGGCCACTTTTGGTACCCTGTTACGACACGAGTTTTCCGAAACATACTAGATTGCTCCGTTATTGACACCATAGATGTTTGTTCAAAACGGATTATCCAAATAAAAGATGCTTTTAACTAATGCGCACTATTCATAAGATGTTTAAAATCGATTCATCTTTGTTTTCTTCGAAAATTCGGATTCGTCATCTACGTTCAGTTCACAACAACACACATGCGTGCATACGTTCGTGTTTACAACTTTTGTCCGAATTACTTCCTACATTATATAATAATAGTGTAGCGTGCCAACGATGTTGATTTTGACACGGTGTACGTGGTGAGTTGGTGTCGAGTTGGAATCGATGTACCGAAAAACACAAACAAATTTTAAGAACACTGTCACCGTAATTTTTTTTTAAAACATTATTGTAATTGATGGCGCATGGTTATTTTTCATTTTTTTTTTCTTACGATGAGCTCGTATATTTATAAATGTCATTTTTGACCGTGTTCCGCAAAAACAATCAGCTAGGATCACGGGCAAGATGGGTCGAGCGCGCAGAGGGCCAAGTCCCAGTGGCTCTTCGGAGTTCAACGTCCTGATTGTAACCATGAGCATGTCCATGACGCGTGTCGCTTTTGTTGCTCTTCAATGTCCCTCTAGTCTTATCTGAATCCGATTTTTCGGTAGTTGCGACGTTTGTGTAAATGGTATACGGTCAGTTCGAAAAAATAAGTATAAAAACATGTGGAAACTGGAAAGACACCCACACACACATACGTGTACGAGCACGAGGCGTTTTTAGTATACCATTATATTATATGTTTACAGTGTGGCTACCTTCATCATGACTTTTCATAATCATCATCAACGAATATTGTAATTATTTATTAACATGATATCGAACAATTTATCTAATTAAAATAAATGTTTGTACTCTATAAAGAATTTGTATGTACCTATTTAAATAAAAACTTGCTAATTTTCATCAAGACTATTGATTTCATAAAACAGATTACAGTCAAATTTAAATGTATCATAAATAAGACGTCCATAGCCCATTATATTTTCTTCATAATACCTAAAAATATTTTAAGACTTTATAATATTTATTTTCAAGCAGAATTTTTTTTATTTGAATAATGCTAGATATGTCAATTCGAGAGACAATCAATGATTTATTCATCAAATTATTCGTTATAAATGTAACACAAATAAACCATTTATGTATTGTGATTGTAATACACACGTGAAAATCATATTTTCTTCTCAAACTTTTTTTTCACGTGTAACGAAACTCGAAGGTATCTGTGCTAGTTAAATAATTAACTAAAAGAGTTCTATAAACGTAATTTTTACTAACATAATAATTATTTACAATTTTACACGTATAGCAAATGCTACGAATGCTATGTTTTATGTTTTAAAAATAAATATCAAAATAATACATATCTTTGACGATATTTTTTTTTTGTTTCCAATACATTTTTTTAAATTAATCGTTTTAACACATTTTTAATTTTATTATCTTTAATATTATATGGTTTAGAGAAATCGCATTATCTAACGAAACGATTTAATGAAGTTCTTAATTATTTCTTTTAAATAAACATTTATTATTACAACTATTCATATGGGATTTCCTACCTACAAATCAACATGTATTATAGTAATAGTACAAGTGTCTGCAATACTTTAATACTTTGACTACATTTACTATTGCCAAAAATGGTTTGCGAAGTATACGTCATTATAAAACAAATAGTTTTTCTGTATTCTCTTAGAACTACAAAAATACATTTTTAGGCATGGTATAAAAACTTTTCGGGATAAAAAAGAAACTCGTGAAACAACAAACGTAATATTCAAATCGTGTACTCGAAAAGAAAAACTCTTTGTAAATGCCATACTCAATCGTGTCAAGTAAGTAGTTATACATGTATATTATTATATGTACATGTATTATTGAATAGATGATACATAATTGATAATATTAACACCATTCATACATACTTGATATTATGAATATACCTCGATTGCATACACAAACTTTTGGCTACTTTACATTTAGATGTATATATATAACATCTTCAAAAATACAGTATTCATAATATGCAATCATTCAATATCCTTAAGAAAATAGAATACGAGTAAATACCGCGTTATCAGTATAATATATTTCTGGTTTTATTCAATTTGATACGAAACCTATTCACACATATTTTTTTCAAAATAAAACTGTATTTACGTAAAAGTACTCCATCTGTAGATGGTAGATTTAACTAGTATACCATTTAGACTTGTAGCTGATTCATAAATTATTTATAACCCTCTTTTACACCGTATCTAAATACATAAAATTATATCAATGATTTAATTATTATTCATAATACTCTTACCTACTTACAAACACAGTTTTTTTCCATAATATTTAATATTAAATTTAGCAAGTGTATAGTTTTAATATATTAACTTAATGAATTTCATAAACGATTTTTAGGTATGACAATTTGATGTCTAATCATTTTGATAATTGTGTATATTTTATAGTATTTATTCCTCTATTTTAGAATTTAATTATTTCTAATATTATAATTTACAGATTTCTTTTAGTACTGACTGAATAACCTATTAATCAATCACTTTTCTTGAAAACATTTATTTTGTCATAAAATAATGATTGAAAATATTATGTGCGTTGTTTATCATTAAGTAATCATTATAGATTAACATAGTATTAAATAAAATTATCGTATTGATAAATTTGAAAATAACTTAAAATGTTCATTTTAATATTGTTTGAAGATTTTTAATATTCAATTTCTATGTAAATGCTTACATATTTCTCATTTAAATTTTAAATACATATGAAATTATCGATCTGAATTACCATAATTATGTTTTGCGAATTCGTTTTAAATAAAAATAATTTATTTCAACTGACATTTATCAAAAATAATTTGATTTTATAACCCTGATTTCCAACATACATTTAAATTAGGTAATGAAATAATAATTAATATTTTCATACAAGTACTTAATGCGGGAAAATGAGCAATAACTTATATTTGAAAATTATGAATTTTTAACGTACTTACCCAATTGAAAATATCCCAAAAGATAAAAATTAATGAATAACTTTGTACTCTACTTACAATCGGCTTAATATACTCTTTTGATTTAAAATTACAGGCAAATTAATAGGTAAAACTATTAAAATTGATTTTATCTCAAAGTAATGGTTATTTATGAAATAAATTATAGTTATGCTAACCACATTTTGACAGCCAATTGCTAAAAGAGATATAAATGAATAATATACTTGGTGTTTAACTCTTCCCAGTTGTATAAGGTACAGTTCTAAAAAATTATGAATATTCACTTAAAAGTGAACTTGAATTAAATAGAGATATGTTTCATTGTAGCAAAAAATTGTTTATACTTTTACTCGTTATGTTTTACGCTTGGCGCGAAACGTATAACTTTAAACTAACGTTAGAATATATTGTACGATACGTTGATTATTTGTATGTCTGTGATTACTTTTTTTGGAGAGTAAAATTCGTCCGAAAATTTCGTTCAGTCCCTTGGTGATACAGCCCTCTGTAGATCAAAAAGAATTCTACTCGATACTAAGAAAAAATTATTTTTCTTTTAAGTTGTAGTTATAATGACATTATTTTATGTAAATTAATGGTAACACATTTTAATTTATTCGAGTTTTTTAATCTTTTATTTTAAACATATGTATGGAAATTTCGTATATTATATAGCATGTATTAAAATAAAACAACATTCATTTTTAATTTCATGTATTTGTGACTCACGTATAATTCTGTAATAACTTACAAGCAAGATAGATTACAGAGAGATATTCACAATACAATAGCCGTGTTAACATTTGTCTATCAAAACGTGCCTTCCCGTGCGTGATGCGAATAAAGGTACATGATAGATTAGGCAAATCTCATTTAATTTAATCATTAAAATAATTTCAATCTGTTTAATGTATATTGAATCTAATTTGAACCACTACCAAAGACAACTGATCTGCTAAAAAAGAATTGTTTTAAACGAGTAAATTTCTTGATGTACAAATTGAAAATGTACATGGATAATTGATATAAGAAACAGTTCACTTATAGTACCTCATAAAACTGGAGTTATAAACCGTTTATAGAATTTGTTACAATATTATACACGTTTTCAACGCATTATCTGACCAATCGTCTTAGCCTATACTTGTATTAATTTAGTTAGTTAGTTAAAAAAAAAAAAGGCCAATATGTGTACATTATATTTATCAAGGTCTCAACGTATTTCTCTCAGAAAAAGAAGAGTTTAATTTTAGTTTTATACGAAAAAATCATTTTGATGTAAAAACTTATTTTTAAAGTGAGGAAATTAAATTTTATCGTCATTTGAATAGTAAGTAAAACTTAAACAAGTTAAACGCAAAATCAGGATACGCATGTTTTCCTTAATTTCCTTGTAATTAAATGGAAGGAAAATTATATAAAATCACAATATGAAAAATTAATATACATTGCGTAATGATGTTTTTACTAAATTTTAAAAGAGAAAATATATTAAAGCAACTTCATAATAAATTGAATTATTTTTATATTTTAGTAAACTTTAATACCTAATTACAATTATTTTTGTTTTGTTATGTATACAGATAATCATCGGGTTCTTTTTATTATTATATGCTTGAATCAAATTTTATGAAAAGTTAATTATAATTTTTTTGAAATAAATTATTGTTCTAAACTCAGTTTCTGTTGTTCTTTTATCTAAAGATTCAATTTAAATTAGTTGAAATTATATTTTAGATTGACAAATTATATAATATATATTATAAATATATATTATAATTTATAAGTATATAGTTATTATATATATATATACATAAATTATATAGTAAGGATAATGAACTAATCATACACATGCAGACTACAAAGGTTTTTGAAAATTACCTTTTTAATTTTTAATTACTTAATGCTTAATCCCTATTGATGTGCAAATATTCGATTTTAAGTAATTGATTTAACCTATATAAATAAATAAAAGAGTATAAATTCTTAATAGTTTATGTGAGTTAAATAATTTCTTTCGCATATTAGTATACTAACAAAACTACAAAAATCTCAAAAATCGTTACTCATAATTTTTATTTTAATCCAGTAAAATTGTACTTCACCCATATACTCAACACATTTTTTTCTATCAACGATCTTTGTATCATAAAAATTAATCCAATGTATTGTTTTTATGTGAATTAAGCTATATTTTATTTTTACTTCATAAATTCTATAATTTTTAGTCATAATATCTGATATATTTATAAAAACGTCTTTAAATGTATCCTTATTTCGCCAATATTAGCTACATTATCAAAATCGGTTGAGTTTTATTTTTCATGAATGCTTAAAGAATTTAAGGACTAAATAAGTATATTATGAAATATATCATTTTCATTAATGTTATTTAATCATCATAGGCTTAAACAATGATTGTTATTATTCCGGAAATATTTTTGTTTAATACTTTAAAACTGCACCAATCATCAATAATATAGTTTTTAATTTTCTTGAAATAATAAATACTGCAATCATTATTTAAGTTTCGCTCAAAATGGTTTTCATAAAATAATAATTAATCGTCGGTTTCGAATTTTAAATAATGTGCTAGACTATCTTATAAATGGACCATCTAAGGTTCTTTACACCCACTACCATTATCTCGTTCAAAGACCAAAGGAATGAAAGACAAACTTGCACTACCATTATTCTACCCGTTATTCAAAATATGCCCGGCTTTTTTTTTTTTATTGATTTCACAAAACTCAAATGAGAAAAATTAAACTGTTAAAATTTCCTATGAGAAATATCATTTTTAACGTGTATAATTTTTACTATAAATATATTATTTATAAAACTATATTAAATACAGCACATTAAATTGATTATATTTTATACTTTCACAGTATTTTTGTGTAAAATCTTCAGACCACTGGGTCAGATAACTCTTGAAAATTGCAGCCCTTATTATTAAAATATTAATAAACAGTTCATTGTTATGACAATTAATTTAAATATCATTAATTCTCCGTATTTGGTTTATTTCTTAAACTTATTCAATTACATCGAACAAATTGAAATGGTAAGTAGTGCGTATTAAAAAAATATATAGCCATAAAGCACTTACAAAAATAATGTGAAAACATTGTTGTAATACTACTAAATAGGAGCTGGAATAAAAAATAATATTGAGCAAAGCGCTTTCAGCTTATTATAAAGTATTTTTTTTTTGAATAAATATTAAGGGTGTAATACATTTTATGATAGATACCTAACATTTAAAAAATATATATTTTATGCTTTACTCACTACCAAAAAAAAAAAAATAAAAATAATAAAAATTGAACTCTGGATAATATGTGTCAGTAAAATTACATAAATTTTCAGAACGTAAACTAGTGTTTTGATGTTGGAACATATTTATAATACGACGATGGCGAAATATTTAAGTTTGTAAATTAATAATATTTTCAACGAATTTACGAAAAAAGAAATATGTATTTTCATTATTTAAACTTATCTCATTAATTTTTTTGAATCAGACTAATCGAGTTCATAATTTTAAAATTCGATAAAATGTTTTATTGATTTATCACTTGTCATAAATAAATAGAAGTGTACAAAGTCATACAATCCGTTGTATATTCGAAAATACTAATTTCTGCCACTATGTTGTAATCATCTAAGTGCCAAACGCAGACACCACAAACATAATTACCAGTACTTGTCACCGATTACGATAAAATAGGTGTGTGTATTAAAAATAATATAAGTGTGTAAGTATTTTGTGGACTTTTGGATTTTATCAAAATATAAACATACTTAGATACTTAAGGTACTCTGTTTGAATTGAATCCAACATTTTTAATAGGCATTATTTTTTTAATTTTTATATTTATATTAATAAATCTATAGAATTTTATTGATTAAAATAAAATTCAAAAATATTACCCAATGTTTAAATTCATCTGCAATTAAAATTTTTTAGAAAAAATAATATATCAATATATATGTGTATATATATATATATATATATCCAGTTTGCCACAAGAAAATTTTTTTTAATTCTAAATATTTTTTCTAAACATAAGAAAAAATACTACAGAAATTCCGAGTGAAATTATAAATATGACCCAACTTTGTAATTTTCACAAAATCAAATTTATGTAGTGTCACTCCAAAAATAATTTGATTAATAAAATTATCCTTTCCAATTATAAAACCATTAATACAACTAAATGACATTCGTCAATATGGCCTGCCCAAGATTCTTAACACCGATAGATCTAGAGACCAATTTCTACCAACATATATTGGTCGGTTTTTCTTTAGAAATTAACTTTAATGTGTTTATTATTGAAATGTTGTAATTTTAGCTTATTGAGAATGAAACTCTTGTATTTTTATTTAGTGTTCAGTTCATGAAATGAAAAAATGTATCATAAATTAAACTATTTATTTTATAAAATATTAAAACTACATGTATATTTTAAGAATAATGTGTGTGTGTGTGTGTGTGTGTGTGTGTGTGTGTGTGTGTGTGTGTGTATGTGTGTGTGCGTGTGCGTGTGCGTGCGTGTGTGTGTGTGTGTGTGTGTGTGTGTGTGTGTGTGTGTGTGTGTGTGTGTGTGTGTGTGTGTGTGTGTGTGTGTGTGTGTGTTTCTTTAAATCCTGATTATGTATGAATAGATTAAAATTAAATTAAAATTAAATAATTAATTATAAATTTGAACAATACTATGTATTTGTAAGAAATATTGTACTTGAATTTATTTAAAACACAGAAGTTTTGTTGTATGAATTGCAATTGTATTTTGACAAGACAATTGGATGATTATTAACGAATATTCAAAACACATTAAAAAAAAAAATATTTACCAAAATTAGAAATGATAAAACGAATATAATACGTGGTATATGACGTATTGTTGTGTAGATATGTTAAAAGACACTCTTACACACGAATCATATCACACATTTTTATTTCATTTTGAATTTCGATATTATAATCAATTAATATCAATCATCACATAATCTATTCCTCAAGAATTAAAGGATATTAAGATGAACGTATTACGTGTTTTAATATACTTATTGTTCATCATTAACGACATAATTATGGTGGAAACGAAAGAAGTTCCCTCAGTGTCATTTTATTTTATTTTTAATGAATAATAATCTACAACCATATCTTCTAATGAGATAATTTTTTATTTAATTACACTGTGAATTATATATATTTTTATGTGACAAAAAATAATATCTCTATTCTAAACTGTAATTGATAAACCATTCACTTTTATATGGTTTGTATTCACAATAATTATAATCAATAACCAATAGTTAGATTTTATCCGTACTAAAACTACATCATAATTCACTTTTAGATACCATAAAAATATCATAATTCACAATATTAATGAAAATATTATTTAAAAAAAAATATATATATATATATATATATAAAGTGGATAAATAAAAAATTTAAGTGATAACGTAAAAATATTGTTGAAGTATTATACTAATAATATAAATTGTTAGATTATGTTTTTATTAACGACTGAATTCGATTTAAAAAAATCATCATCAAGTTGTATAAAACCATAGTCAAAGTAATACTAACAAAATGCCATACCTACCTATTATAATATAATAAAAGAAAACATTCCAGACTACATTTAGATTTTAAATAAAGCGAAGGATCTATTGGTTAATCTTAATTTTTTCTATGGAAGTTTTTTAGAAGTTGTTCAAAGTTTTACTCAGCATTTTCAAAAGTCAGCAATGTTATCTAGTTGGCACGATAAAGTGGTCATATTTCTGCATAATCAACCATTTTTCCAAATATAAGGAAAAACTAACAATACATGTAGTAAAACGTTAAAATATTCTGTAAACGAGATTTTCATGAAATCGATTTTAGATATAATATAATCATTATTTAAAAATTCATTGTGCTAGAGATAAAATAAAAATATCATCAAAAACCTTAGATAGATTGGATCGAAGTTTCAAAAAAATTAAAGTATAAAACCGGAAAACAAGTCGTTTTTCAATTTTTTTTATTATATTTAAAAAATCTTAATATTTGTTCCTGAAGCTTAAAAATTATTTTTTTCATGTACCAAGCCTAAAATATTTAAAACATGATATCTTGGATTTTTTTTTTGAGCGTATAGTTAGAATTTACAAACCAACTTATTAAGATTTGTAGAAACAATTATTAGATCAATCACTTATCGTAAAAATTGGTATGTAAATAAGAAAAATGGTTCAAATATAAGGAAATTTGTGACATATTCAGAATTCCACATTTTATAATGTTTTAATTAAATAAAAAACGTTCCGATAATTTGCCGGAAAATGGTAAAATATTTAAACGCTTTATATTATGTAGCTTTGCTCAGAATCGTTCAGCTATTGACATTATTTGTCCTTTCTTCAAAATTCAATACACTCATCAACGATTATTCCGTCCGAAAAGCTAAAAATACCCGTGATGCTAAGTAGGTCAGGCGTTTGGTTTTATTTTTATTTTTTTATTATTATGTAAACATCGCATAGTTTTTATGACATGATTTGTTTTTTTTTTTGTACTATTATTTATTTGAAAATTGAGTAGAAATAAAATGAATCTTTGATTCGTAAATGAATGCATCCATTTCGTATGTGCTATAAATGTTAATTATTTATTAAAACAACAACACAGAATCACAAGAATGATAAGATTAAAAACCTAAAATTAGATATTATTTTATACCACAAGAAATCGAATTAAATAATCGTGTCAATATTTTATTATAAAACTAAACACGTAACTGTACAGCGGTGAAGTGTAAGAGATACGAGGTTATGCCATCCTACCACTTCTTTTAGTCAACATTTTTCATTGCCCTGTTTACATTGTTTATACGTAAAGATTCTTTACATAATTGTTTTCTTAGTAAAAAATATTTGTTTCCAATGAAATTTCAACATCGAAAAATCGAATGTTTGTAGACTAGAAAGGTACTAGGAAAAACAAAAAAAAAAGTAATTTCTTTAAAAAAAAGTACTTGGTTTATAGGTTAATAGTAATCTGTGTTTTCTTATAATTTTCAATAATAATACAGCGGGTAGTAACTCGATTACTGACATATTTATAATAACACAAAGTGTTTAGATGCGACTGCATACAGATACATTATGTATCAAATCAGGTATCTTAAATTATACGTGGTTCGAAAACATATAAGATGAACAACTGTATTTTTTTAAATTAATCTAATATAAATGATGATAATAAATAATATGATGAAGATTTTTGTTAAATATGGCATTCGTTTTAAAAAGGTATAAAAAATCTTTCTATTAAATGTTATCTTGTCTTATGTTTTTATTTGAAGTGTTTTTCTTTTTAAGATTATTTAAATCACGAAAAAGCTGAATACTTTAAGTAGGTATATATTTAAATAATTTTTATTCTTATTCGCTTTAATGAATTCTAATGATATTTGTACAGTTAAATACATCAATGTTTTATAAAAATATGTGTGATAATAAAAAATCAAAAGTTTTCTCCACTTGTATTAAAAAAGTATTTTATCTTGGGTTTATCATTTATTTGTATTATTAAACTAATTTCACGTTTTCTTAAAGTGTCTCAAACACAAATAAACCAGTAAAAAAGCGTTCGATTTTATTTTTATTTTTTTTGTTTTCAACTCAAAATCGCCTGAATAAATTCCAGCCACCACGTATTCGGATTAGTTTCAACCACAAGCGTCGTATTGGGGGGATGGGGGTCGACCCCTCCTAAAAATGTAATTTTGTCAAAGAATAACGGTATATTTAAATTCGAAAATAAAGCTACATCGAACGCAAAACACAGGTCCTAAAACTTCTTGAAATCGAATTCCGTATTCGCCACTGTGGACCGCTGTTGTACTCGTATAAAACGGAACGAAAGCCTAACCGGTCGGCAAGTGCGTAAGTGCGCACATAACACATTTATCTGTCATCGTATATCAAAAGACAAACACGTAAAAACGTATACGAGTGCTAATGGGATCGTACCCCACCCCCTCATACCCTCACGAACGCGCAGGAACGTTTTCTGCAAATACACTTGGCCCCTCGTCCCCCGTCGGCTGGGGACGAATTTTCAACAATGTGATCGCTTATAACGCGATAAAAAAAATAATAAAACTAAATAATAATAATAATAAAAATAAATAATAATAATAATAATATTTATTCTTATTATTATTATTAGTAGGGATGAGAAGTTATAGGATTTGTATATTTTTTCTGTATCTTCTATTTATAGCTAGGTGAGCTAAAAATCTGTTCTATAACCTAATGAATTGAAATTTGGTATTTAAATTTTGCATATTTTTGCATATATTGGTAGTTTTCTTAAAAGTTGTATATTCATGTTTTTTTTTGTGCATAAAAATTCATATTTAGTAAAATTATGTGGATTTTAATACAATTGACTTGAAAAATGTATTACTTCTTGGAATTTGATATGTTTGTAGTCAATAAACAATAAAATAAAAATGCAGATAGCAAATTTGACAATTATTGTAGAATTGTCAATGTAAAATATAATATGTAAAATAATTATTAAATATATTACAAAACTTATAAAATTGTCAATTTATCACTCAGTTAAACAATATTTATTTTAATTTATTGTAAACAAGTTTTTTATTTATAAAAATAATTGCATATTATAATATATTTTTTGCATATTTTCAAATTTTTGATGCATATATCATAATTTTTTCTTGCATATTTGCATGCATATTTTGTCTACATTTTAGCTCCTATAACTTCTCATCCCTAATTATTATTATTATAACAGCAGCAGAAGTAGCGATACGAGACGCGATTAATAACGGACCAACGACGGCGTTAGATGATTCTCGCGGGCACGCGGTGGTGCCTGCGATCCACTACTCACCTGGGGAACGGGCCGCAAAACGTGATCCGGAATCGGCGCCGCTCGCTCGCTCGCGCACAGGTGTCCGAGAAATCGCGACCACCGTCACCACGGCCCGCGACACCAACAACGACCGACACCACCGCGACCACTGCGACCACGACGACCGCCGTATCAACGCCACGCCGGTGTCAACGGTCCCGCGTCGACTGCCGCCGTCGGATGAACGATGCCGCCGCCGCCGCCGCCGCCGTCGTCACGCGCTTTGTCAACGACGAAGGCCTATGTGCCGCGCGCCACCGGCCCTCCACGCCCCCGACCGCGGCGGTGGCGCTGTTCGCGCGAACCTACGGTCCCCCGACCTCCTCCTGCCGCTACCGTTGAGTCGCGGGTGGCACGTCGGCCTGCACCGGAAAACCGCTGCGGTACAAGACTCTGGTTCCGTTTCACACTACGCGTACGGCGAAAAACCGGACGGCGATATTTTCGTAGAGGCGTGAAGAAAGACATAATATTATACGAACAGGGACAAATGGACGCAGCCGTTTGGGCGCGGGTATATTTGGACGTCAAAAAAAAAAATATAAATTACAATATATATTTATTTTATTCGTAATTTTATATCAGATTATTATACTAAGTTACTGTACAGAAATATTTTGGGCTATCCCTCTCAAAAATGACGAAATTTCACTCTGTTAATAATTTTGAACGATTTTTAAAATCCTCTCATCAACATCAATATATTTTTTTAATTTTTTAGGTGGACAACTTCCAGCTTCTAATTGACTATAATAAAAGTCTCTACCTGACTGTACTTTTTGAAGACACGTTATAAAAGACCACAAACTGTACTTTTCGGTTAGCTGCGTCTAAATGACCTCGCGTCCAAATGGCTGCGTCCAAATGGCCGCGTCCATTTGTCCTAGATCGAATACTATACGCTTTCGTATTATACGGTCACGGCGAAATGCCGTTTTAAATTAATAATTTAGATTATTAATGCCTAGAGGCTGGTTAGCACAGGGGTCGCCGACCAGCCGATCGCGATCGACCGGTCGATCGTTTTAGGACTATTATTATTATTATTTTTTTTTTTTGGTTTACGGTCATTGAGACCATACCGCCAAACAAATGTCTCTCCGTCTACCCCTATTTTTTGCCGCTACTCTCCATGGTATCTCTGATTCAATGCTTTCCGCGTCCCTTTTTACACAGTCTTCCCAACGTAAGCGTGGTCTTCCTAAGGATCTCTTACCGACCGGGTTCTCTTCGATTGTTGTTCTGACTATGGATCCTACTCTCCGCCATGCATATCCTGCCCACGTTAATCTCCTTTTCTTGATTTCATTCGCGATGTTCACGTCTCTGGAACAGCTCCTCGAGTTCTTTATTATGACGTTTACGCCATTCACCTATGTTTATGTCAAAGCGTGGGCCGTAGATTTTCCGTAGGATTCTCATTTCAAATACTTTTAATCTGGTTTCTTCTGCTTTCCTAAGTGGCCATGTTTCCGCGGCATACAGTACTATGGGTCGTATCAGGATCATGTACATTTGTATCTACAGGTTTGTTGATAACGTTCTTGAGCTCAGTACTTTTCCAAGACCAAAAAAACTTTTGTTGCCTTTTTGTATCCTAGCTCTGACTTCCATCTTCAGATCGTTATCTTGTGTTAGCGAATGCCCCAAGTATTTGAAATGTGTAACTCTTTTTTAGGACTATTGGTCGATCTTAGTAAACGTTGATTTTACCAATATCGGCCGATCGCGTTCTGTCGTGTACTAATCGAACAGATTACGGCCATCAAAATATAGTTTATTATTACCATTTGTCTGTTAGTCACACGCAGCGCGTCGTATATTCTCAATATAATACGGTAATATGACGTAACCTAACGAACGCCTTCTTTGTCTTAAACACACGCGAAAACACAAATAAAATTCCTAAAATCTAAATAAATATAAGTCCATCCCTATAGAGACTTCAAATGTGGATTGTAGCTCACTTGTTGGAAAAGGTTGGCGACCCCTGGGTTAGCATAATACACATGACTATACGTTAATTATTATATAACAAAAAAAAAAATTTTAAAAAAAAAGGATGGATTCTCGCCGAAGTGTTGTTGCTGGACAGTTTCTTCAATTCAAGATTTTCATGTAAAATAATATTAGCGTTACGTATAAATTTAAATTCTGTTTGTATTTGTATTAGTTCTATTATTATTATAATTCAAATATCTCTTAAGCTTATTGTACCACGAGTACAGATTGTTAAATGTTCTGAATGTAAAATGAAAAAAAAAAATAAAAATTAATAATTTATTGTTTAAACAATGGCGGAATTCGATGTCGAATTTTTAATAACCCTCGTGCAAGAGAGACCAGTATTGTGGGACAAATTTAATTACAACAACGCACAACTTGAGTGTTCTTATAATACTAAACCTGTGCAAAAGAATACTAAGCTTGGAAACCGTGCATAAATCATGTATTACCGTACGGTCAAAACCGTGTAGTGTAAAACGAGCCATAAGCGTCAAAATTAGATAAGAAAAAATTAGGTCGTATCGGACAAAAGCTCCAAAATCGTATCGTGGCTGCAGTGTGCCACGGTTAATTCTTATTTAATGTTTAGTAACAGATATTAAATTAAGAACTATATCGTTTAAAAACTCCAAACGTTTAATCTTAATCGACAAATGTCGACAATTAGATTATAATATATCTGATTACGATAGATTGTCACATAGACAGTGTGTGATCAGTTTTGTGTCATAAGTTTATAAATTATAACATATGTTTAGCATCTACTTTGTAAGCATTCGTGTAAGCAGTGGCGTAACTTGGGAGAAATTCTAGGGGGAAAGGGCAGTATTTATTTTTAACCAAGATTTCAAAGATATAGCGAAAAACTCAAAAGCTTTTCACGTGTCAGTAACGTAAGTAACAAGGACGGTTCAGGGTGTGCGATCACTACCGGAGGATAACGGGACCCGGAAGATCCCGTAGTTTTACGGTTTTTTTTTTTTTTTTTTTAATTGTTCACTATGGAAAAGTGATTTTATTTCAAAACTCGCTCCCTAAAAACTTTTTTTTTGCGACTCACGTCAGTATGACGTAATTGATCGTGTCGATGACCCGTTATAGTGGGCTCGGTAGGTACCTAGTGAAAATATGTAGTGTGCAACGGTTCTAGTCGAACAGGTTCCTGATACATTCGCTACCAAAAATAGAATTGACGAATTACACCAGTGTTCACTATACTATGTATTGCTGAAATACCAAAGTAAACGACCAGTAAAATATAATCCGACGGATCGAGTAGTGACCAACGTCTGGACTAAGCTGAAAAACATTTTAAAATGCAAATACGTTTCCAAATTACACTTGATCGAATTATCAAACAACATATTCTAATGATTTTATTACGTTATTGCGATTCAATGGTGTTGAACGAATTCTTACACTGTATATATGTCGATAACGCCACATAACATTTGTCCGATGAGAAGAATAAACTTAAAAAGTTTAAAAGTTGAATTCAGAACACAACGTGTCAAAACTTTTTGGTCGTAAAATTTTCCCAATATATTACGTATAGATTGTTATATTTTTTATGTCAATACTTGAACGTAACGAGAACATAAATAATTTTCTAAAAATATAAAACCATTAAGTACCTAATACGTATATTCAACACTGTCTCAAACTCTTTAGTCTAATTTAACTTCTCTTTCAGTTAAAAAAAAAAAATGCTACATTAATTGACCCGTAAGATATAGTACTCACTTTGACTAATAAAATATCGAGAAGAATGTTTTAAGTTATAAATTTAATATTTTAACTAAATATTTATTCAATTTATAAATTTATTTACTAATTATCATATAATTCGATAAAAGTTAAACCAATAAAACGAAATACCGTACGAAGTGAGTATTTTTATACTTCAATATTATATTCTAATATATCCTATAATTAAAAAACGGTAGTCATTAATGTGAAATACACCTTAGTGCAAATTTAACATTAACAAAAAATCAGTGGCGAATGCTCACTCTGATGTATGGGCATGCTCATTAAATTTATATTTATTATAATGTATTATAGTTGTATTTAATTTGTAATACAAAACTTTGAAATCATTTATGTTTAAGATTTGATTTTAATATTTTTAAACAGCATTTATTTAAATAATACTTATTTTAATTGATAGTTGAGTAACTCTTTTAACAAAATTAAGTTACCTCCATATTTTTTTATTTGTAAATAAAGTAAATTCTCCTTTCTTTTTCAACAAACTTTTCTGTAACTTTATCGTACAATCCAGGGCTCATTTTTAAATCTTCTAATACGCATTTTTCAATAGATAAAATTGCTAGAGAAGATAGTCTTTCTTGACCTTGAGTAGACCTACAATATGTTTTTATTTTTTTGAGGGTTGAAAATGTTCTTTCTGCTGTTGTACTTGGAACAGTTGAAATTAATTTAGCTAGTTTATTCAAATGTGATTTTTGATTGTAATTTTGATATAAATGACGGCATTCGGCATTGACGAAGCGCAGCAGAATGAGCATGCCCTGGGCGGTTAGTACCGCGGCTGCTAGTAGAGAAGATCTCAGAATAACCGGTATTTCACAGCTATAACAAGCGTCGTATAACTTGCGCACGCATCTATCGCATTCTCTGTCATTAAATGTGACGATGAAGATAAACACAGATAAGTATAACAGAAATAGATGAAAATGTTGCCATACATTATGTTTCTTTTAAAGTACGTAATATAATATTTGTAATAGCAAAATCATTTTTGTATTTTTATTAATTACTTTATTATAAAAAAATTAAAATTTATTCCTGAGCATGCCTGGAGAATTCGCCACTGCAAAAAATATTTTGCTTCCGGGCTCAAAAATTTGAAGTTGCTCCACTGTACATGTGTGTGTGTGTTTTTTTTTTTTTTTTTTTTAATGTATTTTGGAATGTGTCGAACATTGAGAAATTATTCAGTCAATCGGCGTACATTAGATAACATTAGCCAGCCAAAAGATACTCACGTCGTAAACAAATTAATCAACTTTTAAATAAAACGACTACGATCTATAAGGGCACTCAAAAAAAGTCGATCAACTAAAACTTATGTCCACTTGATTTTTTTTTTCAAGTAAAACAATGTTTTATAAAAAAAGCTCTAGAGCTTTTCTTTTTTATGCTATTCGTATGCTCAGCACGTTTGTGGCGTTCTTTTAAAAATAGAATCGGAATGGATTTTTAGCAAACTTTAGCGAGAAACTTGAACTACTCGTTGTGTACCTATGTGAAATTCGTCGACCAAACTTTAAAACAATCTCTCTGTCCGAAAATTGACTCGGACGCGAACAAATACGAACTACTGACGCCACCGCGTCTCGGAAACCCGATGATCGCGTACGGTTGTCGTTCGTGGTCCGAGAGCCATGCGCGAGCGAGTAGTTCTATTTTCGTCGGGATGTTAACGGTCTGCAGTGCTCACCACAAAAGAGGAACTAGATATTTCCATTTGACCGGGCCAACCTATACAGACCTACAACTGCTATAAAAGATGCGATGGCATCACTAGTCATAATTTGTCATTTAAATGTTTCTCTTATGATATAAGACAACGTACATTTTTGCTCTTGTTCGAAGTAGCACGTCGAAATTCTTCACCTCAATAGAGCCCTAACACCTGAATTAGATTTTTCAGTATTCGGTTGAGGCTTACATGTCTGATAAATAGCTCGTGGTTGTTTGAACGAAAATTGCTAAAACGAAAATAACCAAACACACATTTTTTTATGTACACAAATAATATTAAAATATTACTATCTACGGTTATGTCTTATAAATCATTTCGTTTGGTTTAAAATTAATAATTCGTTACGTTTTCATAAAGAATTCATAAATGTACACATACATTTTTATGTGTAAAACAATGGTGTAACCAAAAATGTAATACAACGAAAAGTTTTATTTTCTTATTTTAAATACTGTAGTCGTGCATTCTCATAGAGACATTTTCACGTGTGCACTGGGCCCGTTACTGTAATAATATAATGACGAGTGGCTAAATGAACATATCAGAAATTACTTTTAAAGCATTTTAAATTATACGATTAAAAAATAAAGACCTGAACACACATTTTTTAATTCAGCTATAAACCATTTAATTCTGTTGTTTTCCGTTTTTTTTTCCGTCCATAATTTTGATAGAACCAACAGTTTGTATATTTTGGAAAAATAATAAATAATATCGTCACACTACCAAATAAATCGAAATTCCTGATGGTTTTGAATCTTTCGTTACACACCGAATGAAAACGGAAACACTGATAGATTATGGCGTAGGAGAAGATAAAAACTTATAAATATTACGAATCCTTATGATGATACATATTATTACTTTTATTTAGACTTGAACATAAACACTTGATGTAATAAATACGCGTACAACGATTTAAGAGTAGCTAAGGGATTCAGACTGATTGATACGTTTTCTGAATGGTCTGAATAGTCTGATCATTGGGCCAATCTGGAAATAGTTACTTAGTCCGAAATTACATCCCTGACTGATCCCCCGAAAGTAATGTGAAGTTGATTGCGTATTTTTGTTGTTGACTGCAATCAGCCTTTGCTTTACAGATAAATGAGTATTTCGGTACCCGAGCATTTCTTGTATTGTGTACAATACTTTCATTGTGCACACGGGTCGCTACTTAAAGCTGCAGAGCGCAGCAACACCTTGGAGAAGCCCCGTGCCGTTGTGGGACCTTGGCTGTTTTACTGGGTTGACGAACTGTTGATATTGCAAAATATCACGGCACGTGTAGCCTCTCATTTTCGCGACTTTTCATTGTGAAATAAATAGTACACGTGTAGGCTATGACAATTTTACTCAATAAATCCAAGTTTATACTTTTTAGATTCTGATTGAGGCAAAGGATTTATTGGTTGAATTTTTTTTTCTTCTTTTTTTTTCCGAAGACATTTTTTAGTAGGTACACTCGACTTTGTTCACAAGCGACTCTTAAGATCATAAATCGCATGTAAATGGCACTTTGAAGATTTTTTTATTCTCTTTTTTCAATAATTTTTCCAAGCGTGAGGAAAAACTGTCAAAAAAACCAAGTACACCGAAAACGGTAAAATATATGAGCGATATATTTTGTCATTGGAACTTTTACCAGAATCGTTTAACTAAAGAATAACATTTATAGTTTCTTTAATATTCATTACACACATCATCGTTATCTCGCCCGAGGACCGAACAACACCTAAGGTGCGAAGTTTTTTTTTTACTATTTATTTATTTTTGTTCTTTCAAACTTTTGCACTGATGAAATGACAATAATTGTGTTTTCAAGTAGTTTTCTGAACGTATCTAAATTATTGGATTAAATTCATGAGACTATATTGTAAAGAACATACGTCCTGTTTTATATGGGATTGTCCTTTATTATAGTTTTGAATTCTGACAGACGTCTCTCGAGATTCTTTAAATCCAATTTTTTAGTCGATCTTATTAGTATGATTATATTTTAGTACAATATACATAGAACCCTCTAAATCATGAAATTCAATCAATTTTTCGGAAAAAAATGACAAATTAAAAAAAAATCAAATAATAATCAGTACAATCGTAATTAATATGAATGAAAAAGTTTTGAAAAAAAGGAAAGTCTAGAAAAAAAAGTATTTGAGAAAATTTTAACAAGTTTTTATATTATATATACAATATAAATATATATATATATATATATATATATATATATATATATATATATATATATATAATTTTTTTTATAACGATTGATAATTAACAAAAAAACAGTTGAGTAAATATTATTAAAAAAAAAAAAAAAAAATTATAGAAATTATGTCAGTCTTGTTTTTTGTTACTTTTTCAAATATTATCAACATAGACTAAAATTACAAATTATTATTAGTATATAAAACTCTTCTTTGAACAAATGGTCTCTTAATTAGATATTTTATCGATGTTTTTATCATTGACAAATAATGAAAAATTATTGTGATTATTATTTTTATAACATTTTCAATCAATTTGGTTATCAATGATGGCCACATCAGGACGATAAAAGAAGAAAAATTGGGTTTACATTGAACATTGAGAATTAGTAAAGTTTGCATATTACCAATCAAAATAGTTAATGAACACGATGCCACACATTTATTCTTCAATATTGTCAAAATTGACAAATTCTGCTTTAATCTTGAAATATTGTTTAATATTTTATGAATACGTAATGTTTTATTTGTACTCTGTGATTTAAGGAAGAATTCAAGATTCATAATTTTTTGAAAAATTTATTTTGAAAAAAATAGTATTAATAGAAGTATAAAACATTTTTGTTGGTCAAATAAAATATCGAAACCGTATATTAGTAAGTACTCCTGTATCAGTAACCTGTAGTAAACACACTTCAACTTAAATGTACTTTATACATTATACAAATGTGAATTATTGCTGTATGTATATTATTTAGAGATGCTTGTTTGGTAAATTTATGAGGTAAATTTTTATCGATAAATAAATTTAATGAAATATTTTACAAACATTTTTTTCATCAGTTAATATTTTTTACTACTGAAATCGTTGTATTACCCATTAAATAAATTGTGATTGATCAATAGTTATGGTTTTAAAATAGTTTATCAAATTGCATACTAAATAAAACATATAAAGTATAAAGTTTTATTAAAAAACATTCAAGATAAATGGTAATGGATTCTTAGTACCTACCAAATTCTATATGCACAATAAAGTTCCAAAAGTAACTTAATGTATTCATTTATTTATGACATATCTATTATTAAGATGAATATGATTTATGAACTATAATTATCAGTGGCGGCGCCAGGAATTTTTCCCAGGGCGGGCCAAAGGGAGGCCATCATATATTAGGGCAGGCACAGTTGTTTGGACGTATGGTTGTATGGTAGTTGAAAAAACGGGGGGGAGGGGTTGACGGGGGCCGGAGTGTCCTTTTTTGGAATTCCAAAAGCCAAGGTATACTAGGTTCCTAACCTAACCTTTGACTCTATATATACTATATAAGTATATTAACTATGTATAAGTACAGTAACCTTTATAATAAAAACTGTTAATTTAATCTCTTAAGATCTTTGACCTCCCCCTTTGAAAAATGGTGGTTGAGTCAAAGTCTCAGTGACCAGGAGTTTTGGTGAGTGAGTTAGGTTAGTTATTTATCCTTTAAAAGAAAATTAAAATTAAATACATAAAACTACAATCAATTTTATTATATTTTCTTTCTTTATAATCGTTTATTGTTCGTTTAGACATTTTGATAACTAATATTTTATGAATAACAAGAATAAAAATAAATAGGAGAGTATGCGACTAACCTAAAATTGTGCGACGACAACAATAAAGGTCACTATAAATTATAATAGATACTGTTATCGGTGTTCACTAGTCACTAGTCTCTAGCTGTTACATGCCCACATGGCCACATAACAGACTCATTGGATTTCGGTGTGTAGGTAACGATGATAGTAATCTTCTTCTTATGACGGTCATAGGTATTTCAGAATTATCTAAAATTAGATTTATACAATAATATTGTCGTAATCCCGTCTAAGCCATTTCCGCGAACAACCACACCAAATATAAAACGTACACAATCTATATAATATGCATTTATAATAATAGCTGTGTGTGACGTGTGTATGATTTTGGAAAACCAGACCACGAAATTACGGGGATATGTTCTATTTACGTAACAATACTTAAAAATTATAATTTCAACTATTAAATTATTTAAATTTAATCAACATTTTTAGGCGGGCCAACGGGCGGGCCAGAGGTTTCGAAGGCGGGCCATGGCCCGCCCGGGCCCGCCTTTGGCGCCGCCACTGATAATTATCAAAACATTAATCAACACAGATACTGAGATCTTTTTTTATTAATTTAATAGTATAAAGTATGGTTTACATGCATTTTCAGATATTCTAACACTTTTATCAGTTAAATATTTAATCTTTAAAATTTATCGCATCTTATTTTACGTAAATTCTACATTTATAATATTATTGTCACAAAGTAATTATTAGCGTAGTAACCAAGTGGGTTGTATCAAAACCGATTAATAACGGAAACTTGTAACATTGAATAATTTGAATTGGCAAAAAATCAAAAATAAAATATTCACTCAAAAATAATTGATAAAAAATGATATTATATATATTTATCAAGGTATATGATATTTATAAACAAACAAAAATTAATAATTTTTTTAACATTTTTACTAACGACGAAGCATACTGCATAAACTTTTACCGTAGATATACATATGTTCGAATATATAAATAAAAATATTGAGTTTGCTATTAAAAAAATATTAAGTATTATCTATACATATTATTGTTTATTCTAAATTGAATTGACTATAAAGTATTTTTACCATAAAAAAACAATATTTTACTACCTTGTAAAATTTTAGAAACTTATACATATTAACCTCTACATCAAGATTAAAATTGAAAATACTACAGGATATTGAATTTAGCAACTTTTTAACGATATGCTGAAAAATGACTGTTAAAAATTACGACTCGATCCAAATTGGAAAGTAAAATTATTGGAAGTAAAAAAATTACATTCTTCTCGGAAAAACTAACCTCCTCGCCACCTGTGAGGTTAAACTTTTCCAATGGATTACCATTGGACATGCTAAAGCTCACTGTTCACTAAATTGTCAACAAAACGTTTTGTCTTCACTTGTAATAAGTCGGCGCGTGGAATAGGCAATTTCGGTACGTATACGTCAGGGAACAAGACAAACAGCGAACAATGGATCCCACGGGGCAAACAAAAAAACAAAAACAAAATATTAGTTTTCGGTAAAGTAATGGTCTATTGTATTTTACATTATATTATAATAAAAGAGACCGGATCAACGCAATAGTAAATATTAAAATAATTCAAGCATTATGTTAAAATTAACCGACAATGTAAAAAAATGTATATGTATTGACGAAAATTGCATTCGTTTCATTTAGTAAATAAAGACTATTACATTATATTGATATTTATTAACACTGATTTCGTTACACACCGGTGAATACGTTTATGCCGTGATTTTCCCATGTATATAAATTTGCATTAATATAATATAAATATTATTTATTGTACATCTATCAATCTAACGGCGGACCGATAACCCGAACAGCATGGCGTGCGCACTTATTTTTTGTCAATCGCACTACTGGAGATTGTATGTGTCGAGTGCGTTATAACAATTATACTCATTTACTCAATAACTCAACTGTTCTTTGGTTCATATTTATTTTTTATTGTTATTATTACTATTTTTTTCTTTTTTTCGCTGAACATATTGTCTAATATTCTCTCGCAACGACGTCTTTAATAAATCATAAAAACAATGATTATTTCATCCGTGAATATCTGATTTGTGAAAGTTCGTGATCAGATTACAATAATTGTTTTCTCTTTATTTAATTGAAAATATATATTAAATATACTTAAAATTTGAATTTTACATTTGCTAAAATATTTTTTATTCATCATAACAAGTGTTAAAACTTTTTAGAATCTTTCTGGATTATAACTCTATAAACGCTAGTTTTATTAGTTCCTGCTTCTAAAATATGTAGAGAGACAAATTTTTAAACCTTATATATTTCACATGTCACTATATTTTTATTATAAAGTTTTCACCTAATTTTTTTTTATTTGTCAACAAAATGAAACAAAAACATACCAACATAAATATTTGTACGAGTTCATTATAAAATACATCTGCATTTTAGATAGGCAATTTTTTCATTTTTGCATTCAAAATTGTAACCATGAATATAACACACGACGCACAATGTCAATCATAGCTGAATAACATATTGTGTTTATGTATTATACGTCTGTTTCATACACCTCCACGAAGTTACTTGTGTATTATTATTTTAAAATTAAAACTAACCATACACGTGTGTGTCATAGAAACAGTTGTACGTGAATTCTTAATATATTGTTATACTTTTTTACTAGTTTCTATATTTTAAAATGAAATTTATTAAGAATTAAAGTGTTTTGAAATGTATTTAATGTAATAAGATATTAATCAATAAGTTAATTTCACTCATTGTACGTAATTTGAAATTATCGTATCAAAAGCATTAACAAAATGAATGATTTTTTTTTATGAATATGACAATAATTCATAATAGAATACATATCCCAACAATATTAATTTATTCAAAAATTTAAATTATTTCATTCTAAAAATTTCATCGGTTTAAAACTATAGTAGACAGCATTTTCAATAAATTGATTTAAATTATTTATTATGATTCCAAGAAATTAAAATGATAAAAATTGGAAATATAAATATTTCAATTATAGTTTTATAGAAGTGATGACATTTTTTTTAATCGACTCGTTTTAGATTAAATATAGAACTAAAAAAATTCTAGAAATATTTCATTGTTGTAAAGTTTGTATTTTGTTTAGTTTTGATTTTTTGAAATTAAGATGAGAAAATATAAAGAAATACAATATTTTTTCCCATCAGCACTGAAAGCCAATCGTGTCTTTTATAGCAACGTTTTAAATTTAAATTTAGATTGAACTGATTATTTTCATGAATCATAATATATTAATATTTTTTTAATTTCTGCTATGCATATTAATTTTTATAACATACGATTCACATCATTTTCTTTTATCCTCAATATACCGTTTTAATAAACCAAATTGTTAATTGAGAGTAGTAAAATACCTAGTGTAAAACTAAAGTTCTAGATGCATCATTTTATTATATCAATCGAAATTTCGTAGTCTGCTATAGTTGCCCTAACCTTTAAGAATTTAATAGTTTACCCTTAATATTAATAGATTTCTTGTAATGGAACCGAAGAAAAGCATTCAATTTTAGATAACTAATATAAATTGAAATAATTATTATTTACATAAAAAAATCCAATTCTTATGAAATAAAAAAAGTTTATTCTAAATAATATGGCAACCATAAAAATAATTGATATTTTATTATTATTGCAATTAAATTCAACAAAGGACGTACTTCACCCCATGGGGTATTCTTCGCTTCTCGGACAAAATAATGGGAAAAGGTGTATTGAATTTTACAGAAATGATAGATCAGTTAAACAATTCTGAGAAAAGCTTTAGTATAAAATTTAATATGCCATTTATATTTAACCGTTTTTCGTTATATTGTCGGTATGTTTAGATTTTATCGACCCTGTTCGAAGTTTTCTTGTTAAACAACGGAGAAATGCTTTTTTATCAAAAATTTCAAAACACGTCGTTCTGTGTGTAACCAAAAGTGCATAATGATTGGATCAGTTTAATCAATTTAAATCATTTTAAAGTTGGAAATGTTGACAACAAAATTGACATAAAAAGAGTCTATTCCGTGAAAATTGTATAATAATTCACTTAAAAACTTATAAAAAAAATCTTGATTCACAATTTTTGAACATTCTTCAGTGTCGTTATAGTTAAGTGTGTGAGTATTATCATATTAAATTTTCAAAACTTTTTGTCAAATAGTAAAAATTAAATTTAACACCTTTATCTATAACCTTGTTTTGAACCGAAGGTACGAAATACAAACTTCTTTTACCGTTATCTAACTAGCTTATTTTTAAATATCTGTGATAAGTCAAATTTTTATTTAATATTTTAAAATACGTTTATTTTACAATGGCTCTCGCATGATTTGTAGTTTATCATTGTTATAGATACTATTTAAGTTTTACCTTTTATATTTTTCGATTATTATTGTTCCTGTGTTTATTTTATTATATTTATGTTACAAAAAAACAATAATTATAAATGTTAAAATATAGTTTGATTTTATATACAAATTGTAAAACAAAGTTTAAAAATATGGAATTTAATACAAAACTACCGTTAAAATAAATATATTTTAAGATGCATGAATAGACTGTCTATAGTTTTATCATTTTATAAATCTAAATTCAAAAGAAAAACTTTATTTGGTTTTCTCAACGCCGATGGAAATTTAATTATTAAAAATACAAAAACAAATAAAAATATTAAAAAATCTGGTAAGATAATGGTGGTGAAACTTTATCCTTCGCTTCTTGGATAAGACAAGGGTAGTTGAATAAAACACAAAGATGAACCATTCTTACTATTTATTCATCTGATGAACGATAATGATCATTTTGAATTTGAAAAACGATTCTGAGAAAAACGCAATTCATTCGTTTATCTTATAAGCTTTTTTCGAATTGCCAAATAATATGATGAATTTTTGGTGCGATTTTCAAGTCTTAAACAAAAACGGTTTTAGAATAATCAATATCGATTTAAATACGATTATATTCTAGAAAACTATCCATTTGAGAGAAATTGAACACTGAAAACTTCAAAATCAATTGTTATATCTAGTAGCTTTATATATGTAAAAAAAAAATGTATAGTAGTTTTAGGAATTATAACAAAAAAAAAATATGAATTTCATGATATCAAATCAAAAATAAATTTGATATTTATTGCGAAAGTATTATTTGAGACGTAATTCTTATGTTGAATGGGTGTATAAAATAATTAATCGTGTTGATTTTGTAAAACCTTACAGAAATTGATACTGATAGGAAAAATATGTGAAGGTTCTTTTAGTAAATGAACATTTTTGCAAAAACTTTTTTTTTTAAGTTATCATAAAACTAATAAATTTTTCGCCTCACTCAAAACCTAAGTTAATAATAATACCTATATACTTACTGGTAATATAGTAGTAATATTTATATGTTATATTTTATTCAACACAGTGATTCACGTAAGTAAACGGAAATTAATCTAAACACATAAATAACATATATTTACTTACAATATGTGACGAATAAACAACTATTAAGCACAGTTTACATGTTTCATCGAACATTACCAATTGGTTTAAAGATTTCTAATGTTTCACGTGTGAACACATTTAAACTAAATTTACGATGTGTTTAGATATGAAATTATTCAACACTTCTATTCTAAGCATAACCGCGCATTGATGATTAGTAAAGATACATTATTACTTGTTGACGTATATATGAATATTCTAAGATTCGAAAGTGTTAATCCCAAAATAATACCTTACTTCTATTACTCTAGTAGTTTTTGGATATTTTTTTGTTAACTAACTAGGTTTTAGTGTTATACATGGAATGCGAACTCTTAGATTATGCTCATCTTGTCCATCTACTTGGCGAATTTATGCAAATAACAAATATATTCGAATTTCATTTGTTTAATTATGTGTTAATTTATTTAAATCGAAGAAAAGTACATATATAAGCATCGAATAGACATAGTATTTATACGTATAAAAAGTAAACATCATAAATCTGATTCTAATAGATCGTAACGTAAAATTAATTATCCATTCAGATCGTAATCTATTGAAAATATGATTCTATTTTCTGTGAATGCTGTAAATATAAGCGCTGTTCTAAAAAATGAAATGTACAAATAAACATATTAATAAACAAATCGAATGATAATCAGATTCTATTTTACGGCATTTATGCTTGCGTGAATAATTTATTAGCCATGAAAAAAATAAATCACGCCACTAGTTTGAAATATTAGTGTTGACTAACAGAATCAAATAGAAGTTAATGGAGTTCCCATTTTTCTTGAAGCACAAAACACTGCTTTTGATATGTGTACGATAAATACTGATCGTTTTTTATTTTAGATTCTGAGTGAAGCGAAGGATCTTATTTTTATTTATTTTTTTCAAATCAAACGTCAATGATGAACTCCATGTGATAAATGCTTCGCATACAATACCTAAACTGTCTTGCTCAATCGTACACATACGAATACGCCATACAACATACGCGTCAGAATGGTGAGAGTGAAAGATGATCCGTTTAACGTTTTCCGGCTGTTTGAAATTGAATCGTAATGATTCTCTCTAGAGTGTTATTATACACATAGATATTACACACACGGGCATTTGCGCATATATTCTGTTGTACGTGCTCGTTGATTTGTAACGACCAAACTGTATTTTACATAAATCAAGTTGCAATTCTTTCAGTTCACAAATTTGGTCCAAATTTGGTTGAACTTCAAAAATATTAAAAGTTCAACGATTTTCTTAGCACGCCGTCAAAAATACCATACGTATAATTGGCTTAGTTTAAGTTCAACTCACGGGTGTTGATGAAGAAAACTGTAATTTGATTTGGTGAATAAGATACAAACTAAATTGTTTTTTCTAATTTTAAATCATAGTATTATATGAAAACGATAAATAACCAAGTAAAAACCATAAAATATAGAAACTAAGATTTTTTACTAAAAATAATATACAGAAAAAAACATTATTTAACAAAAATAATATTATTATAAACTATATTTCAAAACGTTAGACACATTTTCATTTGATATCACAGTTAATATTTTTCATGATTCTACATAATGATACGCCCAAAATACATATCGTACGTACAATATAATCTAAATAACTCGATAAATCTACTACTTCAGTAAGTAAATCCTCCAAGGTAATCCAGTAGCTTTTTGATGTGAGTTTTTATACTATATACACACACAAAATTTTATCATACAGAAATAGGTACATTAGGTTTAATACATATTACGATATATGAAAATTATGTCTACTAATAGTTAAGTCGCAAGAAAAAATCCTTCTTGACGAACATCAATAATATACAATATTCACATCAGATTCATACACTTATATAATCCACAAATTTATATTTATAATTTATTGAATGTACGTGGTGTACTCGTATGTCCCAATGTACATTGAGTGATGGTGTTTCATATAAAACAAAAAACATCAAATATTCTAAAAAATAATAATCCAAGGATTATTCATCGTAAAACTATTTTACATAAATATTAGGAACGGGAATTATAAGATAATAACTATAGAATTAGATATTTTTATAGAAAATGTACATAAGCATCCAATGATATTCGAAATGAGGTTGCGTATACACATCTTCAATAAAAAAAACAAAATTTCTATTTCCCAGACATTGCATTTTAGGCCATTTTTACTTATTTCCAACGAAAAAACTGAAAAAATGTAAATTTTTCAATGTTAAGTTATTGTGTCATTTTACAGACTTCCACTAGGAATTTGATTTGAACGTCATTCGATGTATACAAACATCTTCAATAAAAATAACAAAATTTCAAATTACGCGGTTAGGTTAGTCGAACTTCATTCGATAGGAATGAACATCTTCTAAAAATGTATTAACTTTTCAAGTAACTAGACCATGCATTTTGGGCTAAAATTTCCCATACAATAACAATTAAATTCAAATTGTTTTGCATAACATTTTCTTAAAACTTAATTTTTTCCCCAATTTTCGAACATCAACTTTTTTTAAACAAGTCTTAATGTGTTTTTTATTCTTGTTCTAAGTAAAATTTTAAAATTTTAAATAATGCAATCACATGAAATAATCAAATTATGTTGTTTTAAAAGTACAATATCAATTTTCATTTCACTATATTTATGCAAACGATATTATTATACAAGATGGTTGTTTAAGCATTCTCGCAGTCTTTTTTTTCTCCTTTGCCTTGACTTTTTTTCTCTCATCCCAGTTTGAAATCGGCCGCCCTTTTCTTCAACTTCCATTTTACCCAGTTTTTTACACATCCTATACACAACATCAGACGTTTCCATACCTCAATCACATCCGACCATTTTTTTTCCGAGGCACCCTATATAGTTGTTCTATTAACAACTTCTCTTTTTTCGTAATATAACCACCTTAATCTATTTTATCTTCTTTCATCTACAACAACCAATATGGTTAGGTCCCCTTTTCAAATACCACATTGGGGTTCATAGGTTCCTCATGTTATACTCTCTCATTGTGTTTTATTATTAGTTAAAAATCTTTCATTATGAGTAACATTCATAAAATTAGTACTCATTTTTAAGTGTTTATCAAAATACTTAGAAACGTTTTTGAACAATATTACTATTCAAATCGTACATTAAATTAAAACTTGCAAATGCCGTTTTCTTTGAAAACAGAAGTGTGAAAACTTTAGTTACGTGTGGTTTAATTGAACTTATATTGAAAAGTAATTTATGCAAATCACTATCGATGATTCAAATCAATCATGCGTTTCTAGAAAGCTTTTAAAACCATTCACAGATCTTGTATACAGGAATGAGTAGACAAAATACTGTTTTTTTCGTCATTTCTCTACCCTCCACATCCTTGAAAACTGAAAACTGTATTCGTTATCACTTTATAAGTTAGTTGTAACTTACGAATAAGAATTATCGTACTCATTCACTAAACTTATAAAGTGCTGCCCATACATTTTACAAAACGATAGAGCTCCCTTCGTGTTTTTTTTAAACTACGTTTTACAGGATGGATCATTAGATATCAAAAATATAAAAATGATGTTTTTTTAGCTTATCATTTTTGATGTTTACTGTGGTGCTAAACTATTAACAATGAAGAAATATAGCGAAACCATAAAATACAAAAAATTAAATACGTTATCTAAGACAATAAAGGAAATTATTTCACGCCATAATTTCACCTATAGTGAAACGTTCCAAAATATAATACTACAGTACTACATACTTTAATAAAAATTTTCAAGGTATTAAGTACTTCACGATTATTAATCAAATTATACATTCAATTCAAGTAAATTTAAACATCGACTGATTGTGTTACAAAAAATTGTAGATTATCAAATGAATAAAAATCACAGTGATGATGTAAAATAATTCGTGATTTAATCATTTAATCACTAAACTATATACCTTTAAATCTATTATATTCCATTCTAACAATATGATAAATATGAATAGCAAGCACAAGTGCACTCAATCATTATTCTAATGGCAACCTATTGCTTTCAACACGTAATGTATTACTCACAGTTTCACGTTTTATTTCTTCCAACTTTTACAATTAATTTTGATATTTATTACATTCCATTATGCGTTTGTGTTGAACAACTGAAACGATTAATCAAACTACTGTTATGAATTGGATTTTCAAATTCATTAAATAAAATAATTTTTTTTAAATAAATTACCCTTGTTAATATGAGGTATCAGTAGTGTTGTATTGTTATAAAGTGTATAAATAATAATTATAAACAGATACTGGTTCAAGTCTACTTCATACAAAAGCATACCGCTCAAAATATTCCTTCTGTATTTTAACGGTATTCTAAATACATTATTATTTGACAATTAATTATTTATTGTACAATATAATTTTTTTTCTTCAACACAAGTCACTGGCATGTTATTACAAGTCATCGAATATAATTACTAATTACCATAATCATATTTTCTATAAAATATAATCACCGTTGGAGGAAAACTTATAGATATTGCAACAAAGAATAATACAAAGTTTGGCTACTCGAAAATTCCCTCGACGTGTGTACCTAACCGGTCCAAAACGTGGCCTTTTCTAGTAATTGACTTATATTTTTCTAAATAACATAGATCATATATGATCTACGACTTTATTTAGGTAACACATGTAAATATATGTAGTACAATTTTCACTTCTAAATTACGAATCATCTAGAAAAAACAACAACAGACGATTCAAAAATATAATTTTAGCCAGATAAACTATAAATAAATAATTAAAATAAATAATCATAGTGTTTTCTTAAAATGTAGTAACCAGCATACTAAAATATACAATAGTAAGAGTTCTTAACTATTCAGGCAATATTACAGGTATGAACTGATAAATGATTTCAAAAAATACCACGACTAAAGTAACCTTAACATCATACTGACACGGTGTTATAAAATGATAATACAAACAATCATAGTGATAATAATAAGTTTTGGTACAATAATAAAGTAATTGTTTAGGAATACAAATATGCAACACATGTTCTGCGCCCTAAACTCTAAACATGGTAATTACAAACAAAACTCCAATACAGTATTAATCAATAAAATATAATGATACCAGTAAAAATCTAAAAATTAAACGTTTTAGTGTACTTTGTGTTTACTGTGTTTATACGCACGTAATAATGTGCAAATACATTACGGACGAGTTTTGTAGATAAACGAATTACTTATCCGATCTCAAGCTCCGGACACTATTGTCGAGAAGAAAAAACAAACAAAAAAAAAACCATGACCGTTATTATACCCATTGGCTAAGAATATAAACAAAGGTTTTAGAAAACACGAAAAAATACTATCTCCTTTGAGGTTTACTGAAAAACGACAGGTCTTTGCTGATATACTACCAAAAGCAGAAACAAAAGTTGAAAAAAAAAATGTAAGTCTAATATTCAAGAGTCGTACACTGTCGTATCACCACGCGCGGTATGGGTGCCGTGTCATCTGCAGTCGACATTCGCAGCTAGAGAAAAAAGAAACAATTGCGTTTGAAAAGCATTTGAATCCGCGCAACAGTCCGTCGACCATTCCCGTAAATAATAAACTAGCGATACAGTCAAAATATCACTCCGCGAAAACATTGAACGTACATGCGTCACGACGTGAAACGTGTGATCAAAATACGTGATGTTCGTAGGTGAAGTGCAATTTCGGCGATTCCGTCTCACAAGGTTTTCGCTTACTATTTTCGAGCGGTGGAGTAATGTGTTAGCTCTACACCACTCTGATGTTTCGGATTATTAGAGACTTGCGTGAACAGCGCGCGATAAAAATTGATAGTTTTCGAAAACAAAAATAAAGTGTTTTGAGCGGCGCACGAAACTAGATGCCTACTGCACTATGTTTAATATTGCACATTCGTTTTTATTTTTGTCTCTAATACCGTGGGCCCCCTCAGCTGCGCGTGAAGATATCCAGCGTGAACTACCAAAACTTATGACGTCGCTATACCTAAAATAACCAATAAAAGTGTGAAATATCATTCCGGTATCGGATTATCTGTGTAAATATTTACGATCTACGTAGTAATTCATCTTAAGTACTTACATTAAAAAATAAACCGCTATATTCAATTATTTATGTGTATTGAAAAAACAAATAGATATAGATACCTTATACATCCTAAACATTTGGCAAAATTACGCAGCAATTGTATCAATACTGACAAACATATACATTTATTAAATAAATATAATATTTAATGTGATCGTATATTATGTACATAGTGTCAGTTTTAGTTTGACGTTTTAAATTGATTAAATAATCCATATGAATAAAAATTGTAAAGAATATCACTATTATATTAATAACCTTATGAATGCCGGTTAAAGTCGTAATAGAAAATTTGAAACAAATATAGAAACTTGGAGTTAGTAGTCTGTGTCATACCATCATCATTATTTTTAATGAATTAATTAGTTAATCTGTCGAAACAAAAACAAAAACTCCAAGTGCTCCAAGTCAGTTTACTGGTTACATTTAGCAAACAAATGAAATATAGTCCAATCATTCAAATCAAATAGTCAAATAAATCTTTACTGGAAAATAACCAAAAGTCAAATAAACGTCAATAGTCAGTAGTAAATATTTACGTTATATGTTTTCTGTTCAATAAAAGTACGTTTTTTCTATAATATAATATTGCAGTTTTTTTTTTTTAATGAACGACGTTATTAGTTAATGTTTCTTTTTCAGTCGTTTTCATCATTAAAAGTATAACATAAACACTAAATACATATTGAACAATTTATTTATACATTTATATTTTTAAATTTTTCTTCACTGATGTATATTTTTTCATTTACTATGTATATGACCAATGTTCCGAATATAAGGATTGGTTGAAAAACGTCATTCTTAATAGATCAGAAATTGAATCCGTTCGGTACTTAAAAGAAGTTATTTTTGCTATTTCTCAGTAGATTTGTATTGTTTAACTTGCGTATTTATTTAAATAAAAAATCTCATAATATTATTAAATAAATGAAATATTAATTGAAATAAATTATCTACAATATTATTAAACTGTACAAAACAAGTTTAGTACCGCTAATTGTGTCACAATTCAAAAAAATGTCATTTATTTTCACTGCTACTTACATAATATTATATAACTCATGTAAGTATTGATGTTTTTAACTCAATTATATAACACACAAAATCTTGCACATTTTCAGAAATGAAAAAGCTGAAAAGGCCATAAAAAGAAGTTGCACGTTTTCAATGAATAATTTTTCGTAATGTTTTTAGTAAAAATCATTTGCATCTTAACTCAATATCTTACCACTATTCATAAGCGTTATAATAAAACACGAAATTAGTCAGTAATATGCGTTCAATCGTCAAAAAATGAATAATGGTAACAAATAACAAGTCCGTGAATAAGGAATGCTATCTCTACATTATTACTATTTATTACATGTGTATTTTTCAATTTCATACATTTTTCTGCTATGGACTTTTAGTGTTGTAATACGTTTTAAATCCATAATTTTTATAACCGTTCAACTCAGTTTCCATATAAATTTATATCTAACTTTGAGAATAATGCAAAAATATAGTCATTTTTTTTTTTTTTTTTTTTTAATACATAAATAAAACAACATAAACGTCTAATAATTTCGAATAACATATACATTTTAAGAAAATAATTTATATTTATTTAATACATTTAATATATAAACAACAAATTAATATAAACATTAAAGACGATGCAAAAACATTAACTATGCAATGTTAATAATTAGTATCTTATTATTTATTTATTTTTTTTAATACTAATTAAAATTTTAATTAAAATGTAATTCTATAACAATTATATAGTTACTATTAGCCAATGGGATTTTCATTTTATTGTACTTTAAGCGTTTTATTGTTTTATACCAAACTCAATAGACTATATCGAAAGAAAACAATACCAACATGCTTAAAACTGGAATCCCCGAACAATTCAATCGGTAAAAATCGTATACCTACCTATTAATTAGAACTGAATTCAAATATATGTAACTTATCATGAGCGTATTTTTGGTTAGCTATTATAACACTGAAAATGTTTTTCATATGAATAAAACAAATTAAAATTAAAAAATGTTATTTTATTCATTATGTGTATGTATACTCAAAGTGAAACGAAAACATATTTACTAGTTTTATCCTGATATGTTTTATCGTGTCTATAATTACGTTTTCAATTGGTAAAACGGATCCAAAACTTCAATTCGGCCGTTTTTTAAATGAAAGTTCCATCAACTTCATTTGGTATTTAAACAGGTCATTTTTCAAAATTCTTAATAGTTTTGTCAAGTATAACAAAAGTAGAAACTATAAAATATACCATAAACTAGAATTTTTTAATCAGATTTTAGTTTTTAATGAAATGTACAAAAATATTGGTTCACTAAACTAGGGTTTTCACCAATATTAGCATCAATAATTCTTTACAGACTTAATTATATTTAAAAATAATTTAACAACATTTGAGCTAAGTATAGAAATTTAAAAAAAAATTTTTTTGGAAAGTTTTATCTTAACCTCACCTTTAAAAATATTTCTGTTTTAAAAGATTTACCGCATATTTTAAAAAAATTGGAGCGATAAATTATTTTATGAACGCATTTAAAGATAGAACTACGGGCTCAAATGATTCTTATTATGAAAAATAGCTTTAGTTATTAATCATAATTATTTCCATTTCTCGTTTTATAAACTAAACATTTCATACAAACTTAAACATAAACCTAAATATATTACAATTTTTATAGAAATTATTTCAATCGATTCCTATTTATAAATGCTTTAAATCTCAAAATACTATAAATTTTGTTATTTTCACGAATGAAATAGACTATCAGTCTCTCTCGTTATTTCAATCCTAACATTGATTAAAACTTGAATATTATACAAATTACTCGTCACATGGTTTTTCATCCTCTCACAAACTAAACTAATAATAAAATCGTCTTTGAGCTGAACTCAGAATAGTTTCCTATATACCATAATTTATCATTGCTTTCAAAATTAAAATAATATCAAACGGAACTATCGTACGTCAGATGATCAGATAATCGTGAGAATAAAATGATTTATACAGTATATACATTCACCAACTTCTAGTTTAAAGAGCAAAATGGTTATTTGTTTTAAACTTATCAGTTCAAAAAATTGTGATAACAACATAAAATAATGGTCAGATTATTATTTATTATTATTATCATTATTATTCACGAAGTCATTTTCTTTGCATGATTCACTTGATAATTAATTGTATTTGTTTTATACTACTCGTACAAACAAACGGAATCCACTTGCGAGGAAAAAATATTCACATACAATTTATTGTAGCTTATTAATAGATACAGAATTCGAATGGAAATAAATTAACAGAGCAAAAGTTTTTCGATTGTTTTTTTAAAACCTTTTAGATCAAAAAAAGTTTGTACGCGTCTAATATAACACTTATGCGTACAACGTTTAATACCAACAGTAATACAATTTTATTATTATACACAAAATGTATCCATCACAGACCGTTTTCATAGAAACACAGACGTTGATTCTATAATCTATATAGTAGTTTAATATTCTAAAAAAAATCATTTTTTCTTTGACAAACTACAATGACATATTTCAGAACAAATCTGCAGAAGCTCGGGCCTCTGGAGCTGACTGTAATCGAGCATTTTACCGACATGGGCGTAGTGCACGTGCACTGTAGAAAACAAATTCACGCCGACCTAATACATCCCAGATTGTTACCCGCCCATTTAATTGACAACACAGAAGTGTTAAAAAACAGAGCACATCGTCTATACTATGTGATACCACCACATGGAACAGTGATATCACTACACAACGCAATCTCATTTGACGTGTTTTTCGAATGGTTCCTCAAAAACGTGAACATCATATACGCAGTCGTTGTGAACCACACAACTTCTGATTGCAAAAAAGTCAGTAGCTTGCGTTGTAAAATATGCATTGGATTATTTAAATTTCAAACCCAAACAAAATTGATATTTTTCAAGCACTATAATTAACGCACTCAAATTGTTCACATATTTTAAACCCGTTTTACCGTTTACGTATATTTATTATTACGTCGATTTATAATCTACTGTTAAATATAGTCAAATCAAATCTCAAAATATACAACTTTCGTGATTTCAATTACTTTGTATTTACAGTTCGAGCTTCAGAAACTAGTTTTACGTAGCCAACATTGTAAAATTTTAAATAACTTTATGTATGTTTCAAATAAAATGTATCGCAATATTAGTAAATAAACATGAAGAAATAGTTGGTATGTGTGTGGTCGGAGTGAAATATTTCACACTAAAAAAAAAATCCAAACTATTACTTAAATATTTGCGTGGGGTATGACAAGAGCAAACATCATTTTAAACGTTTTGTTGATATTAACAACATAATCAAACTTCAGCATCATCGTTGACATTTTTCAACAGATCAGTAACTCTTCGTGTACACTCATTCTAAAATGACACTCGTGTCTCACTCTTATCTCATACATGTTTCATTGTTCCATACATAATAATGTAGCTAAATATTTTGAGTTGTGATCTATACTAAGGCAATAATCAACGACATGTTGATTACTTTATTACTCGACCAACATAGAATCATAAAATTCATACAGTTTTTAAAATTGTAGTCGTGTATTAATATAAAAGAGCATAAAAAATATAAAACTGAATACCAAATACACCATAACAATATGATCAACAACAGTTATTCTGATGGAATTGTTTCATGAAATCACAATCTATAATTATGAATAAAACTTACTTTTCTGACCTTAAGAGATGAAAACAACACCGCGAAATTGTTTACAAAAGGATGCACTTCACACTAATGTTAAGTAACAAAACTGTTAACAGGTGGTGAATTTATACCTGGATCAAGTGCCTACAGTATATGTGGACCGAACTAAGCATTTCAAGCGAACAATGGCCACACCATTTAGTCACAGACCCATGGAACCAGAAGTAGAGTCCTCATCGGAAGATCGGTATTATAACCTACGGTAAGAAAAAGGAAACGATAAATAAAATAGAAGCTCAAAAATAAATTTTTAAAGACCCTTATGGAGATACGTAAATAAAACAAAGAATTCATTTTTTTCAATTCCATATTATATCAATAGTTTCGTACAAATGAACAGACATCGATGATATAATTATAATTCTGAGTCAGTCGATGGATCTATTAAATTTATGATTATTTTTATTTTTATTTTTTTATAACCACACTTTTTCTAATCTCAAATTTCGTCTAAAATTGGTTTTCAATCTCTCTATAGATCAGAAATGTAACCTGAATGATATTTTTTCGCCACAATTACGAGTATTTGTCTCCATTCTCAAAAGTTTTTCTGTATGTAAGAAGAAACTACAAAAAAAATTGTATAAATATGCTTTAATATCAGTTATATTGTCATTACTCCAAAGCAATGTTACTATAAACGAAACTTTCACCGTATACTAATATCAACGATACTTTTATTCAAACAAGACATTTTCAAAAACTTCGCTTACTTTTATACTAAGATTAAAACTTTAAAAATCTCTTGTTTTTGGTTTTTATCTAATTATGTTTTTAATTCTTGACATTAAGACCTGAATATTAAATATAAATTTATCCATATGATTTTCTAACGATATTGAAAAAATCGTTTGTCAGAACTTTTTTTATTAGCATAAAATGTCGATGAAAGTTGTCGAAGTTTTTACACCCAATTCTAATTTTAAATGTAGGACATAAAAAAATATGTTTTTTATGTTTTAGTAAAAAAAGTATATATCAAATTTAAAATGTCATACAATTTTTTTTCAAAGAAAGTATTTATATGATATTATTTGACTAAAATTGGTAAAACACATAAACAATACAAAATGAAATCTTTACTCGAAACTTTATCCTAAAGAAATAGTCTGTCGTCTCTTTCAAATTCAATACACCAATTACCATTATCTTTTTCAAGGAGCAAAACACACCTCCGAAACAAAGTATGTTCAACTTTTTTCAATCAGTATATTTGAATTTAATTATTTTTTTTTAATATGTTTAGCAAATTTAATCACACAAAAAGGACAGTTGATTCCGTTATTAACTGGAATTTTTTTCGTGGGTCATATTGCTAAGTTATCACAAACTAATAAATTATTATAATATTTAATACCCATTTATTGATGGTACCTCTATATATATTAAAATTAATTACTCTCATGTTCGTATACCTACCACCATCATAATACTGACACGCATTTTTGTGACAGGACAACTAGTTCTACTAAGCATTCGTCACAATCATCACGCATTGACAATGCTTCAAATAAAAAAAAAACGCAGTCACGAGAAAAATCTATTAAAAAATAATCAGAATTAATTCAATAATTGTATTTTTATAAAATTAATTACCGGTCTAATTTACATATGTAAATAAACATAATTACTCTGTTGCAACGTGTGATTCATTCAAAAATGCTTAGATGTGTACCGTGATCGCAAAATGAGTAAGTAACTTTCAAAAAAAAAAAAAAAAAAAAAAAAAAAAAAACACGTCCACAATGAATTGGATTTGATATAAGTCATGAGATGGAATTCATCATAATCATAAATTCATTACGATTTTGAACCAAAACTTTAAGGATACCAAATAATATGAAAAAATAAAGAATAAAAGGGAACGAAAAATTCGAGTATAGTATAGTGAGAGCAAAATACAAACCATCTGTTGGCACGTCCACTTGAAATGATTATATGCAGAAAAGAAAATTGTATGACGATGCTTATATGATGCTTATAACCTTAGACAAGTCAAAACAATTAACCTCTGGGTAATTGGAAAAGTAAAGAAATTCGAAAACCGTCATGAGAAGGAGATCGTAATCAAGAATTCATCATATTAATGAATTAGTCATAAATCACGTTAAATGAAACACTGAATCAATGGAACAATGAATTAATGAGAACATGAATCAATGTGTTAATGAATCTATTAATCAATGAATTATTTTTCTCTATTCTCATTAGTTTTTCCCAACATAAAGTAAAACTGCCAAAACGATAAATGGACCAAAATGAAACTTTGTATTAAATCGATTTTAGTTATTTAGTACTAATTCCAAAAATAATGTTGCTAAGATCTTAAAATGTTCACCATATATCAACAATCAACTTATAAACTTGAGAAAATTTTCAAAAGAAAATTCATGTTTTTCGGGTTAAGTATAGAACTTTTTTTTTAATTAAATCAAGGACAAGGTGGGTATTACAAGGAGTTACTTTCCACCCGACCCCATCGCTTATTAGATACATAAAAAAGTCTAGAACTTTCAAAATACTTTATTTTTCAAATATTTTTTTAATAAAATGTTTGGCTCATGATAACAAGACTTCAAAATTTAATCTTACCCTACTTATATATAGTACTAACGATACTGAAAAAATCTTAAAAATCGTTAGTCTTGTTTTTATATATATATATATATATATATATATATATATATATATATATATATATATATATAATCTTTTAGGTAGAATTTGAACGGATTTGAAAGTACTTCGAATCAAATTATATCTTTAAACGTGTTCAAAAAAAATATTCAATTCAATTTTCATGAAACTTGCGACATAAATAGAAGAAAACGTTTCGAATATTCTGGTAAAAGAAAATGTCTATCAAACGCCAGAAAAATGCATTACTTTATAAGGTTTTGATTGAAAAATAAAAATCATCTGTGATTAAACTAAAAAAAGTATAATCGGTAAAATACTGCACTGAAGCTGAAACGGTACAGAGGAACGTAAGACGAACTTTCACCATCACGATCTTACGGACTTTTAATATTCTATTAGTCCGACCTTTATTTCTAATTTAACACAATTAGTAATTTTAATTGCAGTGCCTATAAAAATAACACAACCAGTGTACAAAGACGAATTTTCAATTCGTAAGGAATTCCCTACTATTTTTTTTCTTTTTTCACGTTTAATATCTTGAATAGAATTCGAGAAAAACAAGGATCATCACATAATATTATGCAAGACTAAAAGCTCCGGCCGCTAGACTGTTTATGCGGAAAAGTTACCTTTATACGGGCTTTAACTCTTAATTAAATTTGGTAATTCTAATGGAAAAATAGCGTCTACGGCAATAAAACTGTCACCCAATGTACGGCCGTGAGCTAAATGTTCAACCATCGTTTTATATTTAATTAGTTCTCATTTCCGACTTACCTGGGTTGAATATAAAACTGTAAAACGTGCATAATGTATTTATGCTTTTTACACTAATAATACATTAATATCAATATGTAGGTGCTACGCATACGTGTGCACGAACACAAACCATGCGGTACACATTATTTTTGAAGATATTAAATTTTGCAGATTTTAAATCCAAACAAAACTGTACTCATCAGGGTTTTTACGACCAAAATATAGTCACTCTTTTACGTTTTGAAATATAATAAATAATAATTTTCAAATGACCTTATCTAAATAATGTTCATACTACACAAACAGCAATAATTAATATTATGTGAAATGCACCTATGTATTAATACGTAGAATACGTCAATGAAACGCCGAACAATAAACAATTTTAGCAAGTCAATTTATTATTTAACGAACCCGGCTAATCTTACTTTTTTTATTTATGTTAATGTTTGAAAATTATTATTAATTTTTTGGTGCGCTCTATACATTATATATTTTGTACCTACACAAAAATAACATTTTTATAAGAAGTTAATTTAGACTATGTCAAATTTATCTTTCCATCGACTTAAATTTTACTCTGGGAGAAAACAAGGTACTGTAAACGCTCCATTGTTGTGAAAATTTAATTTTTCCCAAAATGTTGACCACAGTGTCTACCTAACATAAATAAACGGAAAAATGTACAAAAAAAATTGTTGTTAAAGATTTTTGTTTAAAAATGTAAAGTCATAATTAATAACAAGTTGAAAATTTTTAAGTTTGAAATCTCCCTTTGACTTTTAAATTAAAGATGTTATCTTTCTAATTAACACATAAATAGGTAACGATAACAAATTTTACTGTGATACTTATCATACCAACGATATTGATAATATTTGAATATACCTATTTCAAAATAAAAATACTCAAAGCAAATGAAAAAGTTGTTGAGAATGAAAAAAGTCGGGAATTGAGCTTATAGATAATGTTGATGTCGGTTTGCGGTAAGTACTATAAAAATGATAACATTTACGTTGTCTAGATCTATACAAATTAATTGAAAGTGATTTTATTTCATAGAACAACTCGCAGTGTTTTCTAATAAAGAAAATCATTTCACTCTCGTAATTTATTATCATGGATTTGGTTTTGTTTCATTTTTTTCGAACAGTTTTTCATCGAAATTCTATATATTGTATTGCTCAGGGGAATCCAAGATATGCCTAAATGGTCCTCAAGGGTCCATAAGTGTGAAAATTAAAATCATTTCCAATGACAAAAAATGTAATATATATATATATATATATATATATATATATATATATATATATATATGCATAGTGTATACTCCTAACACAAAGACCCTATTTCATATCATATACCGAATACCCTTCATAAAGAAGAAAAAGTTTCCAGTATATCAAATGAATACCTCTGATATAAATTTAATCATAATTAAATAAATATAACATTTATTAAATTCAAAGTTATTCACCGTTTTCAATAATTATTTTATTTATTTGATTCGTAAAAACTAAGTTCGCTGAAATTATCACACGTTGACGAGCAAAGTACCTACCTAACTACCGAATTAAACGAATTTACATGTAAATAGTTGCATAATTTAATAGCCACTAGGTATACATAAATTGTCAATTCGTGATTTGTTAAAGTTATTGTCGATATCATTTTTAAAATATCAAATATGTAATTTCTAGAGATTAACTCATAACAATGTAACACAACCAGGAAAATTTGATAAAATTGTTGTTATACACAATACAATGAAAGATGGTAAAATTCTAATCAGTAAATTTGAAAAAAAATTAAATTATCATCATAAAATATAACAATTTTATAATACAGACTAATTTTATTTTAAAAACTTTAAATGAAAATAGGAAAAAAATTAGATACACCATAAAAATGTAAATAAAACTTTTAAATTTAAAGCTTAAAAATGACATATTTTTATAGTAACTTATTCTGTAAAACAAAAATATATTAATGACTCGCTTAACCAAATGCTTAAAATAATGAACGAAACTTAAAATGCTAATTCAATTAAAAATAGAAAATATCTTATTAAGAGCAATGACAATGACACAATGTAGTTATACTATTAATAACTATTTTATCATTAGTTTTCATATAAGTAACAGTTTAAATTCTGATTAACCAACAACCCTCTGTTATTATCAAAGCTATATTTTAATTCACTGTCGTTATTTCCGATTTTCAACTTATCCGATTTTATACCACAACGTTGTACGTATAACAAACATAAAATAACCCATGTTTTTAAAATCAGTATCCTATACATCGAAAACATGAGAATCTATAGAAATATACTAGGAAACCTAGAAGAAGAGTCGCATGTCGTTTATAGAGTACCGAAACCTTACCAATCATCAACCATAATATCAAAACGTGGATCATACAATGACTCCTGAGTATGGATGTGATCATTGTGAGCTACATAACAATAAATTAATGGAGTCGGTTGTGAAAAAAATTGTAGTGAGTGTATACAAATTCAAATAATTCAGAGAAAATAGTTTGTCGATTCAATTGAACGAGAAAATTGGATCTCAGTATTTCATCTGAACACCAATAAAACGAATACGTTTGAATGGATTTTTTACTATTAATTTATATATAATGAAATAAATATGTCAATGTAATGTCAAGCTCCCGAGGGTAATTAAAATTTGGTGTCTGCTTCAACCGGTGCAACGAAATGACAGATACCGACGTATTTAATTCGCAATGTTATTGAGACAATTTTCTTAGAAAAAATATTTTTTTAAAACGTTACTCAGATCAATACGTTTGACAAATACCTATGAAGATTATATGGTAGCCGGTAGGTATATACTGCGAATAAATAGTCTTACAAAATAAACTTCATGATTATGGAATAACACAAACACGACGTCATAAACAATTCTTTTTTTTCAACATTGTAAAAATGTTGAAATGAATTGCACGTCATAAATAGTACACGATACCACTTACTTTGGTTTTATTCAATTCGTAGCCGATTGCCAAGAATGTAAAAACCCAAAATAAACATTGGTCATCAGCTGGCCCTCCCTCCTCAACTGCTTTATATATTTTTTTGACAAATAGTTATTTATTAATACAATAAATCAGGCGCGTATTCAGAAATGCGGTATTTCAAAGGGAGACGATCCAAACCGTTTTTGTTGGTGAATTTAAAAAAATAATGATAATTAGAATAAGCTAATCGCGATTTTTGATCTAAAACATCTAAAATAGTGTAGTTTTGCATCAGCAGTGGCATGTTTAGGGAGGTTTTGGGCCTCAATCGCCTCCCTGGCATTTTTAGTTAGTAAATTACAATATTTAAAAATTAAAGTTAAATCAAATGTATTCTGACTCCATAACCTATCATCCGATTATACCCTTTATACGAACGTCGCTGTTGCGCAGTTATATTTTATATATTGCCAGTAGGTACTTACATCAGTGTTTAGTTTTTAAACTCACTATTCCAGGAAGGGATGTTGTGCCCTCCAAACTCCCCTGAAGTATGCCTGTATACGAGTTTTTATTAAATCTAAAAAAAAAAAAAATGACCGTAAAATTATGGCAAAGAAAATTCGTCTTCGGCTCATCGGACGAGATACGAGTAACCAGTGCTTGATTTGGAAAAAAAATAGAAGCGGGACTCAGCGGATGTTTGATGAGCGAGCGTTTTACACAAAATTAACAGTCACGTTACCGCGGAGGGCAAAGCCCCCAACACCCCCCTTCAGCCACCCATAATCCCAAAAAATTAATTTAATATACAAAAATATTTTAAAAGAAAAAAAAACACTTGATTATTAATTATTTCTTTTAAGACATTAAATGTTAAATTATTAATTAATTATTCTACAAAATAAAAATAAAAACTTAAACTACATATTAAATAAGGTCCATAAATGTCCGTATGATTTATCTTCATTTTTAAAAGATCGATCGTTTAAGACAGTTTACTTCTTCTGAATTTCTTTTGCCACTTTTAATCCAGCTCTCAACGTAATGATTAATCAATTTTTTTTTTTTCATTGTCGATTCAAATGTACAAATATTATAGCTATAGGTTTATAGGTATATTTTGCATCAGAAAAACTGATGATTTACAAATTCTCCATAGTAAATGTTGCGTTCCCAGCGTTCCGTTTCAAATAAATAGAAGGGGTACGCTAAAAAAATTTTTTAAAAAGAAGTGGAACTCCGACCCTCCAAGACCCCCCCAAATCAAGCACAGCGGGTAACTGATACTGGGCGTTGAGCGCCCTGGGTAAGCCACTCCGGTCGGACGTGTTACAGCCGTTGTTTTCGCCATTATTATACGTCCGGACGGTCACGTGTGACGGGGTGGACCCAATCATCATAACACTTTTCATGCGGTGAATTCATAACACGCGACAACACGGGTGGGTAAACGCGGCCGAATTAATTTCGAACGCGGTGAGTCGGTCGGCCGGGGGGGGGAGAGATTATCCGTGGACGCACGTCCCTACGCAAATTACAATATTATCACAACGTGCACTTTATTCGACGGTGGCCGAGCCGCACACGATCGAAAGCGCGTCGGGGGCTGGTCGGAGCTCAAAAGTACCAGGTCGAGTCAATTCAACAATATTACGACGACATTGACGCGACACGATCATCATGCAGCAGCCTTGCGCAGATTAAAAAGCAATCACAGGCGATTTATGTGTTTGCAGTGTGTATACTTGTTGACAAATTGTTTCGACCTGACTTTGAACAGCTGTCGTGTGCGAGTGCGATGCTATACTGCCATTATTGCGCGCATAACACACACACACACACACCGAATGGGGAGGGGCAATCATATTATCATGTTATACATTGGCGTGATTCCCCAAAATTACATCAGGTGCAAAACTTACATAGATTCAAAAAGTCGAATTGGGTCGTTTTCAAAGCAGTTTGCTTTACTCGCGTATTATTTACCATTTTAAATTTGATTACATCCAAATATGAAAATTGTTCACAACACAATCTGTATAATATTCATATTTTAAACCCTACATGAATATTGAATTCATAATTAATACATAATATTATTTTACAATATAATTAATATTTTTCTAATCAAAAAATTTAACCTTTTTTGTAATAATACCAAAACAATAAAACAGTACTATATATAGTATACTTTTATTTGGTCAAAGTTCAGTTTCTGCAGATGCAAAATCATAACTTTGCACCTGCAAAATTTTTCAAGGGGGTGCAAGTGCACCGTCGTGCACCCCCGTAATTACGCCACTGATATTATACATCGTAAGATAAGAATTATCATGCATCGTATTGTACCAACCTACCGTCGTCCCGACGGCAAGACTCCACGACTACGAATAAATTATAAATGAATCATATTATATCACTAAGTATAGACAACAGTAGCGTGGTAACGAAACAATTGCCTTTTGTGTAAATTAGGGGTCGCGGATGGGCAAGAAGAATGGAATGACTAATCGACTACGATCAACAATAATTCTGCTTTTTTCCTGGATTTTATAGATATTATTCCATTGTAACTTATAGTGTAAATAACGTAACATTTATATTCAATTAAAAACGAAAACTTAAAGTGTTGCTACTTAAAAATTAATTCGACCCCGCTCAACAATTCTGTCACCACGCCACAGATAGGCACCACCTTGAAATATATTGTTAAACACGTTCGCCGAACGATGCGCCACTCAAACGATGCGAATATTATCCTGTCTCTATATAGTGATAAGTAGCTACAAACACCTAATGATATAGCAGTGTCGGCCCTAAGGGGGGGGGGGGGCGAGCGGTGCGATTGCACCGGGCCCCATGATTTTGCTGGGCCCCGGATAAAGTGTACCTACCGACCTACTTCACCTACTTCACATATTACTACGAAAAAAAAAGAATCATTCTAGTTTTTTCTTTCATATGATTTGCGATCTGTGAACTTCATAAAAATGTAATTAATATGATCATATTATTAGCAGGATATTAAGTGATATTTCATTTTAGTATTTTCTTATAATATATATCGAGGTACTTTGCTGATTCATTGAGTTATAATGAAACAATCGACCAGTTTAAAGGAAAAAAAGCGAGAAAAAAATGTTTAAGTAATAACATATATTATATATTCTAAGCGGTATTCAGTTTTTAAATATTGTTTATTATTATATATTTTTTTTTTTTTTGTAAGTAAAAATATAACTATTAGGTCATATTTATCTCACCATGTTCATGTCTTACTAAAAGTATTATTTATACCTAGGCAGGTACTAATTTTGTGTTTCATAGAAATAAAAGTTCATTTTTAATAGTTCACATTAAAGTTTAGATATCAAATATGACTTAAAAGTTCATTAGAGGATATGGGGCCCCGCGAATTTCTGCACTGAACCCCAAAGTACATCGGGCCGGCACTGTGCTATAGATCAGAGGTGACATTTGAGGAAGTTTGAGTATGGTTTTGCTTCCTTGCTTTTGTACACTTCACATGATTGGCCTGCATCATAAGACATCTAATTGTGCATTGGTACTGTACAATTTTTACTCGCGATAAAGCGATTTTCCCAAATTGCGTGAATAAGTACTTTCTGAATACATTTTTTCTATGACACAAATTTACCTAAGACGAAATCGTGAAGTATTAAATCATAATTAAACATTTCAATCCGCGCACACAGCCGGCCGTCGATTCGTTGTATATCGTGAACTGAGAAATGTATTTTATGATATCGTAAGAAAAAACGCCGTAAGTCAAAAAAATAGAAAAATAAAATAAAAATGAAGTAAAAAAAAATAAATAATTGTGAAATTCGGCCTGTGTGGATGTACGGCATGTACGTTTGAAATATTACTCCAAAAATATAATACAAGCAATATAATCAAATAACTAAAACGCCGTAAATCTTAGAAAAGTTCGTGGGTACCAAGCATTAAAGCCGTAAATATTGTTGAAGATACGGCATTTTATCTTAGTACATAGAACAAATTATAATTTACGGCATTTAAGCTTAGGAACACGGACCGGTTTACTTATAGCAAAGCAAGTCGACTTTCGAACAATTCATTTTTAATCAAATTTTCGGTATTTTATTAGTTTTATATTATACGGTGCAGTTAACAGCGTATCGTTTCCACGTTCATATACTATAAATTGTAGATTTGAGAAATGAATAAAGAAAACGACGAATTTTTTTTTTTTACAATCCAAATCTTCTGGTTGTGCTTTTCTCACTGCATTTAAGCATCAGTGGCCATCAATAGTAACTAGCAGTATCGGTTCAAGTTAAACGTGGGAGTTTTATATTGTACACTAAAAGTAGTTACGGTGAAGGATATTTAGAATTAGACTTTTTAAGAAAAAATGTTATGAAAATCAATGGAATATCGCATCCAATCTCATTGATGAAACCACGAGAAATTCTACAAGAAAAACGGCATAGTATACTACAAAACCTGTCTCAAGTTGTCCTAGTCAACAGAAAAATGTTTTGGGAAAATATTCCAACATGCTAAATATACAAATTATGTATTAAGAATATTTGCATATTTTTTTAATTTATCAATTGACTTGCAAATAACAGTTTTATTTTGTAAATTCTTTAAAAATAATTATACACTAATAAATATAATAATTAGAATGTATAAATAATATTATCATATCAAAAATTATAACTTACTGCATCCTTGCTTAGGAACTAAGTATCAAAAGTTTTTATTAATACTAAGGAGCAACGTGAAAAGTAAAATATCTTGTTAAAAATTATAGCAAAATGCTACATGATTCGAAAATTATTTTTCAACGCTACAATAAACGGATTAATACAAATATTCGTTGAGCCATCTAGCGTATAGTTTAAGTACTTTTCTATAATATCATAACATCACAAATTATAATGTGTCATATTCACAGATATATAAAACAACTAGATAGCCGACTCAACGAATAAAATTGAAGTCTAGAATCTATATGCGAACATGGCAAAATATGATTGATTAATCCATGACATTTTATATTATTCCATGAAATATAATTTTTCTGTGATTGAAACCACAAACATTATAGATATTATATAAAAATGTTGTTTTATATATCTGTTATTTTTAAATTGTTTTTAAAAAAATCATGGAGTAATTAAATATTTCATGGATTAATCAATCGCATTTGCCCTGTTCGCATATGGGCATATGGCTGTCAGACTTCATAGGTCTTATAAGACTTTATCACTGAGTCGGCTATCTACGAGTTTTAAATTTTATATTTGGCGCGAAAATGTTTGGGCACCACCAACGAGAAATGGCCACTGGGCGCGCGGCGGTCATCCGCACGTTTTTGTGACCCGTACTAACAGACTGTAGTAAGTTGTTTTATATATCAGCAGCAGCTGCTGTGGTCATATTTAATCTGTGATAACATTTTCACATTATCAGCGAACGTTCTACCACAGAATAGATGAAATCTACTAAATTCTTGGTTCTACTAAATTTGAATAATATTCATAATTATTATAGTGTATTAGTGTGTTATCATAATTTTAAATGTTGCTTGAGACATTTCAACGTTTCAACGTTTTCAATAAATAACATTATCATTTATCACTACAAGACCGTCGTGGAATAAGTACATTCATTTTTTTTAATAAGGAATGTATGACGTTTTTTAGTAATTCATTTCAAAAAACTTACTATTTTTTTTTAGTCATAATAACCCACCAAGTACTTGTTCTTAAACGTGTTATGCAAATCGCAATAGTGAATTTTATGTACTGTAGCATCCATTTGATAACTATACTTATTGAAAACAACGAAATAAGGTACTTCATTGCATTATGATGTGTACTTTTATGATATTTCATAAAAAATCATAATTTTGTTATTAAAATAGGTACATTATGGTGAATCAATTTATAGAAAATACTTAATTCAATTGATGGCCGAGTAATGGAACTCTTAGTCTTCGACTGCCATTGGGATGATAGATTGATAGAGATACCGACTGTGATAATCGATATGATGAAATGGAAGCTACTGTTCAACAATCACAGGATGCTAATGAATCAACTGGGGAATATCTGTTTTAAATTAATTTATACATTTATATGTTTGTAGGTATGGATATATTTATATTAAAATGTAAACTATACTGTTTTATAGGTGAATCAACTTTTTGGGTACACTGACAAAAGTCATTCAAGAAAGGGAAGACAACTATTTGATTCCTCTTGAAGATTTTCAAAACCCAACTTTAGCTGAAATTGGTAATATGGGAAATCAAAAATCTAGAATTGTGTATTCATCGAGCAGACATATTACCAGTCATAACCGTATACCTATTATTCAACCTAATTCTATTATAGTACCTACCATTTTACGAATATCACTTTAACTCAAAATGTATCTAGGTACTAGGAAAAATACACCTTCTTTTGTTCAACAACCAAATTCAAGTGGACCATTAGATACGTCTGGTATAAAATAGAAACAAAGAAATTTAGCCACTCCCGAAGTAACTATAATTCTTAACAGTACTCAACTCCCTTGAAATGTTCTAACTTTGAAAACTTTTTTTGCAATTTCATAGATACTGTTTTAATAAAATAATAGATTAAACTAACTTGTATGCAGTTCTAAAAATCCTGATAAATTAATTTAATTTACTTTGACTGAAATAAAATGATTTTTTGTTATGAGTAGAATGATTATGTTCTTCGTGCACCTATAACATTAGAGATTATTGGTTGCAAGGATTAGGATTCACTCAAGTTTATAATGCTATGAAATATAATAAATTAACATAAATCAAGTCTGGATTTCATTTTAACAAGAACAATACCTACTGTGTTGGAGCAAAAATTATATTAATTATGGCAGTTAACATAACCATTTAAAAAAAAAATTGTATCATTCCTCTTCACCGAAGTGTTTTAATAGATAAACAACTTTGCTTGTGCTGATGTTATGGTTAAATTAGCTGAAAAAGTTCTAATTCAAGAGTGCCTTGAAATTGTTTAACAATTATTATAAACTATATGTCTATACATTTGATAAAGTTCTAGTAGCAACACTAAATTCTTTGTTTAAGTTCTGTTGGTCTAAATTGTTTATGTAACAATAAGCAACTAACTATATAACAATTCAAAATGAAAAGAGGAACACCTGTTGAACATATCACATCATACAGTTTATTTTCACTTTCAGTTATTACATGAAAGATAATAAAACAGTGAATCTACATCCAACATTATAGTTAATATAATATTTATTTATTTAAGTATATTGTAGACAATATTTTATAAAAAGATTTAAAGTAAACTTATATTTGTATACCTGTATTTTCATAAAATTAAAAATTATATTTGTTAATAAACTTTTGGCCCACTAAGAGAATTTGATATTTTTTATGGCCCTTGAATAAAAAAGTTTGGAGACCCCTGGTCTAAACTATAAAAACATTAAAACTTATGATCAATTATTTCTACCTTAAGTAAATATTACAACATTTTTTTTTTGTTTTTAACAACAATCATTATTAAACCAATGTATTTCTAACTTTTGAAATTGAAAAAAAAATTTAATGAATATAAAACAGAAACTATAAATTATATTAAAAATGTACAATTCAATTATATATCAATGGTTTATTTTTGCATTCTAGCTTATTTTACTTCCAAATGTGAAATCTATTTAAATAAAACATTTTAGTATAATATATCATTAAATAGTACTATCCAATATATATATATTTACATATATTTTTTATATAATTCTATAAATTTCAATATGTACCTATTTTAACATTATTTAACCACACATTTTGCCTGTTAGGTTCTAGTATACTGCTCATCAAAATTAACTGCTTGCTAATAAAGAAAACAATTTTAGTTATTCTTTTCCTATTAACTACACTTAACTTTTTTTAATAGGTAGTTTTTAAAAATGGCTTGAACAGAATCAATAATATTTAATACATAGATGAAATTGAAATTGGGTAATTAAATTTAAAGATTTTATTTTTTAATTTTAATAAAACATAAAATTTATCTAATTGTTAAAGTTGACATGCATAAAATGTTACTACAGTCATTGAACATTAAATATTTAAATAAATAAAAAAATTATTATTTATATAACGTATTACATTTGTATACATTTTGTTATAAAATGAAAATAATGATGATAAAACTGAATGCTCAATCATTGTCTCAGAAAAATAGCTCTAGGTAAATTATGAAAAATGTATGTATAAATAACAATTATCAACTAAATCATAATTAGTTTGATAAGATTAAATTTGGTATTTTTATTATTATTTATCATTATATTTATGTGAACATGCAAAAAAGTATTTTTGTGATTTTAGATGTGCCTGCTTGTGAAATTTGTGCAGAATCGCTACTGAGGTGTAGTTTTTATAAATAATAACTAGAGCTTTTAACCATTAAATCAATATATTAATCTTTATGGGCATACGTAGAAGTGTCCATCACTAAGAACTGATGATTTCTATGAGATTTTATCTGACGCTAAATATATTATACAATATTTTAAATTTGAAAGTTTACAATAAACCATTGCATTTGAAAATTAATTCTGAGCAAAGCTCAGTGGATAATTTAATTATTATTTTATATTTTTTTCTACTTACAAAAAAAAACAACATGATAATAGAATATTTTTAAATGTTTAGTTGGAATACGTTATAAATTAAAACAAAATGATAAATAATAATTTAATTTCTTGTTAAAATTATCTGTTTTGATAATATATTAAATAATTTAAGTGCATATAAATAAAAAAGTTTGTACACGATTTAGTATTAAAACAACCAAATTTAATTTGTAAAAAATATAATATAGGTGAGAGGATGTATGAGTAAATTTAATACACACAATTTTCAGATCTTGTAAGGAATTTTGTATAGTCATCCTTTATTATTGTGGTTCAGTGTGGTTGAAAATTAATGAAATTATGGGATGACTTTGCATTTGAATCAATACTGCTATTCCAGTCATTAGTAATATAAGTATCTGTAACATAAAAATGTATTTAACCGTGTAGAAACAAACTTTATCAAAACAAAAATAATACTCATTTAGGTTTTAACAAATAAGTTAAAGTTTAGTTGGAAAATTACTAATTTTTGTCAAATACTTACAGATGTAATTAGATTTAAATTGATATTAAAAAATCCAAATGCGTTGATTTCATCCAACTCTATAAATGACATTTGATTCATAAACATTCTAACCTAAATTATTAAAAACAAAAAGTCAAAATATTGAATATATTTTATGCTACATCAGTGAATAATTGTCTAGACTATAGACTAGTGTTTATTTAAATAATAGTTAATAAGTTTGTTTGAATACTCTATGAATTTGTTTAGCAGTCTTTAAATAGGTTGAAAACTATGAATCAATTTACTTGTACTTTTAAATCAACTGGCAAATTTGAAATCCGATTTAGTCTTAAGTATGATATTATTTTATTTTTCTGAAAAAAAAATTTAACCAATTACTAAACTGAAAAATAAATACCTATTAATATTGTTGGTTCAGAAAATTAATGACATAGGTAATTCTCGTTTAGCTTCCCAGAAAATTTTTCAATTTTTTTTTTTATCGATAGAACCCAGGTACTTTTTGATGCTGATAACGAATCTGCAAAAAGTGTGTTGCCAGAAAAACTTAATTTGAGTTATAAGTTATAAAACTTTAAAATTTACATACATATACCCAATGGCGTATTTAGGAATTTTTCTAGGGGGGGGGGGTGATAAAACAAATAATAACTCACAGACTCATGGGGAATTTGCCCCCCACATACAGGCAAAGTACAAAATATTTTCAATAGTTCATGGATATTTGAATAAATGTTATTTTGTTTAATTATTTATCGGGTTAACACTCATGCATCAAAAATAATACCCAGAAGAGTACAAAATTACAGTACCTACATATATAGGTAGGTACCTATATGGTTTTATTGATCTATACTCTATAGTCACATAGTGGGAAAAGACCTATATCAGAGTGGTTCAATTACCACGGCTAGAAAATTTAGAAAACAGACATACTTAAAATTAATACTATATTGAGAAAACTTAACTATAAAAAAATAGGTCAAGATTGGGGATCTATCCCCCAATACCCCCCCTAAATACGCCACTGCATATACCTCTTCTAATTATTTAATATTACATTAAATTTATGAAAAAATTGCAGCATGTGTATTGAAAATCGTCAAAGTTATGGGATTAAATGGGCAAATACTCCTCAAGCTCAATGTTAAAGTTCCTATTCTGCAAAAGGTTTGCAGAACCTTGGGTCGAGAACTCCGTAGAAGTTTGAACACATCGACAGAAGTCGTGTGTCGCGACTAGTCCTAAATCTATCATTAACTACGCCTCCTACCATCCCGCCCGACTTAAAACTATCTAACTTTTGTAATAATCACTTCTTCTCAAATACGCGTATTTCCTATCATTATAATCAATTTTTTCACGTACGTATTTCACTGTTTTGAAATTTAAAATACATTATGACTGCTCCGATTTTGAGCTCTAAGTAGGTAAGTATGAAAATAAATTACAACAACTATCAGTGAATTTCTAAACTTCGAATCACTATAACTTCTAAACTCGACGTGTCGGAAGAAGAATTACTATAATAGTATTTTTTCAGCTTAAAATTTCAAACTTTGTATTTTACATACTATTTTGTTATCTCGTTATTAATATTATCGCGGCACCACTCATTACGCGCGATCTTCAAATATCTATAGCCTATAGGTGGGTAACTCCCAAACTACGAGCGCCCAGCAACATTTGTTTGCAGATTTGTAATCTATATTTAAATTGGAAGTACTTACTATCAATTAAAAAATGCGTATCTGTTGAAAAATTCACTTGGGAGATATAAATTAGAATTGTTCCAAAATTAATAAATCCATACAGTCATTACCTAAGTGATTATAAATTGAAGCAGGGGCATGCTCACGGGGGGGAGGGGTAATGAGGGTGTCATATCCACCCCATGAACTTTTTTATGTATTAGTACCTAGTTTTGTAATGTACGTGGTAATGTATTCGTAGATATATCTTAAATACAGGTCATCCCCCTTGGGAAAAAGCTGAGCACGCCACTGAATAGAATGTATTCATACAGCTTACAGGTACCTATAGGTATAAATACCTTTTCGTTTATCCACGAAGCCACGACGATGATGGACAACATACAAACGATAGTTTGCACTTTATAAATACTAAGCGGTGTGAATTTTAGAATTTTTTCGGTATAGCTGACGTTTGTAAGAAACGTATTGCCAAGTGTGATGTAAAATATGAGTATCATATCGATGAAACTACATACAAAAAAGCCCAAAAGCAATGGACCGTAACCCAGACTAAACATTTTCAGTAGTTCGGACAATTCTGCGTGTAACAACCTAATGCTTTCGGTCAACATCACTATGTCGGTCTGTGTCCATTCTCCGGGGACGGGCACGAGTCCGTCAGGAAGACGCTTCCAGAAATTGTTTACCGTCTGAAATCTAAATCCTAAATTACTGAGATAAAAGCACGCGGTGATTATAACGGTAAAATCGATGATGTTCGGCAAGTTGAAAAAATACACGAGGATAGAGGCAATGCCTATTGTTTGCGGCGGCCATAAATAAAAATAATATACTTCGTATCCAATAAAATATACGATTGACGATGTAAAAATAATATTCCACAATTTTTTGCTTATAAATCGCTGGCGAACCATAAACACCGGTGAAAGTAATGCGATTTTCTTATCAAATTTTATGATTCCGTTAATGAACCTGAAAACAAAATAAATGCAAAAAAAATTTTGAACTAACTAGAACTTACTATATTCCCACCATTTTGTTAAAACATTCATATTAAACGGATAAAATCTACAGGTACCTACTATGTAGTATTACTTTAGATTACTACAAGCTAGTTTCCAATAACTCTAATTGCATCAACAATGACATGTTTGGAATATTGAATGGGTATAATAAAATCTAATTATCTAATTATCTTACTTTATCATATGTATTTCTGATAATCTGGCTGCAGCGACGACAATCCAAAACTTAATTAAATGGAATTGTTGCAACGAATAAATTCCTCTCGGGTTTAAATGAATAACGTAGGTGCATATTACCAACACACTCATCCGCGTTAATTCAAGAAATGCATAATATGTTGTGCTTGTATTTCGTATTAAAAATCCAGTCGATTCCAATGTGTAAGAAATGTTGATCAATCCCAATCCCTTGCCTATGAGCAAAATTGGCTTCAAAGTTGTTATGAAAATGGTCGTCATTTTAGTGACACTTTCGGGAGCAAAAGAAAAATAATTTTTCATTTCTTTAGGAAGTACCTACCTACTAATGTCGGAATATTAAAATAATTATGAGTACCCGACTACCCAAGTAATATAAACAAACTTATTGTTTATTCAAACGCTATAATTTATGAATATCTACCTACCTAAAAACAAACAGTTAAATATGTCGTATTAAATTAGCAATTACTCTAGTCCTTATTTCCAACTAAGTAAATGTATTATTATTATTATTATTATTTGTCATTTATTTATTTACCTATACAATCTATATTGTCTGTTTTTCAAAAGAAAGATTTTCTTCAAATTTTGGAGTCCAAATTACTTAAAAAATTACTGTAGAATCAAATTTTAAATTTCTCTCCGGAATTTTTGAAATTATTTCAATGCCTATTTATTAGGTATACAGTTTTGAACGAATTTGTAGGTGTTGATTTTTAAAATTGCTGAGCCGCCAATCATTTGATAGCGACAACGTGACGAACAAATATAAAGGTTAAAAGTTAAAATAGGACGAAAAGAGAATAGTTAAGAAACATTTTAAAAGGAAACAAAGTAGATTAAAAACTTGGCGAATGTTACATCATGACATGCTTGTGGGTGGGTTTGAAATTTTCAAGAGAAACACAGTTTTGAGTTTATTTTTTTATTTTTTTTTAGATATTAGTTAGTTCCTACTTTTTTACGGTAAAAATTTTTGGTGTTGTACTAATTTATTAAGATATTTCAGTCTTCAATACACAGTGGCAAGTGACAATTGCTTACAGTTTGTATTTAATTTTTTTTATTTTTTTTATTGTTACCTATCTATGTAATAACTCAGAAAATATTTAATTTGTTTTATTTATATTTTCAATCGCCTTCCAGACTCACTCCCGCAGCTATTCGAATCAGCTGCACTTCAAAACACATTGTTGAAGAGTTTTTTGCCATGTAAACGCCAAAATTTTAATTTTCACTGCTAGTAGAAGCAATGAGACGTAACCGTCTTCTGTTTTGCGGTTGCAAAAGACCATTTTTCTGCCCTCTGAACCGAAAATTAACTACCCTAATTGGATTGATATAGACAATAAATATATTAAGGTATATGGTAATGCGTTTTATCTAATGCATCAGAAACCTACTGATTGGTGGATTTCTACCGTTCCGTTGTTGTCGTTGTAAAACTACTTATTGATGAATTTTTCTCGTGCTGTTCTTGCCACTACATAAGAGGTGTGTCAAAAAATGTCGGGTGAGACGTGCACTGCGGCAATGAGTGTTGGGTGAAATTCAGCTCTGGGGGTCTATTCTTGAAATCATTCGGATCGGATCCGTATACGAACAATCCACAAGATAGATTTCCGTGTACGGACGAAAAATAGTATTCTTGAAGCAAAACTATCCGTATACGAAAAACTTTCCACATACACGGAATTATATCGTATGAATTAGGTTGGTAACACTACTAAAGTATACAATCTCATTGTTTATTTTAACGCAATGACGGTATATTTATCGCAAGTCTTTTATTACCTACGTACTTTCCCTCGGTAATTTTTGGTTTAGCTTTAGCAACAATATATTTAACTATAACACAATTAATTATCCGATTTAACTTGTGTTAATATATTAAATATCTGTCTCAATGTTTAATGTTGAAACTTTAAACTTTATTAAAATTACAAGATAGGTAGGTAAGTACAATATTATTCGAATAAAAAATGTATTATTTATTAACATCAACTAAAATATTGTCAAAAACCACGGTTATTGATTTGTTTTATCAATTATTTTGTTACTTTCCTATATTTTAATTTGCTGTACATAATTAATGAAAAAAAATAATCAATTATTTTTATAGTTAATACGCAGTTATAATCATATTATATTAATTAATGTGGTTTAATTAACGACAACAATAGGATAGTAACATGATAATGTGTTTATTTGTATACGGAAATACGTTTCCGAATGCCATACCCCCATTCGGATGAATCGATCGGAACTTTTCCACATAACCGAACCCATCCGTACACGGAAAAATTTCAAGAATACGTATTTTTTGGATCATGCGGAAATCCGTGTGGAAAACCGTGTGGTTTTCGTATACGGATCCGATCCGAATGATTTCAAGAATAGACCCCCTGGGGGTCTATTTTGTACGCCATACGAATATTGTTCGTATACGAAAATTTGACATTTTTCGTATGAATTGCTGATTCTGTATTTTCTAACTACTTTCGAATACGGAAATTCACCGTACATACGATTGAATTCCGTACGTACGAACAATGTTCGTATGTGTCACAAAAATGGTATTTTGTACATCATCATACGAAAAAAACGTTCGTGCGAAGGTATTTTGTAACTATATTCGTACGGTGTAATTGTTCATATACACGAATGGTTTTCGTATATTTTCATCGGATGGTAGCGAGCATGTGAAAGCCCGTGATTGTATAAATATTAAAAATTAAAACTTTATCCAACGTTGAATAATATTGTTGTAAACTGAAAATTTTGTTATTATAGATTTATTATTATTGTAAAAAGACTATTTAAATTTTAAATTGTAAATTTTAAATGTTTTAATTTTCAACGTTTATAAAATATTTAAGAATAAAGCTCGTGTCGCATCCGTTCGGTTCGGCCGAGCGCATTAAAATCGATAACGATCCTCGATTTGCTGTCAAACTTTGAGATGATAGGAAATTTTTGATTTTGGAACAATAACAAGCTAACAACCTAAATAACACTTGCACTAGCTGGTAAATAATCACATAACATGCTAATACACCGACTATGTACAGGCATACAGAAAATAACTACTAATATATCATTAGCCGCGCTTTACAATTGTTTTGTTTTAACTATAAGGGGTATCTCTTGTGTCCGATAATAAATGACTATCAGTATTTAATTGCCGTTATATAAATATATATTATTTTTGGATATAATTATTGAAACAATAACTCATTTATAATTAAAAGAAATATATATATACGAGTATATAAAATATGTATATATCGATAATATGGAGCTCAACGTGATTTATTACAAGTATTAATTAAAACCATTTTATATGTGTTTACCTTTTATATGGTAATACAAGGTTACATTATTAATATTAGGACCGGGAAATTTTATACATTTAAGTATAAACAATACAATGAAGACATACAGTTATTTAATTTAAACTAGGTATATAGTAAATGTACAAAAAAAAAAGTTTATTATGACCAAATTAAATATCTACGATGCTGTTTAAGATAAATATACTAATACTACGGTAAGGAGTACTGCCGTAATCATTTCATTTTTAGACGGACGGCTATTCAATATACGTATTTATCCACACGCTGATCGTATACGAAAATAAAATACGGAAATACGTCATCATATAATGACGTCATACGTACGAATATTATTCGTATTCGAAAAATATCCGTATGATCAACGATTCGTACACCTAAATTTCGTATGGCCTTATAAAATACCAAATTCCGTTCGTATACGAAAAAATTGCACACGAACGATCGTATGCACGAACAATATTCGTATAGCGTACAAAATAGACCCCCTGGTCGTTGGCTCGTGTGCAGCACACGTCTACCAAGACCAAATCACTCCCTCACTCTTAACATCATAATATGCTATTTAATAGAATTATGTTTTAGAACTTTGAGGCTAACTTTTACGGATAAATAGTAACACTACTAATCACATTATAAACGCATTAATTTGGACTTTCTATCTTCCTCTTTGCTCGTCTAGATTGCTTATATGCAAAGTTGAAATTTTTAAAACCCTTCATTTAAGGCCATTATACATTTTCATGTCCTTCTTTCACATTTTGCGATTAATTTTCGAGCGAAGGGGATAAGATAGCGACAAAATTTGGCTTTTTTTTAAACAATATCTGCATGTGGCATCTCCAGCGAATTTCGTGACCATAATTCCATTACTTAGGTACAATTTAGTAGCTTTCTCTCTATTTCAGTCAGAAAAGAAGATGACTTGAAAAAATTCTTTGAATTAACAACACTTGCACTTTTCAAACTTTGAGTGGAATGAACACAATATTTTATAGCTGTTATTGGCGTTAAATCTTAAAATAAAATAAAATAAAATAAAAGTATTCCATATTATCAATATTTTGAAATTATTTTTTTATAAAAATGGTAAAGATATATTATAAAATGATAATTAATTCAGTACTAATTGCACACTTTATTTAATTATTTATTGTAATTACAGAAATGTTTGATAATAATATTCTACAAAAATGTATATAACACAGTACATACTTACATACCTACATAGAATAAATTAAAAATTATACAAGTAAATTGATATAAGCACAACAGAATAGGTAAAATATTAATACAAAAAAAGTTCATTTTACATTGAACTATAAAACATTAGTTATTATCAATTACGTGAGTAGGTTAATGATGTTCAGCATTTAATGAACCATTGGTTTTGACACTAGCATTGTCCTATAAACAATGAAACAAATATAAACGATGAATGCACATATTCTAATACTCAACAACGCAAAAACTTTATTCTATTTTGTTCAATTTTAGTAAATCGATGGTAAAGTTCCGTTAATTCATAATTGTTAATTTATATATATATATATATATTTTTTTTTTTTTTGATTAATTTATATTTACAGATGGCTCGACATAATGAGTCAAGAAAAAATAAATAAATAAATATTTTGAAAAAAAATCACTTTGGTGCGTATCAAGAATAGTGTTGCAAATTTAATAATTAAAAATAAAGTGATATGATTTTTTAATAATTTTCTATAAGCCAAATTATAATTGTATTGAGAATTGAGAAAACTTTTTATTGAACTATAATACAGATATTAAAATTTTTCTTACTTTTTATAAGTAATATTTATTTTTTCTTACCCAAATTGTATGGAAGGATTTAGTATTATCAATCATTGCATGAATAATAGGATGGTTTTTCATTTGTATTAGAGTTGCTACCCATGTCATTATCAACATGATTATCTAAAATTTATATACAAAAAAAAATATAGTAATTTTTTAACATTCAATTAAATTGCAAAAGAAATATCGAAATTATGCAGTGTTTGAATCTATATGTAATCCATTCAAAATGTACATACTTAATTTACACTGACTTATTTAATGGAATCTGATACTTACTGAAACGACTAAATTCAAATTAATATCGAAAAATCCATATGCAGTCATTTCATCAAAGTTAGATATTGATATTTGGTTCATAAACATTCTAACCTAATTGATAAAAAAGTTTAAAACATTTATTAACCAGCATTTATTAATCTGTGTGAAATTCATTGATGAAATAAATAATATAAGATATGTTAAACATAAAAATAATTTAATCTACGGCTTATGTATGTTGCAGTGGCGTATTAAGGAATTTCTCAGGGGGGAGGGGAGTTGAAATAATTTTTCTAACAAATAGCCACTTTTTTTCGTCTCCTATTTATCGGCAACCACACTTTTAATAAAAACATACCGTACTACCTAGTTTTTTTTTTATTTTAAATTACGACCAATGGCTATAATTATAATTTGCTTAACTTAGCCCATGAGGGAGGGTTGAACTCCTTAATCTCCCTCGGAAATACGCCACTGGTATGTAGTCAACATCAACAAAATAATAATAGTATTAATATTAAACAAATATTCTGTATAATTTTTCACAAAATAAAAATATTACTTATGATTTATAGTCATGTATATAATATAGTACAACGAATTTACTGCATATTAAAATAGATAAATATACTTTACTTGTAATTTCGTATCGATGGGTAAATTTGAGATCTTGTTCAGTCTTAAATATGAAATAATTTTTATTTTCTGCAAATAATTTTTAAAAGTAGTATAAATTGATCGTCATTTTTTTTTTAACTACATGATATCATAAATCATCAAACAAATCAAGTCTACATTTTCTAAGAAAAATTATCTTGAAAAAGTGCGTTATAAGATCACACACAAAAAAAAAAATTATTAATAACAGCAATAAATAAATAATCATCCTACTGTTGTTGATCATTGTATTTTATCAACTTCTAGTACGATTAAAAATTCCTAATGGAATTACCTTTTCATTTATCCGCGAAGCAGCCACAATTATGGAAATCATCATGATTACAATCTGTACATTAAACATATGTAGCGGTAAATATTTGAATAAATGTTCGGTCAAACTGCTTTTTGTGGAGAATTCGTGGTAAAGCATCAAATAGAATATGTACATCAAATCGATAAAGCTGCACACAAAGTAGCCCAAGAGTAATGGGCCGTAACCTCTGTTGAAGATTTTCAACAATTCGGATAATTCAGCGTGTAACAACCTGATACCTTCGACAGACATTGCTATTTCGAAATGTGTCCATTCGCCGGGCATGGGGGCCAATCCGGTAGGCAAACTTTTCCAAAATTCATTCAATGTTTGAAATCTAGTTCCCAGGTTGTTGAGATAAAAACACACCGTTATAATGACTACGAAGTCTGTGACGTACGGCATGGCAAAGAAGTATATTATGATTGTGGTGATGTTCAGAGTTTTCGGTCTCCAAAAATACCAGACCACTATATGGTATCCGAAATAGTACGCGCCGGATAAAATCAAAATTATATTCCAACGGGTTTTACTCTGTGGGCGTTGATGAACCAATATTGCAGGCGAAAGAAGAGTTACACTGTGATCAAAGTCTATGATGCCGTTTATCAACCTTAAAAAAAAAAAAAAAATGTATTGAAATACGTTTAATATCGATGCAAACATAGTACATATTAAATATTCGTACAATGTGGAATTCGTATTCGATTGTGCCTAAATATCTACGTCATAATTGGTGCTATAGTTAAACTTGTCATCGGATTAAATACAGATCACATACACTTATGGAAAAGCGTGCAGATATGGAATATGTTATACAAATGGCCACGGTCCCTAATTAAAATAATATCTTGACTTCACTTCACATGACTAATTTTTGGTCGGTTAATAAATTGACATCATTTTATCTTTATTTTAGAGCAATTGGTAAATTCTGTTCTAGTCATGTAGGTAGTTATTTCATAAACAAATATAAATACGGTGAAAACTACATGAGATAAAACTTATGAAATTCTACAATTTCGACCAAAGATAAAGTGTAACATATTCGTACATATATTTGAAAACAAATTACTAAAAGAGAATTAAATGCAATTTATCTTACTTTATTATCCATATTTCTGAGATTCTTGAAGCAATAATGCTTACCCAAAATTTAATTAAACGAAACTGTTGTATGTAAAAAGTTCCTTGAATATGAACTAAATATGTCGATATTAATAATATGAACGTCCTTGTTAATTCTAAAAATGCATAATATCTTGTATTTGTATTTCGCATTGACAATCCAGTAAATTCTAATGTATAAGATATGTTAATTAAACCTAACAATTGGCCCATAATTAAAACTGGTTTTAAAGTGGTTTTGAAGACGGTGGTCATTTGATAATGGATTTTATATTACGGCTATAACGAAACTAATGTTTTAAACTCTCTGTCAAAATAAAAAAGACAAAAAAATTATGCATTAAAACAAAAACGAATATTAAGCAAACAACTACTATATTCATGATATTTACATTATTTATATTCAAATTATATCTAGTTATTGGTGTTGGTATTAGTAATTGGAATTGAATTATTTTATTACGTTCAATATTGAAGCTCTCTAAAATTTAACTCGAGTCTATACTCGTATTACCAAAGAAAGATATTTATAGTACCTACATTATAAATTAAAATTTAGAACGAAAGGAAAATCGAGCTTATAAAAAATAATATTGGAGTTATCAAATTTGCCGTAAACACATTTTCTCATGATTCATAATTTATATTACTATACGATAAATCATAAAAAGAAGAATTTTTGACTTGCATTATAATGACTGAGAATATTTACGTAATTCTTTTAAAATATTACTGAAGACACTTTCACAATCTAATATAATTATCTGTTATGTGCAGTGACGTATTTAGGGAGGGGGGGCTAGAGGGGGCGATCGCCCCGGGCGGCATATTTTTAGGGGCGGCATCAGATTTTTACATAACCCATCTTCTGTCAATGAACAATAATACAAATTGGTTAATACAATTTTTTTACAATGATATTTTAAATTTGTAACATCTGGCACCACACAAGGTTTATAAATATAATTTATAAACCTTGGGCACCAGAGCATTAGAGTGTAGACAAAATTTATAGATAATAGTGGTACATATTATCTTATTTTTTCACTAATTTTTGTTCAACTCATTATGGTCACCTGAAAGGAAACTCCAACGCGTTCGGTAGGTGGCAAAAGTCAAATATATTTTTTTTATTTTTTGGGGGTGGGGGGCATGGAAAAACATTAGCACCCGGGTACCGAATTTCTGAATACGTCTCTGGTTATGTGTTAATAATCCTGTATAATGTAGATTCCAATAAATAAAAAGCGTAAAAACGAGTCAATGACTAACAAATAACAGATCTCAGAGAAGTTTTGAATTCAGCGCCCAGCGGTCATTCTCATTCCTACAAAAGTTTAGGAGAAACCCGCATTAATATTTCGCATGAGTAATTGTTCGAAAATTAAAATAACAATACCTAATAACGCAATCGAATTGAACGTTATCATTATTTATTCAAACGCTACTACGTCTTTAAAAGACAAAATTATGATGTGTTTATTTTGGTTAACCTTGCGTTATTGAGTATACCTGTACGACTGTTTGTGTAGCATTTATTTAATGGAATTTGGTTATGCAAACGACTCGTATTAGTGAAGTGTCTTAGTTCAATTAACCCGATTAGACAGTGGTTCTTAAGCCTTTCGGAATGATGAATCACTTAAAAGTTTATAAGATTTTCGAGGAATGCGTCTATAAAATAAAACAGTACTCAAACATATTTTGTACGTTGTATGGGTAATGAGGTGAAAATTACATGAATAAAAATGTATACATTAGTCAACATAAAACAATATAGATAATAAAACAAATTAAGATGAAAATTCTCAATTTTAAAGGGTAATAATTTTGGAACATTTAATTAAATGTCAAAATAAGTAGGTATAGAGTATAGACGATGAAACTACGAATTTTCGTTTAAACAAACGTTTATATTTTTCTCATGGAGTTCGTTGACTACTCGTAGAGTAAAACATTGGCTAAGAATCACTGCGATAAAGAATCAGCGCCATAATTACTATAATTGTATTATATTATTATTATATATTTTTATTATTATTTATTATACTATTTTTTTATAGCAGGCATTATTAGTACGTGTTCACAGCGGTAAACAAACAAACAACATAAATTCTAAAATAGTAAGAACACACAGGTATAATAGTTTCTCTGCATATCTACTGATTGTATTTAAAATAAATAATATAACTAGCCGAATAAAATATGAAAATATCATACGTCTATGTAAAAGAGATAAAAATTGTATTATCTTTAATCATTATTATTATTATTATTATTATTATTATTATTATTATTATTATTATTATTATTATTATTACTATTATATTATAATATATTATTAATGTATTAAACATCCATGAAAATATGCCTCTGATATTTAAATTCACTTTTTAAGAAATTAAGGTGATAAATTTAGGATCTAAAATTCGCTTTTAATGTGACAATTTAAGAGAAAATACTGTAATATTAAAATGTTTGACTTCACTAATTCAAAATTGTAGAGCTCTTGCATTATTATTACAAAAAAAAAAAACTGATTACATTTGAGATGTTGTTGTATAACTTAAAAAAAGATATTGTACTACACTCCATTGGTATTCTTCGCTACACAGGCAAGAAATCGGTGATGGGTGTGTTGAATTTCAAAGAAACGATAAATCATATCTTTTATTAAACGATTCTGGCCATGCTTCAATGTGAAAATATATCATTTACATATTTTACTGTTTTTAGTCTTAATTATAACTGGTTTTTTTATGGAAAACTTTTTGAAAAAATTGTTAGAAGAAAAGTAAATTTTTTTTTTTCTAAAATATTCTAACATGTTATTTTATCCAAGTTTAAAATATCATTATGATTGGATGGAGCAATAATTTTTATACACGTTTAATCTTTTAACATTTTTCAATGATATAAACGCAGTCAATTCAATAAAAATCGACCAGAAGTTAATTATTGAACGTTTACAAAAAGAAAAAAAAATCCTGTCACAATTTTTGATATTTTTTCAATATCATTAGTTAAGTATATCAGTTAAGTCATATTATATTACAGAACTTTTCATCAAATATTATAATTCGTAATTGTAATTGTATTATAAATAAACTTTCAAAAATAAGTTGTTTTCAAAATTCAATTTTTAGTTCAAAAGTTATCAATTTTTTTGAAACTTTTGTCAAGTTTGTAACCAAATTTTTCAACAATATTTAATGAGCATTTCAAGTTTCTAGCGATATTACTATTGAAGTTATTATAAAAAACTGAAATAAATTTAGTGAACATTTTGTTTACGGAAAGTTGTTCCTCACGTTTGGAAAAATCATTGAGGAGTGAGAAAAATTAACCCTAAAATAACAATCTCTATGTGATTATTAACTTTTTCAGTTAACTATCCCAAAAAATAAATCCAGAAAAAATATTATAAAAATAAACATCATTGTAAAGCCAGTATATATTCCTTGCTTCACTAAAAATCTAAAAATCATACGTTTGACCAATATTTGGTAATCAAGGAATGAGCGTCATTATCTACAGTCTACACAATTGTCTTCTTTGCTAACAGTGTTCAGTATAACTTAACTATATGCATTTAATATTATGATTACAATGTTGTCAATATCTACATCAACATTACACAATTATTTTAATCAATACAATTTTTAATAATAACATGCATAAATACAAAATGTAAGTAATAGAATTTTTTCAATGTCTAAACAATACGATATTTAAAGTAAAAACGGTTTGTTCATCACTTCAATCTTTGAGAAAAAATACTGTTGACGTGTGTAAAACCATGTGAGACGTCGAGCAATTTGACAGGTATTACAGTTGTATTCAGAATAGGTAACATATGTAAGTATTGAGGTATGTAACATAACTATCATAAATTATTTTCTGATAAATTAGGAAAACGATAACAATATTATGTGATCATAATACTACAAGTATCATAATACTTAACATTTAAAGTAATAAACATGTATCAAGAAATATACAAGGAACATTTAAATTTGAATGAGATCTTGTTAAATTATATTTAAAATACTTGTTCATAGGTACTTATTTTTTTAAATTTCAATATACAAGTAAAAGGTAATGCCATTTAAGATTTTTTTTTAATTCAAAAAGCTTATTTGCTTTTAGATTTAACATTCTTCGGCACACAACTAAAATAAATACATGAATTTTCATGACCATTTCAAATGTTGAAACCAAATACTCGTATGAACATTTCACATAAAAAAAAATATATATACAAATTTAATTTAGTTATTTAGAAAAGTAATAGAATTCAAACAAACATTTAGCAGATGATTAAAGATATTTAAAGATATTATAATATACCTTAAAATAATTTTTATACATAACAGGATTACAGTAGTTTCACAGTTTAAATATTCAAAAAGAAAAAATTGTAATTAACTAGTCAACTGAATTAACAAAATTCCCTTATCATAAATATTTTGACATTTGATACAAACAATTTAGAAAGCAATTAAAGTTTAAAATTTTATCATATCATTTCTTAAAAAAATTATAACATTATGAGAAAATAATAGTTAGACTATTTTTAAACACGCGTATATGAACGCTATATCTACATAGAATTACATTTTATTTCTATTATCTGAAATTATAAAATTGGATTTTCTCCGTTATAGAGACTATGTTTATTCAAATGATACCATTTTACACATTTTTCTTTTAAATAGTATCAAAACCTAATTGAACTATTTCTCAACAAATTTTTTAATAAGCGGTCCATGCAATGATTACTTGATTGAAGTCTTGACATCACCAGTTTCCTAAAAATTTGTTAAAAAGACATAATTTAGTACTCAAATTTAAATTGCAAAATGAATTATAAAAATGCCAGTAATATAATGGTGATAAAATGTCATATTTATTTTTATCTCATCTATCCTTGAACAAGTTATTAGAAATAGAATACAGTGCATGATATTATTTTAAAATTAAAATAGTAATGAATCAATGCATTCTAAATTATAATGCAAATTACTTGGTTACTATTTTTTTTAGAAGAATATAAACATATATATATATATATATATATATATATATATAAAGATACTTATATGATATACTTATCATAACTTAAACTCAAATATTTATGAACAATAAATATTAAATTGTCTTTATACAAACAAATTATATTGATAATAAACCTGTAGTTTTTAATATGTAGAAACGATAATTATTTTGAGCAAAGAAAAAAGAGCATTATGTATCTCAATAATGGTGAATTATCCCATTTTAAATTCTGAGTAAAGTGTAGGATCTGTTGGTTTCACAATGATATTTTTTTTTCTGTGAACACATTTTTGGGTAGTTAGAATGGTTCAAAAGTTTCATGCGGCAATCCCTTCATTATCTTGTTCGAGGAGCGATAAATACCATATGGTGCGAAGTACGTTCTTTCTTAATATTTTTTTCTTACCCGTATGATAAGACACAGTGTTATTGTACATTTCATAAATAATGGGGTGATTTTTCATTTGTATTAGTGTTGCTATTCCAGTCACTATTAACATAAGTATCTGTGAAACATAGAACTAAGAAGTAGAATTTAGAACTTTGAACAAAAATTAACAGTACATTTTGAAAATTATATTATACTTTTCAATTGATCATACAAAAAACAGAATAATGCAATTTAGAAAATTTTCCAAACGCACTATTAAATTATATATTACATGATATACTTACTGATACAAGTAGATTCAAATTAACATTGAAAAATCCAAATGCAGTCATTTCGTCATAACCCGATATTGATATTTGATTCATAAACATTTTAATCTAATTGATACAATTTTTACAATTAAAACATACAATACGGCATTTATGCCATCGCATTCTTAAATAATACCAACATTTGAATGTTTAGGTATATGTGCATGCACGTTGTGAGCAGTTATAAATTCTTTAGAGAATTTAACTTATTCAGTATTTCCGTATGAATGCATGCATATTTAAGCGCTGTTTAAGATAATTTTACTATAAAATGATTTCAGTATTTTACCTGAAGCTTTGTGTCGATTGGTAAATGGGAAATTCGGTTCAATCGTAAGTATGAAATAATTTCCATTTTCTACAAATTAACTTGAAATTAATTACGTATTTAGTTATGACATCAATTATTAAAGATCAAATTAAAATAACAGTGAATAACGGCCATGATAAAATAGTAAATAATCAAGAAATCCATACGGTAATCGATTTTAACGTTTGAAACTTACTTTTGCGTTTATCCACGAAGCAGTAGCAGCGATAGAAATCGTAAATATTAAAACTTGGACGTTGAAAATGTGTACAGCTAAATATTTGAGTACGCTGTCAATGAAGCCATCGTCTGTTATGAATTCGTGGTAAAGCATCAAATAAAACACATATATCATGTCGATGAAGCTGCACACGAAAAAACATAAAAGCAACGGACCAAAACCCGAGTCGAATGTCTTCAACAGTTCAGACAGTTGAGCGTGTAACAGCCTGATGTTTTCCACGGACATCGCTATATCAAAGTGTGTCCATTTATCCGGGACGGGCGCCAGTCCCGCTGGCAAGCATTTCCAGAATTCGTTTAAAATCTGAAATCTACATGCTAAGTTACTGAGATAATAGCACACTGTGATTAGGACCACGTAGTCTGTAATGTAAGGCATTTCGAAAAAAAATATCAATAAAGTGGTGATGTTCAGGCTTTGTGGCGGCCAGAAATATAAGTCGAACAAATAGTACCCAAAGAAATACGAGAACAATAAAATCATAATGACGTTCCAACGTGTTTTACTTTGAGACCGCTGGTGTATCAATATTTCCGGTGGAAGTAGCGATACGTTTTGATCGAACTCGATGATACCGTTAATCAACCTTTAACAAACAAATACGAAGCAATTCATTTAAAATACTGCAGTGTACCTTACTATTAAAAAATATCGTCATTACTGTAAATATTGGAAAAACATTGGCTTTTTTAATAGTTCAAATCACATAAGCACAAATACTTATATAGTTTATACTCCTAGTTTTTTACTGAACAGATTTTAACAGAAAAGTTTATCACAAAGTGTGTAAACGTCACAAATATCATAATTATGTTCTTTAGGTTTCAGTTCTGTGTAATATACATATTAACTACTAAAACTATTTAGTATACTCGGACAAGTTAAGGATATACTGACATTTAGACATAGTGTGTAATTAAATGTGTTCCACATGATTGATTTAAATTGAATTAAATATTAGAAAATTTTAAAAACACACATAGGCCGCGCAATATTAGTGTAACAATAATTATTATACAAATTACTTATTTATGAGTTCAAAAGAGTAGAAGATTTTAAATACCTTGGCACGATTTTAACGCAGAAGAATGAATGTCAAATTGAAATGCAACAAAGAATAAAAATGGGAAATAAATGCTTCTATGCACTAGGCAAACTACTAAGCTCGAAAGTCATGTCAAAAGAGGTTAAAACTCAGCTGTATTTGACAATCATACGACCAATAGTCATGTATGGTTCACAATGTTGGACGTTACGAAAGACTGAGGAGGAAAGATTAGCAGTTTTTGAGAGGAAGGTACTTCGTAAAATATATGGACCTATATATGATCAAGAGCTTCAAGGATGGAGAAAGAGACATAATCAAGAACTGACGAAGCTTTTCAATAGACCAAATATTATGAACGAGATCAAACGGAGTAAGTTGGAATGGGCAGGACACGCAGTTAGGAAGCAAGATTCAATGGTTCAAAGGGTACTCCTAGAAAACCCAAAGAGGAAAAGACCACTGGGTAGACCAAGGATACGCTGGGAAGATGGAGTAAAAAAAGATTTCCTAATTACTTATCGGCGGAAGTATAATAAGAACGACTGGTCGGTCTCTGCTGTATGTATTTATGTATAGCAGTACGCCATGTCAACGACAACGCTTGTGTGCAGATCTCTAATGTTTTAATACGAAATAGAGTATAATGTTTATTAAAAAAATCATCTTACTTAATGATCCATATTTCTGATAATCTTGCCGAAATAATGACGATCCAAAATTTAATCAAACGGAACTGTTGTATGTAAAAAATACCTCTTATGTGTATGACATACGTAAATACGATCAGCAAAAACATCCGCATTAATTCAAGAAACGCGTAATACGTTGAATTTTCGGTTCGCATTATAAATCCAGTAGATTCCAGGGTATATGAAATGCTAACCAAACCAAATATTTGGCCTAAAATCAATACTGGCCTTAATGTGATCCTGAATACGGTCGACATTTTAGTAACAAGTTCTGAGAACGAAAGCGCCATCAATTTGAGGTAGCTTTTACACGAGAATTCCAATATTAAAATAATAATAACAAGAATAATAATAGGTACCGTAATATGTACAAAACAGTAGGTACCAACACAATTATACGAACGAAATGTTTATTCAAACATTATTAAAATTTCATTATTGCACTGCGTTGTTAAATATAAATATATATTTTTTTTAATAACATCGCTTCTATCATTATGATTGCGAAAAATCAGCTTTGAAAATTTTTTTAAAACGAATTACATTCTCATAAAATATTTGAGAAATTAAAGGTAAATTAATTTATAGAAATTCTTAAACAAATATTTCAAAGGTGAAACACTCGAAACCATAAATGATACGAATATAATCGTATATGTATTTGTAAAATCATTGTGTAAAATAAGTGTGCACGTGATTTCGGTGAAATCAGCCCAAGAGTAACGACGCGACTTGAACTCAAAGTTTTAAATAAATCAGAAAATTTAGCATGCAGATTTAGCAATCTTATATATGCCGTTGACTTAGCTATAATTCAAATGCGCCGATTCACCAGGAATTGCGACTAACCCAGTAGGCAAATATTTTCAAAGGTTAATTAACAGTAAAAAAACTATGTCTTATGTTGCTAAAATGAAAACATGCTGTGATTAATAATAACAAAATATGTGCATTTTAGTATTTAATTATATTATGGAGAGGTGTTAAGATGTAGGTACAGTCATGGGCGCCGGGTTTCCCAAATTTCATGGGGTGCCTAAAATCCTTAGATATATTAATAAATGTCAATTTAAATAAATAATAATTTTTTTTCAACATAAATTGTTACCTTATTTAATACGACCTTTTTCATATATTAAAACTTTTAAATACATATTAATTATTATACATACAATTATTTTCATTTCATATACGTATGTTAGGAACGAGTTATCAAAACATCCAAAATATATTGTTTCCATAAATATTATACAAAAAAAAAATTATAAACGTATTAAATTACGTATTGCTCTATATTTTTATTTCATGGGGTGCAGAGCACCCCATAGAATGGTTCATGGGGTGCTTGAGCACCGCAGCACCCCAATAGTTGGCGCCCATGGGTACAGTTTAAAGTTATATTCATTCGTTTGACCATGAGGTACTGCGGAGTCAGTATATGATAACGACGAAATAATTTGACAAAAATACTCCTGCATACATACAATAAACTAGCTGTAAGTGAACACCTGTCGTTTGAGATATAGATGGCGTGAGATAATGGAGAAGTAAATTATAAAAATGATTCATAGAAATCTTTGATCAATGTACCCAGAGAACACCTCCACCATTGCCGTTGAGGTAACGCACTCGAGGGAGATTATAATAAATTTAGGTATGCCCATAATTTATTCATTTTTAAGACATTTTTAAATACTTATCCAATGTGACTAGTTATGTATTTTATTGAAAAAATCTGGCCGTAAAATTTGTCGTAAACGAGATTTCCACTTAATCGATTAATTATATGGTCGTAACTACAAAAGTAAAAAGGACGTACCTCCACACACCATGGGATATTCTTCGCTCCGCGGAAAGATAATGAGAACGGGCGTGTATTAAGTTTTAAATAAATTATCGATAATTCGATTCTGAGCAAAGCTTCAGTACAAAAAAATACACCGGGTACATATTTAACCATTTTTAGTTTAATTTTCGGTATGTTTTTTTTTTTTTTATCAATTATGTTTTCTTGTTTAACAAATGAAACATTTTACCTTTTTTACCAAAAGGTTTAAAACATGATGTTCTATCTGTTTCCATAGTTTTATGATGATTGCCGATTGGATGGATTAATTGTTTTTTAATAGACATTTTAAGTTGAAAATTGACATGGAAACAGTGAATTCCGTGAAAATCGTATAATAATTAACACAAACGCTGTTAAAAAATTCTGAGTCACGATTTTCGAAATTTTTTCAGTATCGTTAGATACGTGTATGATCACATTCAATTTTCACTTTTGTCAAATATCAAACATTTTTTTTAAATAAAAGTATAAGATTTTGTTTTATGAAAAAAAAAATAACAACTGCATTTATGTTGATATCAATACATAGATTATAGAAACCAAAAAAATGCTTAACCCGTCAAAGCATAAAAGCAATGAAATCGCCATAGAACGTCTTTGTAGATATATTCATCACACGTTTATATGTGTTATGTGATTGCCACATATTATACATGTATCACGTAAGTAATTATCAACATTTTCCATAGACTACAGAGTATCTAATAAATGTGTATTAGCACCTAATGAAAACTCTATGGTTTTTCCTGAATAATCAATATGTTTTAATTGAAAAATGTTTATACGGTTTATATTTATAAGACGTGTATTTACTATTTAGTTAACAATCTCTTTATTATCATTTATCAAACTTAATACGAGCGTTATTACGAGGCCGATTAGTCTGGACCAAGGCTCAGTCCGTAATTCCGTCCATGAACGACACGAGAATCGGTTTAAGTGCAAAACCGTCGCTATTCACGGATCGCAACCGGTGTCGTACGGACGTATAATAAAACGATGATAATTAATGAAAAAATCGATAATCGCTACTTACATATTACTATTATGGACATACCATTGACCGTTGATAATTTAATGTACACTGTACAGATAGGCAGAATGGAACAGGGGATTCCGGTGACTAAAATTGTATTTATATTAGTCACCAGTAGATGGCGTTGTATGAATGAATAATATATTATTGTAGCCTACATGTTCTCGGTATCGCAAATAATAAATAAATTTGTCGTACCGTGTGTCCTCGTGTACAACCGCCTACTGGATGGTAATAATTTGTTTTACCACAAAAAATTATTTTTCAACAGCCCGTTACAGTCGCTTTGAGCGGAAGAATTTTATTGTCCAATAGACACAGTAAATTCACCAAATTTCAACAATGATCGTTACTTTCAATTTTTTTTTGGGGGGTCCAAAAAATACTTTTTATATCTATTTTAAGTGATCCACTTTACCAGTATCGCTAAATTACAAATTATAACACATCATACAACATATATATATATATATATATATAAACACGTCATAATAATATAGGTAGTAAATGAATATTTTCTTTCTAAATTCTTGCGAAATAAGTCATTTATGATTATGATAAGTCATTAATATATTTTGTGTTTGAGTATGAAATCTTATAATTATTATATTTTGATATAATGCATTTCAGTACAGACGTAAATTTAATTTTTTTTTGTACATCTGTGAGGATCGAGGCCCGGAAACGTAAAATGCCATTGACTATGACTAAAGGAAATCTTCATCGATCACAGCGTTTTTATTTTAATTTCATTTTCATGCCCAGTGATTTTTCGTAATATTGAAATACTAAAACTTTTAATTTTAAAATGAAAAATAAAATAATAAAAACGAAATGGTCGGTGAACAAATGATTTGGATTTCGTTCAAATTATTGAAAAAAAAAAAAAAATTGAACCGAATTATAATTTTGCAATTTATAAATTAAGTAGTGGTAAGTCTTGTCACTATTACATTTTTTTTTTCATTTTATGAATTTAATTGTTAAAATTATTGAATTAATCGATATTATTGGACGTAGATAAACACAGTCAATTCTATAGTCTACGATGGTTTACTACAACGAGAAATGTGACAATCCACAATTTTATGAGTAGGTACAACAACCACACGCGTGAGATATCCGACGGCAGTTATAGGACCACTGAATAACGTTTGCCGACTGTGGCGTTTAAATAAAACATTTTACTACGTATTTCGTACCGGGAGCGGTGGCGCGCTCCTGTTATCCGGCTTCTCGGAGGTAGGACTGTGTCGGATGATTTGAGGTGGGGGCCACTGTGGCGGGTCGGTCCGCGTTGAACGGACGTCCGCGCTAAGCTTGTCGTCAATATGGGCTCCGCGGGGTAGCCCGTGGAGGCCAGGTTAGCTAAGGAGAGGCGCACCGGGCCAGGGGGGAAACCCAGCAGCCAAAAGTCTCCGCGGTGAGCAGTAGCGGGATAGCGTCTGCGAGTAGAGCACTCGTTCGCAGCCCCGCCAACACAATCAGACCACGGTCCGAAAACTTTTTGCATTTTTTTCCAAGTCGTTATTTTTTTTTTCGCCACCATTTTAATCAAATAAAAAATATTTTCACTCCAAATATTGTTTATGTGATCCCCCAATTGTTTTTATTAATTATTACAAGGAAAAAAATTTAAATAATTATATATTTAGCCTTTGTATACATCTCATGATGTATTTCAAAAATGATTTAAACAGACACAAAGCAATTGTTTACTGTACGTTTAATATAGTACAAATATTTTAAACATCACTTTTTTGGTTTAAAATGGAAAATATATTATTATAATAATTAATACATATTACTAAAAATTTATCAGTATAATTGGTGCGATTAAATCAATAGTGTATTAAATTAAAAAATACGTTTTCATTGATATATATAAAAAAAAACGAATTCATTTTTTACAACAATGCTATACAGAGAGAAACACACACAAAAATTCATACTTACGTAATTTAGATTTAATTTTAAAATATTACCATTATCGAGAAAAGCATAATCACAAAAAAAAAAAAATAAATAAAAAACACCCATTTATTATTCATAGGCATTACAAATTAAACAGTTTAAATAGTAATGAATTAATAATTTCAAGGCGCGTTTGTTTATAAGCACATAAATGCACCAACGTGTACGTGAACATGGCAGTCACTTAAAAACTCGCTTAAAAATTAGTAGGTATAGGTAGATACCAATTACGGGGCCCGAGTACAATGTACCGAAACAAACGTTTTTAATATACAACGTATTGTTTTGTGAATTTTTACGAATTACAACACACTCTGCAGATATTGTTTGGACCGAAATTATTATTATTATTAATCTAAGTGGTGTCAAGGCTGCAGCGGGATAAACGAATGGAATCCGTTTATATTTACTAAAGTCGTTTTTAATAGGTTAAACGTATTATTGACCAAAATGAACTGCTATTACATAAAACTGACTATAAGGTCAATTGAATATTATTGTTGTTAACAATCACCGGAACATTTAAAGACATTATATATTATCTGATCTACATCGATAAGAAAATGACGTTTTACAGGACACGATGAAGCTGGATAAAATCAATAATTTTACTATTATAAATTTATTTTTTCCTAATTTATAAATATTTTCTTAGATGTGTAATTTTTTATCACTAAAAGTACAATAAAAACAACACATCATTATGAAACCAACATAATCTAAAAAGTCCATTACGGTTCTACTATCGTTATACCAAGGAGGGTACTAGAATTAAAAATATAACAATTAATGGTCAATGATTCCTGTAAAAAATTATAAAACAACAAGTTAAGTTAGATTGGTCGAAATAGGAGAGAATCACTCCACAGGTGTGATAATTAATCATTGAAATATTTAAACAAATTTTGGTAGTACTTCAAATTTTACACTGCAAATCAAATAGTTAAATTAAAATTTAGAATACAATAGAAATATATACCTACCGTTTATTTATTAATTGATTTTAAACATTGTATTACGTTATATTCATAAATTCATAAAACTAGATGCATACCAAAATCAACTGTATTTCACCTTGTTCATATCTTCTTGTTTATATTTCGATTGAGGTAAAGAAGGATCCACGGACTTTTCAATGATGTTTTTTTTTTCAACACACTTTTTCGGGTAGTTATAGTGGTTTAAAACATACGTCCGGCTACTCTAATGATAATAAATTACATTTCAATGGCACTTTAAAGAAATCATTTTTCTCTATCCTCAACATTTTTCAAGCGTATGAAAAAATTACCAAAAAATGGAGTAAAATATGCCATAAAAAAGATTTGCATTAAATCTAGTTTAGATATTTAGTTATAACTCAAAAAGTTATTGTACAGGAAACCTAAAATGTTCACCATATATAAACAGAACACTTGCGTAAGCTTGAAAAAAGTTTCAAAAAAACTTGCCCTTTTTTGGACTTACTACAAAAATATTTGTGTAAACCTAATTTTGAAAGTTTTTATATGATAAAATGTTTAATTCTTGATAATGAGACATATAAATATTCCAATACTTAACTAACCTTATTGAATCTTAAACTTTATTGTTAATGATTTTCTTACTATAAGCGTTTAGCTAAAATTTTGTCATAATCGACTGTTTTTACATCAGTTTCATCTTTAAGTGTGTATAATTAATATAATTGGTTGTTTCAATCATTATGAAACTTCTGACATAGATAAAAAAAACATATTTCAAATCTTTTCGTATAAACCCATTTTTAGTACCTAGATTTTCTGCATTTTCTCATGTTTTGATTAAAAATAACCCTACTAGTAATTTTACTAAACAGGGTAAAATATGTAAATGTATGGGTGTATATTACACCGAACCTTTGCTCAAAATTGTTTTATTAACGTAAGTATGTATGTCAATATGTAACGTTTAAAAATGAACTGTATATCATAAGCTAAAAAATTTTAAAAAAATTCAATGAAAATAATTATAAAAGTACGAAAATATTTAGATTTTACACCCCGAAAATTTTTGCTTTCTGTGATTCAAAATGCCTTATGAAATTATAATATTATTTAGATCTTTCTTTGAATTGTGTATAAATAATTACAAAAAAATACACGTTCTTATATAACGTCTTGGTTAATTTCCCACAAATCTCAGTTGTACGGATATTATGAAAACTTTCAGTGAGTATCTTCTTCTAGACTCATGAAATATTTCGTATATTTTATAATTATTTTCATGTATATGATATACGTGTGTATCTGAAGAAATTATTTATATTATAAAAATAGAACAATATTGTGGTAACTGCAGTTTAAAGAAGATTTAGTAATACCATTTTTTTCAATGATAATAAAGATGTCGCCATAAATTGAAGGAAGGAAATTATTTTATGAAAACATTTAAGTTCTGATTATAGAGAAGTGACCTCGAGTAATACTAGTAATACCTTCCTTTTGAGTTCTGACCACCAAGTAATAGAATATAGTTACTATCACTATTTTTCTTTTCTTTTAGTTAAACATTACTAATAAAAGAATGATACGAATATTAATATATATAAATAGCAATACAATTATTTATTGAAAAAAGAAAATAATTCAAGATCGAGGGATACGAATACAAATAGAAAATATGTCGTAAAATTCAAATAACTAAAAGTTAATAGGTACATTCAACACTGCCTGACCTATTTTGACCTGCGTGCAGGTACCCAAACTACGTGTACACTCGATAAGTATGAAAAATTGAATTAAAAGATATATGTATAATTCAAATAAAAACTCTCAATATAATACGTGCTTGACCGATTCGGAATGCCTAATAATAATTAACTAAATTATTTTTCAACACATAAAAAGATATTATTCGAGATTAGGTGCCATTATGTGTATAGATAATAGAATTCGTTTATAACAGTTGCGTATAAAATCCGAAAACGTATCCGACGCCACGCAGCCGAGAACGTTTGATTTAATTGCCTAGATGAAAATCAGCGTCGAAATGATGTTGCGAAACAAACGGCGCAATCAATCATCGTCGACGGGTCAATACGGACGGACGGAAAAGCGAAGTGCATTGGGTCAATGTCTCGCACAGTGTTCGGGGTGGAAAAAATGGTATCATTGTTCGGACCAGTTGACAGAGATCGGTGCAAATGATTACGAAGCCCGGAGTCTGCGGCGAATTCGCCTGCGTCATCGTCTAATCGCACGGCCGTCGCTAATAATTTAATTCTCGTGTAGTAATAACGCACCGTAACAGACTGCTAATAAAGTAGATGCGCGTGTAATGTTTTCGACATTGTACAGGGTCCCGTACACAATCGGCTGCAGCAGAGCCGTCGCCGTTTGTTCGTTATTTTACGTATAGTACGTATATATTATATATATGTTATTATTCCATTCATCTCTAATCGTTTCTGGCCGTTCTAGAAAAATGTAGGTATACACGCATAGTTTTGACACGGGTCGCGTTAAACACGGCTGACATCGTGTAAACTCAAATCGACAGCATTATTATTATTATCATTAATAATACATTTTATAACTGCACGCACGATTCTTCGGCGTCCGAGTCTCCGAAATCGATTTGACGCACCGAAACACACATGTGCGTACTATATTGTATTCGACCGGCGACCGGAATTACGAGTATTTGATTTTTATTTTATTTTTTTGTGTACGTATAACATTGCGTTAAAGTTCTGATTTTACGCCTTTTGGGAATGCCTATAAAATATATGGTTACGGTTCGACCCGAACGATCCGGCCAGCTGCGGCCGCAGGATGACCCAATAGCAACAAACCGACCTAACCTTTGGGTGTGTCACAAGCACTGAATTTGTGGGTTGATTATGAACCAATAACGTTGGTTTTGCATATCACGCGTTATGCAATCCAAGGTGAACACGAAGACGATTCTTCAATGCAGAATGCAGTGATCAATTTGTATACGCAGGAAAACACTCGACCCAGTCCGCGACTTATAAGGCGGTGGCACGTCAGAGAGAAAAAAAAACGTTTCAAAACTATCGTTTCGCTATTATTGCTTACCGATTAGAAAAGAAAAGAAAAAAGGCAACGATTTCACCGAGTCGTGAAAGCAACCGGACGGCGTTGGAATTCTGTATAATCGTCGTGTTCAGACCTTATTACACACTCGTTGTGTACCCGTGTTACATGTATACACACGCGTGTATCCACTCCGGCCGGCCGGTTCGACTTTGATCTACGATAGGGTAGGGGTGTAGGGCATAATGTTGAGACGTAAGTATAAAACTACCCTTCACTTCTTAGGCATCCAACCAGTGACGCCACTAGCACTAAATTTTAGGGAGAGATATTTTTGTCTATGGTCCTAGCTCAGTATTATGCCACAGGTAAAATATTTTTTTTTTTTTGGTGGGGAGAAAATATCATCGTGAAAAAACTATATAACACGACTCTTCACAATCATTTTGAACCTTAACAACAGTTTTAGTATGTATTTAAATTTTTATAAGTAGATATACAATATTTTTATTAGGTAAAATACATATAATATAATTTATTACATTATAATATTTATATCCGTCGTTTCATTAACTTAATGTTGACGACGGTTGACGAGTCATCAACACAACATAACAATGAACTGTAGGTTTACTCTATATTTGAGCACCTACCAAGTTCCAGTCCCCTAGCAAACAGATAAATAATGAATAATACCTTATAGCCAATAGGTATATAGTATTATTAGGATGATTCCTTTACGAACATTTGCTTCCGAAATCGCCATTTCCGTCCGCTCTGTAATAATGACGTCCACTCGGCGGACGTAATCGTTCAATCACGTCACGAGAAAAACGTGAACCATTAACATTCTACGGATCGGCGGCGCCTCGACGTGTGCCTCACGTATAATATTATCATCTCACCGCTGCAACAGCCGATACAAAAGACGGCGGCAGGACGTATACAAGAGCGGACTACGCACAATTTGTTCCGATATTCAAGCTGCACAGCTGTCCCGTCGTGGCTGCACGCGCGCAACACGAGAACACGAATCGCATAACACATTGGCCATCTGCGCGCACGGAAAGCGCAAATCGTTTAGACCCGTTTCATACACGGTGCGAGAGAGAGAGAGATTTGGTGTTTTAAATACTCTGTTTAAACCGTACTGCTCTGATGCGGGCGAGACGTCGGACGATTTCGGTAATCGTGTCTATGGGCGACGTGGTTTTTGTTTATACTCTCTCTCCGTCCGCCGTTTATGCCGACGGTCGAATCCGCGAGTACAACAAAGGGACAAAACGCCGGCGCTGCACGTATATACGATCTCTTGGAGCGTCTACACGCTCGAGCGCACGTGCTGCATGGTGTGGCGGGAAGTCATGAACTCGACTTATCCCAACACGGACAGTCTGAATCGTGTTAAAAAAAAAAACAAAAAACAAAAATAGCTGATATAGACTAGTCCGTGTGGACTCGCCGCCTACTTCGGGATGTGAACAATCATCGACGGGGGCAGTCAACCTACAGACGAAATAGTGTCAAGAATAATAGACCTACAACAGTGCATGTTAATGATACTAAGCTTAGACAAATGTATAGTTTGAATGGAAAATGATCGTTAATTATCACTTTCAATTATTACATTATTCAGTACCTATTCAGTTTGTGCTTGGTAAATTTTGCTTTATATCAATAAATATTAGCTATAAAGCCGGGTTTACGTTGGTAGAGTATTTGGTATATAGTACGACGGTAGAGTTGGTACTCTACCATTTTTAGCATAATGTAAACACTCAGGAATAGTATAGGTAGAGTACTAAAAATAGTAATCGGTATGGTAGAGTAGTTAACCACTGTGGTAAAGTACACTCTACTAGATCTTACCCCCACCACCGTTTTATCCACCGATCTTACCCCCATCACTACTAACCGCAAAGATTATACTAAAGATTATATTACGATAGTTGGTGATTCCAAATTCAACAATTGTTCAAAATTTCCAGGTGTCATTCTTATTTCTTAAACACAGCCTGTACTCTTCTGGATTCTCTAAAGCTAGTTCAGTAAGAATATTTTCTGATGCGCCAAGTACTGTTCTTCCACTCTCGAACCCAAATTCGTTTTTCTTCATTACTCTCATCAATGAATTCTAAAATGTCGTTTATTAACGCAGTTGTATGCAAACTTGAAGGCATTTCTTTAATAATTTTCGACAATGACGACGACGTACGATATCCATATTTGTTTATTTGATGTTTTGATGTTGATCAAACCTAACCGTGACGGCGTGAGTATACACATCAACTGCACTCTCTTCTACTAAATACTAGCTTCGTGTAAACAGTTACTCTTTTAAAACTAGTAGAGTAGAGTGAGTAGGTAAAATAGTAGGCTAGTGTACACTACCAAATACTCTACCAATGTAAACCCGGCTTAAAAAAAAAGTAATATTAACTTTAAGAAGTATAAACTATAAAAATGAATGTGATTATACGTTTGCATTTATAAAACATAAGAATATGAATGGCAATTATTTGTAAAAGTTAAGAAACTTATATTGTTTTTTATCATCTCAAATCAAAAAATGTATCGCACGACGGTGAGAAATTGATTTCTTATCTAGGCGGGTACTCGCTCAGAAACATTAAAAGTAAAGTTGAAACAGATATTAAAAAAATATTATTGGAGAAGTTGCAAGGCCACGTCCAACACATTTATAGCGCACAGAGTGCTTGCAGATGGCTTTTAATAATAATCATGGAGGTAAAACGCGTTTAGATCTTAGTGGGATTGCTTACAATCGGTTCGTGTGATAATAATATTATTTTGTTACCGTTTTGTTCAATAAAAAAACATATCACTTTTTCTCTTTTTTTTTATTCAAAGAAGTTCCATAGTCAACAATAGTGATATTATTAATTCGTGTAAAACGCATTATCTCATGCATGCGTGTTACCACTACGTACATTAATTTTTGTTCGTACGTCGTATGTTGCATTTTGACACAACGTTTCGATATTATTATGATCGCTATACGATTAACGCGTTAAGTTTGGCCGAGCGTTGCGTGGGTAAATAGTACACAGGCACGACATGCCGTTTGTCGACACTGTGCAAAACGTGAAACGGATTTGGTAAAAAACCAATTACATACAGGTACAACAATAATAGTTCTGCGGAGCATTTCGGTCGATCACGGACCGAACGATCCAGACCCGCGGACGTCACGGCGCACGGGCCGCATTGTACTTGCTGCAAGCCGTCGTCGGCCGAAAAATCCGCGTACTTAGGTTACCGTTACGTATGTATAGCAGCACCGCGTCGTCGTCGAGAGCGTGCGCCCGCGACCACACCCAACGTTTTTCGCACACGATCCGGACCGGGCGGCGGCCGCGCGAGCGGTGTTTCCACACCCAATAATTATTATTGTACATACAACGCCGCGCGCGTCGTACGATTTTCGTTTTGTCCCGTCTCGGATTTTTTGTTATTTTTTTTTTTCAAATTTTTTTTTTTTCGTTTTATATCTTTTCCTCCCCCGAGCCGACGTGATAATCGGACGCGCGAACGGCCGGCCGGACTCGAAAACCGGAGCGACGGACGCGCGGGAACGCCCCCGTGGAATTCTTTCGACGTCTTCGCGGCCGGACGGTATACGTATATTTTTCGGTTTGTTTTTTTTCGCTCCGCGACGGCGTTTTTTCACACACGACACGCCGCGCCGGCGCACGGCACCCGTAACAATATAATATTTTATATGCACGCGCGTCCGTACCGAATCTCGTCCGCGTGCCGCCGAAAGAGAGAGACCGAATAAAAAAAAAAAAAAAAACTCCAAAAACCCGTTGGACGTCGTTTTTTTTCGTTTTTTTTTTTTTTTATCCTTATGCTCGTTTCTCGGATCGAATCGCAGTTTGACCGTGTGACGGGTAATAGTACACGAGTTTACTCGCGCTCAAACGAGCGCCGCCAGACGCGCGCGTGTACGGCTATCATGCGTCTTATACAGGGTGATAAAGAACGACTGAATTAAATTTTCGCGGGGGAAAAACTGTTTTACAACTAAAAAAATGATTTTTTATCCTCCGGATTTTTTTTTTCAGTTTTTTTGTTCTCTTAAATAGTATAGCCACTATTATTTACGACATCATATCAAGAAAGATAATACTCTTTTCAGACATTTGGTTATCTTTCTATGAATTATGTACTCTGTCGCATCAATGCAGGTTAAAGGAGTTAAAGATACAGAAAAAAAAAAGACTAAAGTCACGGAATAGTGACATTTTTTGTCAGGATACTTGCAACTCTTCATATATTTCTGTGTAATGCATTGTAAATTTTACGTGAAAACGTACTCAAATTTTAGCACTACGCAAGGTAGGAAAAGGGGATGAGTGAGCACGAAAAACCGTTCCGTGTAGTAAAAATTATGCTACGTAACATATAATGTTATAAAACATGGAACAATATTATTATTATTATGGTAATAACAGGCGCACCGGAGTAGCAGCAGTAGCCGCAACGACGGTCTCGCAATAATAGATACACATAATAATATCTAATGACATCGTGAGCCAGCCAGCCGTGTGCATAGACTACGACGACTACGACGACGACGACGACGCGACGTGCGTGTGTGCAGGCGAGCGAAACACACGAAAAACAAATTAGGCATCGTCCGTCCCACACGCGCGCGCACACGAATCTCAAACGTTTTCGGCCGAAATCGACGCGGACAGTGCCCAAACACATGGGCGCATTATACACGCATACACGTCGCGCGATTACGGTTCATACGCCCGTGTGTGCGTGTGTGTGTACGCGCGTATAATATTACATTATTATAAGCGAGCGCGCGCGGTAGTTGTATTGTATTGAAATATTATGTGCAACGCGGGAAACGCGTTTGCCTTGACTGCATTAACGCCGCCACCACAGCCGCCGCCGACGTATTTTGTCTTTCCTTTCGGTCCGAAGTTATTGTGTTTGCGTTATTCCGTCGTCGTGAGGAGCATCTCGGCGCGATCTCGTTTCCCACCGTACCCGTACCCTCCTCGGCGGCCGTTGCACAACTGTTTGGATTATAATAATCATGTGATGATTATTGTTGTTGTTGTTGTTAGTATTATTATTATTATTATTACAACCACTGCATTATTATTTATTATATTGCGCTCATCACACGCTTACGTAGATGACGCGTAATACGGCATGCCGTCGTAGTAGTCCGACGAAACACCATGGCACGACGCGGTTAGGTGTGCGTGCGCGGGAAAGTTTTTTTCGAAATTCGGCGGAGGCGCCGAGGGAAGGAGGTTGACAAGCTGTTGCGGCGTAGTAACCGTTACACGGAATACCTCTTGTGTTTGGATCCGGTAAATATTCGATTTTCCACCACGCGGTCGAATTTATCAATTTTAACGGATAAATGCCACGAAGCTAATGCGTATAGACGTGATCGTCTATCGAGACTATCGAGATGGCATTAATAGTGCATGTTCGGTGCATAACCTATCGCAAAAAACGCGACGTGCGAACAATGTTTTGACAAAAATTAAATATACACGACTTTTGTTCCGACTGAAAAATGAAAGAGTTCAATAGAAAAATATGGACAAATGTTTTTTTTAAACAATAAAAACAATAATAATTATAATAATAATGATGATGATGATGATGCCAAAGAAAAGGCGAGTAGTTGGCCATGATCGGGTTATCTAACCTATTCTACTTTATTTTTATTTGTGACCTTTTATTCGACATGATTTCTCTCGATAAATTAAGTAAAATTGTTTACATAAGTTTCTGACACGAGGTTGACAGTGAGTGAACACATATGCCTTTGTCCGTTGCCAAAGTTGATTAGTTTATTGAATAATATTACATTTTCCATAACAAATAATATAAACTATTATTTACGAAATTACAGCAAAAAAATAATAAATAAATAAATAATCTACTACGGGACACAACTTGTAAAACAAAAAAATTGTCTACGACGTAACTCAAATTACTTTTAAACAATACTAGATACAACACCCTATTCGGGACATAAGTAAAGCACTAAGTTTGCAGGCACTGTAGACTTCATTAATTTCAGTCACGAAAATAAAAAAAATAAAACGGATTATTTAACCAAATAATAAATATAAATGCTTTATTTTAACACTATAACTTCCCGATTTATTTACTAGTTTTCATGTTTTTATTGAGAACATACGTAACATTTAGAAGCCTCCGATGTCTACTTAATTTTATCATGTTATGATCTGCACTTATTCTGTAAAAGTATACCTAAATAAATTACTATTCATCGTATCAAAAACAGGGAAAATTTTTCTCTGACAAGGACATGTCATGAATACATTTAGATATATGTATCAATATATGTATGTGTGTATGTGTGTTCGTGTGTGCGTGTGTATAAGCAAAACAAAAATATCTTAAAGATGGTTAAATAAGTATACATCGTTAAAATGTCAAGGAAAAACAATAAACCAATTAGGCAACATGTATAACATTCTTACTATTGAAGCAGGAAACTTGCATTACCGTGTAAGACCAAATGAAGAAAATACGTACACCAAAGTTGATTTAAATCGTCTCAACAAATAATATGCTTGAATAGTAATACAAAATACAATTTTCTTCAATAATGTGAAATTGTTTCACTAACTAAAATTAACATGGCAATATATATTATATACATATTTACACATACGAGCGTGTGTGAGTGTGTGTGTGTGTGTGTGTGTGTGTGTGTATAACATATTGTGTATATATTAATCATTTAACCTAATTTATTTACAGAACTTAATATTTTAATTATAGTTGATAAATCTCACCGGCTTATGAAATACTGGGAGTTTCTAACTACAGTCAAGATACTTCTTTGGAAATTGGCCTGTTTTACTAACTCAAAATGATGTTCTATAGTTCAGTATTTTCGCTGGAATAGTGTAAATAAATACTCAATAACTGTATACATAAAAATGTTATATAATTATGTTATTTAATTATACGGCATAACAATTATTTCATTTAATGTTTTACAAACATGCATAGGTAGTACCGTATTTAAATTATAATAATTGTAATTAAATATATTTTCCACGTGGCACATATTATTTAAACTCTATGAAAACACGAAAACAGCTGAATTGTAAGGAGTAAGCAAACTTAAAATAAAATAACTTAAACGAGTATATAAAATGTTAGACATCAAAGTATCAAATATACAAAATTATTATTAAATAAATAAATAAATATATATATATATTTTTTTTTTATTTAAAATTTTTTTTTTTCAAGAACCATTGTAAAAATAAAGTTCGACAGTTATAATACTAAATAGTACTTAATAATTTTTCATTATTAAATAGATTACCACAACATTATTATAACATTGAAAAAATATATTAGTTTTTATGTAATAAATGTCTATAGTTGATGTAAGATTAGTCAAAATTCTATGAACCGATTTGTACCAATAAGGCAATAACACATAAATTCTATAGTATAGTTAATAGAATATAAACGGTTCGTTGTCTCGTCTGAACATCATTAGTGTTTGAAGAACATATTAATATATTTCGCAGGTCCGATCTTACAATACCATTGCACGTATCCTACAAATCCGGTAAATTTTAATATTAAAATAATTATTTTATCACTCGATCTGACGACTGGCGATTTAAAAACTCAAATACTTTAGCAGAAAAAATCATAACATTTATTTCAGTATGTGCACTAATGTGATGTACAATACAGTGTGTTGAGTAAGACAATTCAAAACTCTTCGCCATTAAATACGATTAATTCAAACTGAATTTCAAATACAATATGATCATACATTGTTTTTCCTATTTCTGCCTACTCGATAAAAAAATAAAATGAAAATAGGGCAATCCAAAATTCATGACGACGATCATTGTTTTACGTCGAACCAACGGATTTTTTCTCAGCTTAAAACAATATAGGTATATATATTTATTTTTTTCTTCTCACCATAGTCCGACGTGCACGAATCTTCGGGAATTATTCGTCGTCTATGTCGACGGTTTTATATCACTACGGTAGTGTTTAGGCATTTAAACGAACGGTACCCTCAATTAGGCACAAATTACCTACGGCACTCATCCGCGTGTGACTCGCTACACGGCCACGTTGTTTGGGTTTCAGGCCGCGCATAACTGCCGCGTTCGTGTTTTGAAACACGCGCGTAACTACCTCGGTTCGGGTCTCAAACCGCGCGTAACTAAACCGCCCGTAAGGAATTTTATAAGCCGCAGCATAGGTTCACTTAATTACGCACTGTCGCGCAGGTTTCAAACCCGTCACGTAAACACACGCGTGAGTGTGTCTCGACACACGGCTACATGAAAATCCGTCGACCTAGCTGACCAGGAAGGTCCAATAAGTAGGTGACCATTGTTTCTAACAGAACCAACACCTGTTTCAATAAACTCCATTCATTTCTGTAATCCGAAAATTCCATCGGTTCAAACCAGCGCATTGCTCTTATACAAAGCGCCTTTAATTGGTTTTTTCCCCCAAACAATCGCAGCAGGTACTAAACCGATAGTATTTATAGTAACGAAACAATTGACATTGTAACGAAAATTACGATTTTATGTGTAAATAATAATATTTAACAGCAGAACCGAGTAAATTTTGAAAATTCCACCTAGCGAAAACGAGCCGAACTACCGGAATGTTGACCATATCCTATAGTTTTGCGGTAATACGTATATTTTATAATTTCACGGATAATAAACAATGTGTCGATTTGAAGAGGTTTTAGATTCTGAGTGAAGCGAAGGATCTTATGGTTTTACAATGATGTTTATTTTTTTTTTCTGTAAACACTTTTTCGTATAGAAATCCTTGTCCAAAAGTTTCGTCCAGCAACTCTTTAGATTCGAAATTGAACTGAGATGGTACTTTAGAGAGGTCATTTTTCCAAAATCTCCATAGTTTTTCCAGTAATCAAGAATAACGATCGAAAAACTGAGTAAAAACGGTAAAATCGGTAAAAATCCGCCGTAAACGAGATTTTCACCGTTCAGATTATAGGTATTTAGTCATAAATCGAAAAGTATTGAAGCTAGAAACTTGAAAATTTTATCCAATATCAAATACATACTTTTTTATATTGGACAGAATTTTCAGAACAATTAAAGCACTTTTGACTTAAATATAGAACTTTTAATTTACCAAATTGTTTGAAAGTTTTTATGTAATATAATTTTAAATATTTGACAAAAAGTTCTGAAAATTTAATATGACCTTACTCATATACCTACCTAATTATCCTAACAAAAGTTCAAAAATCGTTATTCAGGATTTTTTTTTATACACACTTTAATAAATTATTATACGATTTTTTTCGATATTGTCTGATTTCTTTTAAGTTTATTTCTAATGAGTTATAATTGTTATAACAATTGAAGTTTAAATGAGTTATATCTCATTGAATATTTTATGAGGGTTTAATTACAAAAAAACTCACCAAAAATTATACAAATAACCGTAAAATACGTAAACAGTATTTAAACAATAATGTATTATATTACACTGAAACTTTGCTCAGAATCGTTTTATACTAAAGAAATGAGTCATCATTTCTTTAAAACTTAATACATTCATCACCAATATCTTGTCCGAGGACCGAAGGGACGATGGACGAACTTGTACCACCATCATCTCACTTATTTTTTTTCGCTTCGTGGTCAATATCCGGACACTAATTTACTATTACGATCTACACGCAGGAAGTCCGGTGCCTCAACAGATAGTCGACGTAACAGAAATATGCACCTCGATCGAGTCGGATATAGCAATGAAATAAGTCGGTTTTGTTTTATTTATTTCATCGCTTATTATACTATAATGAATTTTTGTCGTATTACAATATTATTACTAGCGTTACACTTGAACAATGTTTACGGTATCCACATAATATTGCTTCTACGACATCAACATTATTTGCCGAGCATTTCAACCTGACCGACCTAGACCATCGTGTGCCGCAGCCTATATAACATAGGTTAGGTTATATTCCAGTGTCGCAGTGTTCGCTTCCGTAACGCATAAATCATCGATGGCCGCGAGACAATCGTTGTTACCTATTATATAATCGTAAATGGTTTTTCAAACTACGGATTCACATGGCGTATTCATCGGGCCGCACACTGAATGCCTCGAAGTAGAAAAATTGCAACTAACAATGACAATAACAACAATGACAATTACGTCAATAATAATAATAATAATAATAATAACAATAATTTAACGTATGCCACGCACAAAAAGAAAAGAATATACTCGTAAGTGTGACTTAACACATTTTAAGAGTTTTCAACTAAACTAGCTCCTCGAAATAATTACAATTGTAATGTGTATAGTTTTTTTTTTTTTGTTATTCTTTTTTCTACACACGATTATATATTATATATTTCTATATTCTTATACACGATTTTACTATAGTTACCTACTATTATTTGTACATTTGATGGCATATAATTTTAATTTTTGCTTTTTCACTAAAATTCTCATAAACACCTATATTTATCACTAAGATACGAATATCTATATCATGTACATATTTTGTATCAATGCACTATAAAAAAAAAATAATTGAGAAGGGTATTTGTGATTTGCCTGAGGTTTACTATAGTAATTAATATGTTATGGGAATTATGTATACTTTTTTTTTTAATAATTCATGAATTATTCCGCTACTTATAATTCGCATGACTATTATTATTGTTTATTATATATATAATATGTATTTATTTAAGTTGTTTAGTAAATGGTTGAATCTTATTTTAGACACAACTGTGTAAAGTAAACTGTCATCGTATATTATATACACGTGAATGTCAAAGAAACGAGTTAGCGTTAGCACTTAGAAAAAAAGACTGAACTGTGCACAACGTCTTAAATAAATACGATTTACAGTCGTCCTATGAAAATGAGGTGATTTTAAGTGATGCCATTACCACTATGCAGAAGAAATATTTCCATTGCATAGTATGATTTTATCATTTAAAATATTACTTTATCAAAACTTCATCTAATAAATTTATAAAAGGTATGCAAACGTCACACGCTTTTCAAAATGTAAAAACTAGTTTATATTATATTTTTTATGTTTGACAATACCGGTTACTTAGCGTTCTAGATAAACGCCGTTTTCGTCACTAAAATAAATTAAAATTAGATAAGATCATCGTTTGATAGGTCAAAAAAGGTCAGATACCCAAGAAATGTTATCATTACAATATAATACTACTATATTATAATCTACTATATTATAGTAGATATCGCTGTCGATAATGTTATAGAAGAATTTCATGGCGAAAAATTATTTTTTTCATAACGCTTAACACATTTTTAACAAAGATTCGTGTATTAAAAATTAAACTATCAACTTTCATATTTTATATAATTGTGTTGTGTGTTTCCATTCGGTATTTTATAAGAGACGTCTTGAAGTTTTATTTATTGTAAAATGGTAGCAAAGTATAAATAATGTCGACAAATTGAAATTTTTAGGAACATATTGATTTTTAAATAAAGTCAATAAAACACGAACAAAATACGAGTATATTACGTGTTTCACGGTACAACTAGAGAAAATACTATACACATGAATTAGGAAAATGTCAAAAATTTGTTTTACACCTTCTGGGCCTCAAATCACATAAATCAAGTTTTTCAAACGATGTATAGAACAAACTATAGTTAGTATATTATAAAGTACCTTTATAGTATCACCGCGAGAAGATTATGCATGTAAATAGAAATAAATCGTTAGTAAATAGCACGTACGCTGCATTTTTTATTTGGAATTCATTATCTCTTAATCATACGCCATCGAATACACAAAAAAAAAAAAAAAAAGAGGAGACCTGATCGTATATCCATTGTAAATCATTTAAAGTGTTTTTTGAAGGAACAGGTGGATGATTTTCAATTCCGATTCGCAGACATTTACGATTTAGAAAAAAAAAACCAAAATCGTTCGTGTACACAATATGTTTGACGGACCGAATATCCTCGGAACGGAAACAGCGTGCAAGTGATGATAGGAGACGCAGAGGGAGTGGGCAGAATCTAGAGCAAACGACCGTGACAGAAAGGTCAGTATTCCAGTAGGTACACAACATAATAGTATAAACTATAACGCGTACACGCGGGCATAAAACACGGGTTAAATACCATAACTGCATGGTCAGGTTGTCGACCACATTATGTATACCCATTAATATAATATAGTGATGTATAGGCACGGCCGCAGTTGGTATTTCGTGTTTGCAAAACTGACGTGAACGAAAACGCTCGAATTTTCAGACCGTGTTAAAGATGAACTCGAAAATTACGTCCGATCCAAATATAATAATAATACGACGCATATAATAACTTCCAGATGTATGCTACATTGCTACACATTACTTGTCTACCATTTTTACTTTTTCGTCGTAAACGCATAGGCGCCGTGGGTGTATAATAGTACTGTTTTTCGACTGTTTTCGATTATCTACTAAAACCACCGGTGCTATTGCTGCTGCTCCTGTACAACGACAACGTCACGAAGTTCACCGTGTCTGCCCTTGTGTTGTTCACGCGTTCGCATACACCTACCGAATGTCATTTCACATTTTTGTGATCTTTGGACAGGTGTGTTGGCGTTACACAAGCGCGCACGCACACACGCGCGCGCATATAAAATATGTATAGTGTTAATGTGCGACGAAAACGGAAACCGACCACCGACATGTCACATCAGCCGGGTTTACTCGAGTGTAAAATCAAAGGTACCATATGTATACAGTAGATATGTACCTATATTAAACCAAGACGGTTATTACGACAAGTCACTTCTAATGTCAAGGAAATGGATTTTATAAACGCCGAGTTCGTCATCGTTGAGTCAGAGTCAAACTCGAAACAGTCGGTTTCCTATTACATTATAATCGTCTACAAGTAGGGTAGAATATCTAACATTATACTATACAGTATATACCACAGTAATGGACTCTGTGATGACTACAGCCGAGTTGATAATTATATACATAATTACACATCGGCTTCGTAATTTCTATTTATATGCAATATGTGTACATAATTTACTCGTCTCTTAGTTGGCAATAGGTAAACGACATTTAGACAAATATTCAGGAAAAATAAATGTATATTTTATAAACCAAAATGAAAACGTTCGGAGCAAAAATGAACCATTTCTAATGTAGTGGTGGCTCACATATTTTAGTAATCAATAATGCTGGTTTTTTTTTTTAATTTTAGATTCTGAGTGAGCGAATCATCTGTTGGTTTTATAGTGATATTCATTTTTTTTTCTTTTTCTGTGAACACTCTTTCGGATAGTGATAATGCACTAAAAGCTTCATGCAGCAAAATTGTAGATCATAAATTTCATCTAGTTGGTAATTTAAAGAGGTAATTTTTCCCTACTAACGATAGTTTTTCAAGACGCGAGGAAATACTGCCGAAAAACCGAGTAAAAACGACAAAATTTGCGACAATTTCACTGAATCTATTTCAGTTATTTAGTCACACTAGAAAGTCACACTAAGAAAGTAATATTGCTAGAAACTTGAAATTTTCACCATCAATTAATGACTTATTACTTCATACTTTACAAAAGTTTTAAAAAAATTTGACAATTTTTAAACTAAAAATAAAATTTTTTAAATACCTCTTTTTTAAAGTTTATCTTTAATAACATTTTTAGAATTAGACTAAAAATTTTGAAAATGTAATATGATCATACTCAAACATTTTACTAACAATACTGAAAATATTTCCAAAATTGTAACTCGTGATTTTTTTTTATAAGTGTATATATATACATATAGAACACCATGTTTTCAATCTTTTAAGAAAAAAAAATGTCTCTTTTACTAAACGAGAAATCCTTAAGCAACTTTGAAAAAAAATCTAATCGACAACTAAACTAAAAATAGTTAAATATAATAAGTACGGTATATTTTCATATAAAACTTTGCTCAGAATCATTTAATTGAAGAAATGATCAATCGTTTCTTTAAAATTCAATACACTCATTACCATTATCTCGTCCAAGGAGCAAAGAATATCTCATGGTTCGAAGTACGTCCTTCTTTATGTAAAACTGTTTTTTTGTCCAATAGTGTCATTTACGCCTTTTTGCCTGTAACTATGGATTCGAGTTATGCGTCATATAATGTAATCTACGCAATATGTGCTTTTTATTATACCGTGTTCCTATATTTATATCATATAAAAAATACTTAATCTTACTTATATTTTTATATTATTTACATAACATGAAAAATATTTTCAAGAAAATGTTTCATTTGTACATGTTCAATAAAAAAATGTGCATTAATAAATCATAATTTGTGTATGGAAATTATTTCATTAAGACGCTGACATGTACCTGATGAGAAAAAAATTATTTTTCCTACGATGGTTATGAAAAATATACATCTTGTAATTAATACCCCGAAAAAATGTAAAATTATATAATATACCTACTCGAGTAAAATAATCAAAACACACAAAAAACAAATCTGATCGATTTAATTATTCGAGATGTTTTCCATTGTAATATATTTATCATAATTTATGTAGGTATTCTAACTTATCTACATTTCTTCGTGATGATATATCTTTTTTAAACATCCGTATAAGATTTCAACTATAACTATATTTTTTTGAAGTTAGTGTCTGGTACTCGACAAATACAATATAGGTGTGTTTTTAAGTAGAAAAACATTAAAAACAATGCGTGGCAATGCAACAACAAATTTAATTTTCACACAATATATTTTTATTGCTGGTGTTTTGAAACGCAAAATGGCATCCATTGTACGTATAGTGACGCATACGAATCAAATACGTAATCGACTCACACTAGTGAATTTCGCTTCTGAGGAAATTCCGAAACGTTTAATGTCTGTACAAAAAACATATACTTACATACCTGTTCGTGACTTTTTCCCCTTAAATACGTATACGCGATCGGTCGATGACAAAAACAATAAATTAACGAGATATTCGCTGCATATCATTAATTGATTTTAAGGGAATTTTCCGTTGTTTTTAGTTCTATTCGTTTTACTACCGTAACGCGAGAAGCTTGGCGTACAAGAGGAAATTTCAGAACGGTCTGTGCAACTGACGCCGGTTTAACATTTTGTTACACTGTCGACGGCGCTTTGCAAAAACGACGGGATTTAAATACGCACAATAACATTATAGCGCGACTGAAAAATAATAATAATAATAATAATATTAATAACGAATACGCCGATGTCAGAAATTTATAACATTGTGTTACGTTGCCCGAAGACCTGACGCCGTCTCTCTCTCGTAGGCGTGCGTCCGTACGAACGCGGTGAATGAAGTAATGGACCAGGAAGGACGAACAGGTAGGGCGCTCCTCCGTCCGCGAGACCTGTTTGGTTTGAAACGAACCTGCCGCAGTAACGAGCTTCACGCTAATATCGCCGGTCCACCGGTACACGAGCAGTTCTCCGGCCGCGTTTTTATTGTTGTTTTTTTACTATCGATTGTTACGAACGTCGTTGTCGTTGCGTAAATAATACATTATAGTGGTTTTTTTTTTTTTTTTTTTTTATGTACGTTTTAAAACTTTTTCGAATCGGAACCAAAAACGCCAACGTCGCGCATTTGGAAAAATTATGATTCTGCGTCATGAGCAAAGTGTTCGATGTGCGCCCGCGTTACAATTCGCATAGTGTCGGAGATCTAAAAGTCTAAATTTGCGAGAGAAAAAGCCGAAAAATGACGTAAGTTTGACACGACAAAATCTTATAGTAGGTAGTTTATAATAAAAAAAATAACAAATCGTAGTGTACACATATTATGAGTCGTTTATGATGGAACGGATGAGTAGCAAACAAAACGTGCATTTGAATTTATTCAAAAGACAAAATATACAAAATAGCTACTATATTTCGTATGTTTTTGTAAAGAAGGCCGAATTAGAAGTAAATTGTACATTTATTACACATAAACTACAGTCACATACCGATTATGGTAGCTGTCCAAGGACACGTGTGTATTTTGCGATATAGAACGGTTGGGAGTATATAGTATAATATATATATATTTTTAGAACTAACCGGCAGGTTCTCTTGTATAATATGCAATATTTTCAACCTACGAACATCGTTAGTGTCGGCGTACTCTAATAGTCTAGTTCGTTAAATAATAAGTATTTTATTTTTTATTATTACCATTACTATTATTATTTTATTAGTTTTCAATGGTGAGATTTTCGACACACTCGGTGTATGGTACTATTGCCAGTAAGTTTTTATTATTATTATTATTATTATTATTATCGTCTTCCACGCCGCGCCGCGCTCGCTTATAACGTAAGTTATTTCTCGATCGGTCGTTTACATAATAACAATTTTTTTTTTCTTCGGCATTCTATAGTATTCGCGTATACGACCTGAGGGGCCGCATGCTTTCACGTGACTTTTATATTATTTACACTACCACCTTCCGAAAGACTGGTCATCATTATGAATGTCGTAACACAGTGAACAGAAATATATGTGCACACTGTTTAAACACACACACACACACACGCACACGCGCATGTATATAATATATGCACCCAGCTGTGCAACTTGCACACGGGATGACAACGATTCGCTAAGATGCGTCCTCCAAAACAACATGTAACGAAATATTGTGTACGGTGACAAGTAATGCGTGTATACGAGTGTGCGTGCGCGTGTGCATATAGGTACGAGCGCATAAGTCCGACCGGTTCAAATTTTTTTTTTTTTTTTACGATCATCGACGACGACAACGGAATAAAATAGAATATTATGACTCAAAATACGAGTAATAGCCTCCTTATAGAATGGGCATAATAATAGCCCAACTCGTATGTAAAATACACCATTAAACTGTAGAGACGTGTTTATACATGGACCGCAAGTTTCGTCTAAATATCTCATAAACCATACCCAGGCTTTTATTTTTAATCATTATTAAAAACGAAAGTATTAAAACTTCAGACTTGAGAGTATCGTTTCCACGGTAAAAATATTTTCATACTATACATGTATCTACACAATCAAATACGTAAATTACGAAATATAACAACGTTCATTAATATAATTTTTTTATTTATTTTTTTTTTTTTTTACTTAGAATAATAACAAAAATATACAAATTATTATAATTTATTCTAAGAAATTCTATGTGCCTACTAATTAAGTATGCAAATTCATAGTTATTATAATGATTTCATCGGTGAGTATAAAATATGATGCTGCAAATCGAATCGGAGAGTTTATACATTGTTATCGTATAACTGTGTTTTATTGCATTACCACTATAAAGTATAAATTAAAATTTAGCATCAAAGACCTTGGTTTTTTTTTTTTAATTTACTCGTGTAAAATGTAAATTTGCTTTTTTTTGTAAAAAAAATTAACAAATTAATTGCATTTAGTTTCTATACATCGTAAATATATTTAATTGAAATTTGAAATATGTATTAGGTATACATAGGAATTGCCTATGCACTTTCGTTAAAATTTTAAGTATTACGTAAATATTGCATTTAACATGAATACATATTATGCAGTGGGTACAAAGAAATTAAAACGCTAGGATATTATTGTTGAGTGCGCTGTAGATTTTTCACCATACAGCGACGGTTATAGATTTTGAGCACGATAATGGTCGTTTCGCGAGTGTAATTAATACGGTAGGTATTCAAAGCTACAAAACGGCACGGTTTCGTCTACAATATAATAGCGACCAAATTAAAGACTAAAACCATCAGAGCCGTTTCCATAACGCATTCTCGAAACTAGGATCGTCCGTGTATGTGTACGTGTGTTTGTGTGCGTGTGTGTGTGTGTGTGTATGTACGAGAGATCTCTTGAGACAAGAAAAACTTCATCGGACCGTGATTTGTTCCTTTGTCTTCATAGTCCAATAATTCGTTTGTATATCGTCTCGTTTTCTTTGTCTACACAATACCAGTATATAATTATATTAAATGTATATACACACACGTTCACAATCTCGCGCGTAGATGACGAGATGCTGCAGGTATTATGGACCGCTCTTGTTGACATTGCGACTTTGAAATTCTTATATTTTCCGTCTTCAGTGGGTATTATGTATATAATATACGTTTAGCAACAGGCCTCCCACGGTGAGTGGACAAATCGTTCCGGGTACCAGCTGTGTATAGGTATAATTGTATAAATATATATGTACATGTTGTGTGCGTGTGTTGGTACATAGACACACATAATAATATATAACACGCGATAATCGTCGAGAAGCCGGCCGGTCTTCTTTGCTGCACGTTTGCGGCACATCCTCTCGCGGGCTCGAAGAGACACATCCGTATAATATAATCCGAGTGGTCGGGACGAGATGCTTGCACGTGTCATTATCGTCGACGTCGTCTTCGAGAATGAACCGCCTGAGAAAAACGCAAAGTTCTCAAAGACGGGGCGGGGAATGAGGGGGCACGGGTGTGGCGACTGTTTCGGCTGGCCGCGGAACGACCCTGTGCGGTGCGTAAAATATTATTTTAACGGAGCGGCGACGGCAAGAGCAGAGAAGCCGTGGTACGACTGCCACACGCGAAGAGCAACAATTATTATTATTATCAAAGACTCGACTTGGAAAATCACCGTCGTCGTCGTCGTCTGCCAAACGTATTATGGTTACGTGACGACGACACTCTCACGATCGATGTCATGAGAAAAATTGTGTACGACGTTCCCCGGTCGATAATTTACTGCCTCGCCGCGCCATCCGAAATAATATAATAATCGACCGGGCTTAATGGATCTGAAAATCGCTTTTTTTTTTAACCTATAAGTCGCATGTCTGGGACACTGAAACGCTTACACACACATACGCAAACGCACGCATTCGGTCACCGCCGACCGCGACCGACCGGGGGCGGCTGGTGATTCGATTCCGCGCCACGAAACGTGTAATGATAATAATAATAATAATAATAATAGTTATAATAATACATTTTTACGTTATACCTTCACGCATAAGGCACACACTAAACCCTAATGCGTTGCCGTAGTCACGAATTTCATTTCTAAACGTTTGTGGCAATAAATTTCAGTTAATCGCTCGATACACATAACCAGGTAAGTGTATTATACTCGCATATATACTCGCTCACCTATATACTGTATATTGTCTAAAAATACTCTGCGCGCATTCCGGTATCCGATCGATCACGAATATAATCTAATAACTAATAGGTTAGTCTAACCGTACACATGTTATGGGTATGCAGCTGCTGGACAGTAGGTACTTTGTTGCTATGACTAGTCTGCACATATTTTTCATATTATTGTTATTTTTCGTTTTACTCGGTATAATTTATGTAACTCACTTGTTTGTCCGATGTTAAATCGTGTTTTTTTTTTTACCGGAATACGTATATTTTTTATAGTATAATTCAACTCGTTAAAGTTATACGGTTCCCGACCGTTTAAAAGTTATTTATTTTTCAATGAATATACATGAAATGAGTAATATCCGTGATGGACTGTGAGATGAGATTATATGCTGTTTAAAAATGAGATACTACAAGGGACTTGAATTTTTAGCTATTAGATAGACTTATCAGCTTTTCTTTAAAAATGCTGTGTACATGTCGGCCCGTTTGGATCGAAAGTTCCGGCATCAGTGCTAGTACGACATGTAAAAACTATAAAATCGATTTAAATACTTATTTTTTTTTTTTTACCGTGGTGTTTAACATGATTCAAATTCTGATAAGTAACTGTAATCTCGAATCGATAATAAAAATCGAATAATTCATAATTAATGTATTGTAATGACCTCGTATAGACAGACCAAACGTGATTAGTTTGGCAAGGGGGGCCCATTTATAACAATATGTAAATATTATAATACTTATCACTCCGGGCATTGCCTTTTGTCATAACAATGTGACGTACACACGAATAATATATCACCTAATTCGTGTTCTACGTATGAGAAACAAGTGATTTCACGCAAGCCGTGATCGAGAGGTTATAAAACAATAATAACATATTATGAAGCACGAACATTATTGTATTGTCATGTAAATTATTAATGAAAATGGGAAAAGTTTACCGATGACATAACTATATAATATAGTTTAATACGCGTGCACTTATCTCTCCAGAATCGTATTACTGTCACTATACTCACTACTCGCAAACCATCGGAATCTATCGTCGTTCGGTTGAGATCACTTCATCAAGGTTGTGGCTATGTACGTTCTTGGACAGTAATGCAGTATTCTGCAATAAATAATAATTATTTTAGAATGGTTTAAACGTTTGGATGAGAAAACTTTTTTCGGGTAAAATTTACATTCATTACACAATTTACACAATTATCATTTATTCAGGCGTATAAAAAATGAAAATGATAAAATGCAAACCAATAACAAACACTGTGACGCTTGATAAAAAACAAAAAAACAAAAAAAAAAAAACAGAAACGCTTTGATTGAGTTATTAAAAATTATTTAGGGAGTCCCCTCCCTTCCCATATATTTCCCTTTCGAAGTAATTAGTGCGAATGGAATTCGTGCTCTGAAATAAATTCGTTTTGACCGCATATAATCAGTTAACGCATATCTATTTACGTCGTGAAAACATTTTACTTCCATTAATAATATAATCAGAAAAAACTTATTGGAATTTTTAAATGACCAAGAAACTCCCTAGTTATGCCACACGAAAACGTAATTAACTCGAAATCATATCATTAGGTACCAACACACGTTTCAAATGGGTTTATTGAATATGATTCAAAAACCTCAAAGTTAAAACTCTCGTAACTGCTGACGTTATCCACGCGCATGTTATTTAGAGGCGATCTCAAAATATTATGAACACGGTTTTCCGTAGACCGTTCCACCGCTTGACCAGCGCGTATGTATTCGTTTGATTGAAATACTTTTAGTGGACGATCGACGAAACTCGACGTCGTAGACACCGTATGCACTGGCTCCGAAACGCTCGCACCGTTAATTATACGTAATATCGACTTAAAAAATAATTCACGCGCCAGCGACGTGGGTCTTTCAGACTTGCCTGGCGCGAGTCCTATACCTGCAATAATAAATTATTACGGGTACACCGGGCGGCGTTTCGACGGTACAATATAACGTGTCAAAATTCTGATCCAAATCCCACGTCGACGATTTTTCAGCGCCCACTTGAACCAATAACAACGAACAATAGCAGCCGGTCAACAACGCGCGGTCCTGTCATCCGCCGTTGGTCGACGGCGCGGTGTCCACCTGTTTGATTCATTGGCGATTTATTCGATCATCGAATCATATAATTTTTTGCGGATTTTCTCGTGAACGCCTCAAAACGCATCAAAATAATACTGACACCGGAACAATACGTTATTATAAAATTTATTCAACTGATACTGCAGCCTGTATGTCGTCCGGCCATCGAATCCCGTCCTTTATCTCGCGTGCTGCACTGTGTCACATTATACCTGTTCCGCACAGTATTATGTCACTATATAATATACTACACCTATCTATGCACGTGACCTTTTACCTATTATTAAAACGGAACGCCTCGCCACCATACTGTATAATCTATCATTCAAGGGTACCCAATATACCCATGGGCCACATTAATTTTGTACTAAATCAAAAACGTGAAAACTCTATTACATAAAATCTCGTATGTATTCGTAATTATAGTAATGAAGTCGTTTTATAGGTTCTATTGTTTTACAGAATACCGATCTTAAGTATACCCGTTATAAATTATAATGCACTCGCCATCTGTTCAGTCATTTTAATAGGAGATCGATGATGAAAAATAGACAACACGAACGAAACCATCACACGTATACTTACTAGGTTTTTTCGCGTGTCGTCAAAATATTTCGATGTCGTTTTTCAACAATCAAATTTTCCACAGATCGGTGCACGAGACCATATAGATATCTACATTTATTCAAGTCGATTAAAGACGTGCTGACCTGCACTGTTTCAAAATAACGTTACGACAACGTTTACCATATCATCCATAACCATTACTGGACGGGATTATTTTTTTGATACCATACACTTTCGATATGCTATTTCGATGTTACGAAACAATAATAAAACAAGGAATTTAAATCTCGAGGATTTCTCAGCACGAGCACGTCGTAACACTGATCCACGAGAAGCGTACAACTCGTTTTGCGGTTGTCGTCGTAGTCCTTGTCGTATAACCGATTTTTTTTCTCTAACGCGACCATCGTGCATTATATACGTGATTGACACGACCGTGTCTTATGGCTTGGCGCCCGCGTGCTCGATTTGCATCGATCGTTACGGGCAGGGGGTGGGGGGTTGGTATTTTTTCTCACCGGAGCACGTAATGTAAACAAAACAAATTTCGTCATTTCTTTGCGGCTTCTCGACTGCATGTCGCGCAACGGTTCTGCCAAATGTGTAAAACGACCAAACGGTGAGGGCACGCGTGAGCGATCTCGTTTTTACTCGATGACGTACTGCACGTACGTATACGTGCCCGTCTAGTAAGTACCTAATGGTAATAACAATTAACAGTCAACAGACTTCGTAAACCAATCGACCCGAAACGTGTGTCGTTTTTGTTATGGACGCGAACACACGTGACGACTGCAAACAGTTTTTCTATGAGTATAATATCATTTATATACATACACATTTCGATGACGCAAAAGACGACTAACCTGAAACCGGGTTATGTTTTTTTTTCCATGATATAATGCGGTTCAAAACTTTATTTTATGTAACGAAAAATAATAAAATACAAGTTATCATTCATTACTTGCGAGTTATACATTTTTTATATGCGGAGTTTTTTAACGTCACTAACTGAAAGATATTTATTGATTTCTTTTTTTTTACTTTTTTTTTTTTTTTTTGGTCCACTCTACGTGGCGTAACATTTCAAGGTATTGTTACCACTTGTGAAGCGTGCATCATCGATATGGACGGTCCAATGCGAACGCGTGAAAAACAATAAAAATAATTGATCATGGTAAAATGATTAGTTGTTCTTAATTATTTCACCTGAATCAACATTTCGTGCATTTTTTGTTTATACGTTATACATGTTGAGTTTTGATTTATTAGCGATGGTGTACCGGCATAATATGCGTTTGGTGTGATAATGCATCAATTGTATTGTTTTACCCCATACTTTATCGCGTACATATTCATACATTAACATTTGTACAATGCGTGGTACGTATAAGAATGTATGATTTAAAACAGCCGAGTGTGGGTACGGCGACGGTGACGATATTTTTCTCTTCCGATGACGCAAAACGGCACTCAAAACAGGATATAGCGTCCGATGACTATCAGCGCAGTTGTAACACGCGACACGCCTGCACAATCACATACACACACACACACACACACACACACACACACACTCACACACACACACACAACTACCCAGAAGCACCACACCCCGTGTACGAGAAGAAAGTGGCAAATTGTATTAATGGTGTCGTCGCCGTCGTCGTATATATATTATGTCTGCAGTCGTCGTCTGTCAACGGCAAACATCAAAAGGACTATCTGCAAGATCGGAGGCGCTAAACTCGTTCTGTTCGCAAACCGTCGCCGCCGCATCGATGCCAATTATAATTAATATAATATAATGGCATTACTGCAACCTCGCCAATCGACCACGGTCGACGGTCTCGGGTGTTTGATGATATACGTTGATATACGATCATTGTCCATTACAGAAACACTCCGAGACGGTTTGATATGGAAATATAAAATGTAATAAATTATGTTATTGCACAGTGTTTCCGTGATGGACAACGATATTATTACACACGCTCGATAAATATTTATGTACCCATACAATACGAATGCGTCTCCTCCCTGCAGCAATATAATGCTGAATACAATATAATAATTATAATTGCGAGACTCGCCCCGATTAAACGCGAACGCAATAATAGCGGAGTATAATAGGTGTGCGTATATTAAGGTGTGTGTGTGTGTGTGTGTGTGTGTGTGTGTGTGTGTGTGTGTGTGTGTGTGTGTGTGTGTGTGTGTGTGTGTGTGTGTGTGTGTATGTGTAAGTGGTAATAAATGTCTCATCCAAAGACCAGCGCACGTCACCCCGTCTCTTGTTCGTGTAAAAAGAACCGTGATGACCGAACGCTATTACAAAGCGATCCGGGCTTTCTGGGGTAATGGACCGCGCGGTTTTCTCGCAACGTGTATTTAAAATCGCATTTCTTATTTCTAGTCATTTATTCCACTTCTTCTTCTTCTTCTTCTTCCTCTTCCTAAAGATCCACGACTCGGCTGCTGCGTGACAACTGATTCACAGCAGTTTTACCATAATCACGTGCACCCATTTCACGCGTACATACGTATATTATATATATATTTTACACAAAAACATGTATACAAATAATTATACACGTTTGCGTTCACCCCGCGTACAGTCTTGACGAATCTCCGTGAACGTTTGGACCGACCGAAGCGTGGACCACGCGGTACGCCCGCCGCGCGTCGTGCCAGAGCGATAAAACACTCGTAATGCTGCAGCGTTGTTGTTCTCCTATGTTTTCGTTCCCGGCAAAATCACCTACAACACGCAATCATAGGTACGAGAGCGTACACACGCGGTCGTGGGTCGTAACGATAATATAATTATTGTGATAATAGCGCCTAAATAGTTTACGCGTTGTATCGACGTGTTTCGTCCTACGCACCTCTTCAGACGACGACATGACTGCTGGGCACACTCTGAAGTATGCGTCGTGTTCGCGTTGAAGTAGTTGATGAACACAATATTATTATTATACACGACAACGCGTTTCCGCAAAAGATTCGTGTGAAACGCCCTGCCGCCAACGACTCGGAATCAACGGCCGTTGAACCAAGAGTGGTACGCAGCTGTCCGCGCGACGGAGCGGATACTATTCAATACGAAACAGATCGGTTTTCCGGTCGCGCACTTATATAATATTATTACTTATGTATATAATATGATACATACTTATAATATGGTCGTAGATCGCCGTGCGGGATCGTCAACGACCATCGGCCAATGTGATTTCATACGACGACGAGACGGTGTGTAATTGTTATTATTCAGTACATTATAAATCCATAGTTCTAACTATATATACGGTATTGTAATCAAATTAAAAAAAAAAAGTCAAAATATATTTAATTCATTACACCTAAGTTTAGATGATGATGCCAGGAAAACTTTACAACTGTTATAAAAAAAAAAAAAGGACCGTGTGTACAGTATAATATTAGTCTACACGACAATCAAAGTCGAAAGCAAAAAAAACCACCTGGATTATGATCAAATCGTTTTGAAAATATTTCTATAATTTATGCGCAGACTAGAATGCTTGTACATGTTATTTATGTTAATATGGCGTTATTAATACAATGGCCATAATTGTATAGAGTGAATCTCGGGACGTATTGGCGATTAGCATAATATGACAGCAACTCAATACGCGCCGGACGAACTTGCCGAAAACCTCGGGGAATCAAACGTGATCCTTTTTAGATTAAAATATTAAAGCCCCCCACGGCTCGATTCAAACAAAATATAATATGCGCATCATTCTCAGCGAATATTCCACAGCACGCCTCGACGCCATACATCGTGCACATAACAATTACGAGCATTGTATTACTATCGAGATAATCTTTAAATGGCTTTGTGCGTCTCGTTCCGAATTATATCGTTTTAAAATTGTAAAAAAAATACGTATATTCTTAATAGAGTTTTGTTGTAATTCAAAATCGGAAGTCGCGACGGTCATCTATCCAGTATCTAACCAACACACACACACGCACGCACACGCATATCGTAGGTTATATAAATTATATAATCATACATGTTAACATGTTTTATTAACGCGTTATATTACTCGTTTTCGACCTACACAATCGAACTCAAACGACGATAATCACCATCAAGTTTTTCAACTACACACACACACAAACACTCATACATGTATATAACATTATATAGGTATATATAAATATACAACTGTAGGTACATTATTGGTACTCGCACACACGTTTTCTCGACTGTCGGTGTCGTTCAATGTACGAGTACACCTCGCATGAATGACCCGGAGTCGGTGCGGCATTACATGTTGATTCACCGTGCGTCCTTGTCTCCGTGCCGCCGGGTCGTATAGTATTTTCTTTTATTTCAACTATTTATAATCGATCTCGGCCGCGGGTAGCGTCGTCCGGCGTACGCAACTCGTTGTCATAATCATATTTATTTATCACGCATAAACACACACATATATATAATATATATTATAGATATGTACGTTTGTAAATTAGGTATACGTACCTACGGCGCGACCCGTGTGTCCTTTGAGTTCACCGCGAATTCACATTAGTCGAATGCCGAGTTGCCACACACTCGCTGTACGCTAAAACGTTTAACACACGAGTGTGCGCATACACGCAGAAATGTATAAATATGCATTTTTTTTCTATACCTTCATATATATATGTTTAACGTTTGTGCAAATAACCGTTCATATTCGCCGACGCTGCAACTATATCTACACAGCATATAAGTAGGTACACGGATGTGCAATATTGCAACGATATTTCGTCGAACGCGCGGATTTTTTTCGTGGACATTTAAATATAATTATAAACGGGTTCACCGACCGCTTTCCAGATCCACACGATAACGTCCACCGCCGCCGCCGCCGCGCAAACAACTATAAACGCGCCGCGCGCAGGACCGACCGCGACTTTATACATTCGCCGCTCGTCGGTGTACCAACAGGACAAATCGGTTTTTAATAATAAAGATCCGTATTTGTATACATGCTATGACCTATGTAATACGTATAACGTGTATATTGTGCGCGCGCCGTACTGTACACAAGGTACGACCGCTTTTATCGTAGTGCCCGTAGCGCGCAGCCTCGTGGACCGCACCGTACCCTACACATAATGATTTATGGTGGTTTAAAAAATCGCGCGCCTACAGCCCCGACCTGCCCACTGCGGCGTGCGGCTGTCAAATAGACACTTACGCCTATAATATACATAATGTTAACGTACGAACGCGCGCGCGCGTCGACGCAATATTAATATTGTTATTATTATTATTATTGTAACATCAAACGAGCACCACAACAGTAATATTATAATACATCTTTATGACGTATAAATGTTCTGAGATCGGGGGCGGAACGTATCGATCCTCGCTCAAATACCACACGCCGGCGCTGCGTCGTGTAGATCGTTATGATTTATAACCCGGAACTCGATTCGTTACCGTTAAGTCACCGCCGCGCCGCTGTTATCGCTTCATCGGGCTGGTGTCGGTTTCCTGTAGTCGTCGTCCGCACTACCTTTAAACGTACTATGAATAATAATAATATATATTGTGCGTATAGTAAGTTGTAACACGCCGGCCGTTCGACTTTAACGCGCGCGCACCGCCTGTCCTCGTGTACACGCATTTTAAAACGCGCACGCGACAAACGGCCGCCGCGTCGGATCTCTACGTCTACACGTGCACGACGCAGTGCCTACACAAGGTGTTCCCCGAGGACGCACGACCATCGTCGTTTATTGTAAATACATAATATATTTCATTGGACCCGATATCGCGTGTGCACATAAAACACATGTGTTTGAGAGTGCTTAGAGAGTGTTAGAGTGCACTCTATACTAACGCGTACTGTAACGACACAGACACGGCCGTGGGTACTCGTCGCGCGCGTATTGTAACACAATGTGTGTACGAGCAGAAAAACTGTCGTCCGCCGCACCGCGTGTACCCGTATAATAATTAGTACGGTGGGCACAACGTACTGTTTGGTGCGTGTATGTCGTGTTGAAATCATACATAGTATACACGTACATATCGTATATGCCGGTGACTGTACGCGCGCGACGAGAGACCGCGGCCATTTCGTCGTTTATTCTGAAATCTGTATAAAATATATTTACAATAAGCGCGATTAATGATGTATTATATAAGAGGGCTTGTTTGGCTTGATAAAAGAGACTATTCAGCAATAGCACTTCATGGCGTGGATAGTGGTGGTTAGTCGACTAGTAAGTCACGGCACCAGCTGCATTTTAAACGCTGGCCAGGGTCACCTGGGATTGTTCGGTAACAGAGGTTTTGGACGAGGGGGGTTCCCGGTGATTTGCTAGTTTGAGGTGGAAGCGTTTGTACGTAAATTTTTTGCTACGTTTTTGACTGTCGGAATGAGGAGATCCCTGTGCAGAGTATCATTCGATAACATAAAATGGAGCTCTAGTTATCTGCCGGAGGCATTCGGATTGGAATGTTTGAATTCTGCAGTTTAGATCGGAGTCTTTGGCTGATCCCCAGAGTTGGATTCCGTGAGACCAGATAGGTTTGAGAAAAGTAGCTTGTAGTTGAGAATTTTATTGTGTAGTGTGACATGTTTGGAAGAAAGGGATTTCGTCATAAACCGCAAAAACAATCGACCGGTCGGTGTACAATGAGTAAGTACGACGATCGTGACGCGTACGCGGCCCCTGCCGCAGACCGGCCGCGGCAGTGCGAGATCCGACGACCGCGCGATCGTTTTGCCGTCGCGTATACGACAATATACTACTGTATGATTATTACGATATTGCATTATTATAATTATTATAGCTCGATATCGGTGTTATGGCCGACGTGTGTCGATGTACGCACACTCCGGCAGGATTCACGCGACAAACCGTGAGCTTTGCGCGCACGGGTATACGATGTACGCTCGCGGGTTTATCGACGAGAAATACGATCGCCGACGACGACGGCGGCCCGGAGAAGCGTGTCCGCGTCGTATGGCCGCACACACGTCGGTCGTATCGCGTGTGCGTCTCTGATGATCGCGCCTACACACGTCGTACACACGCGCGCACGACACAATGACGTCATGACGGCCGCGTGTAAATGAACGACCGACCGTCAGTGCCATAATATCGGATGTGACGCGTGCGACGGTTCTCCGAGTGTGTAGGTAATTGATCAACGACCGTAATGATTCAGTTGCGGTCACACGTTTTCAATGTGGTAAAACAACGAAACGCTCTTATGTAAGTGCCGTGTACCGATATACCGTTTGGATCGAACGACACAAATTTCGAATTAGCCGCCGTGACAGTGGCCGCGGTCCGGTGGTACTCGGTAGTGTTACGAATTCAACGTATACAATCTATGTGACCAGAAGCTATTTTGTGTTTCACGACGGAGACAGGTGAAATTCACTATTATCGTTATTATCATTATTATTATTATTATTATTATTATTATTATCATCATTATTATTACTATAATATTAAATTCGATTTCTGTACGCGTCGGTCGACGGCGGCGTGACGTGCCGATGAAATCTACGATCGTTTCTATGCTCGATGTTGCTTTCACGAATTCCCGTCGACAAAAGTTCACGATCGCGCGGCCCTACGTTATGAGATCGTGTTCTAATATTTAAATGTGTGCGTCTATTTATTATTCGGTAGCGTGAGATTCGACAGGAAATCAACTGATTTAATTTCGTTCTTTTGTTTTCACGCGTTGAGTGTTTTGACAGCCTACTTGAAATGTGTATTATATACGTACTTATACTTGCATGAACGATTTTCATTTCGACTGTTCGATAGGTCTGAACAGTGATGCGTATGGTTTTAATACTTCTGTTTCCTAGTTCATCGGTTACGATTCGGGTTAAAGTTTCAACATACATAGAAGGTTCTATTCCAGGATGCCCTACATCATTTGCGATTTGTAAATGATTATATCATGCTAATATCTTATTGTCCGTAGATTGTAAATTTCCTTGATCAAAAAATTATAAAATACAGATAAAAAGTTTATTCTAAAACGATTACAACGTCTCACCCTACAGCAGTATAGTCGCTGTATGCGCCATTATAGTAAAATGTGTTCATCTGTAGAAGTTTCCAAGAATCGAAATATTAACCGTTCTTTTAATAACACACCATGATCATAAGAAAAAGAATAAACTACGGAAAGTAAATATTAAGATTAAAAAAAAAAAAAAGAAAAAAAACATTAAACCCTGTAGCGCGTGATATTCAGCTTATAAGAATAAAACTGCTTCCGGCCGATTTATGCATAGTTACTGCACCACTGTCCAAGTAACATAAAATTCATGATTAATGTAGAATATTGAAATAATTTATCGTAAGTATATTTACAGCAATACATTATCGCGATGCGGTATATCGGACCTTCGGGGCCCCCGTACGGACACCGTCGACGACCTTGCGCACCGTCTCCGAGGCGCGAGAACTTTGAGCGTGTGTTTGCGTGTAAATTAGGTAGATACCTCTCTGTGTATTGTAAGCACACACACACACACACACACACACACACACACACACACACACACATACACACAAACACACACACATACACGCAAGTACGTACGGTTGGTAAGTGCGTGTTTGTCATACCGTCATGTGTGCAATGACATCATCCGCGACACAGTCTACCCACAGCACGAGACGGCGGCGGCGGCCTGCTGTGTGCGATAGTGTATAATAATATAATACGCGACCGGTTGTAGGCGGTTATGTGGCCCACGGAGCACACCTACTTTCACTCATTATATTGTCGTCGAACTCGGCAGCCGCGCGCATACATAATATCGTCCGTGTACGTATATTTATACGTATAAATAAATAAATATATATATTTACTATTATGTGTTCCTACACGAGAATACATAATTTATACATTTATATATTATGTGTCTGTGTGTATGTGTGTGTGTGATATTATATGGTACACGGCGCGCGATAAAAAGATTTTGTAATTTCCCGTTGTTCGTTCTTCCCGAGCGCGTGTAAGTACTAAGTACACAACAGTGTATTCATATACACATTATATATTATTATTATCATACGCGGGTAGGCGCAATAATACGCGCGTTGTGTGCACAGACGTAGCCGAATAGCGTGTGTACACTGTACAGTACACGCAGCCGACGCGGGAACGTGAGCATTTCGGAAAAGTCACGAGGAAACCGGAGGCGTGTTTACGGCGCGTGAAAATCCCGGTGAACGGACCTAACACGCTCTCGTCGGATCATCAACGTCGTCTTCGTGTACGCGGGTTGCGGCGAGTCGAGCAAATTATAAATTACAGCCATTAGTCAATAGGTAGTCATTATATGAAAATCACAACAACAAAAAAAAAACAGTTAGGGTCAGTACGGTATATGTTTTTATTAGAGACATGTTAGCCGATAATAGGTAGGAGGTAAAACCCATTAGGTAACTTAATGTGTTAGAAAAAAATTTTCAGCACTTCCCCCTGCCCAGAGAAAATTTTCCGAACATGCCACTTATGTAGTATTCAGTGTTAAATTATTTTATTTGAATTGTATAATCATCAGATAGTAATAGAGTAATCATTTACTATTTTTTAATTACTGAAACATTTTGATGAGACATGTAAAAAAAAAATACGTAGAACTCTCCATGAATTTTTGTCGTAGACATTTGACAAAGGAAAATTTCGTTATGTACATTGTACCCCATGGCTGCAATATCAGAGTACCTTATATTTCATCGTTCACGAATTGCACACCTCGAAACGGATGTTCTCCCATTAAAATGTTTGTGAAGTACGACGTTTATTTTCAACGCTCGCGGAATTAACCAGTGCGTTAATTATAATAATAACCGGCTCGATTAGCCGGCGTGGCGCTGTCAGGTTTAAATATGAAAAATTAATAATAATTGTAAGTAAATTAGATAACATCTTCAAATTTAAGTTCTAGGTTACCCGTTTAGCCATTTTTTTTAATGGTTTAAAGAATTGCTCTTAATCAATAAGTGCATCTGTATTGTTGCAACCGTTAATGTTTAGAAAAACGTTGAATAGAAAATAATCCGAATTTCGCAGTTGATTACTTGTAATCGGTAAAAAAAAAGTTGATATAATATTTATTTTTTTATTGATATTTAATCTAAATTCTGCATTTTTGAGTTTAATTGTATGGTTAATGTTTTTTTATTTAAATAAGAATTCCGTAAACATAATATTACATTTTTAATACGTTTTACCGTGATAGAATGTTTAGACGACTCAAATTACTAAGTATTTAACATTTTTAACCCCTCACAATCGGCAATAATTGATTTATTTCTTGTAACGGTGTAGTTAAATGTTAAAATGTATTTAATTATTGAGTAGTGTAAAGATATACCAATATAAATATTAAAGTAATAATCATTCATTTGGCCACGGAATATCGCAGGTGCAATGATAACGTCGATAACGATGTAATAATTTGCCATAGATACTCCAACAGACATCAATATATTCATACAATATTTATTCAGTTTATTAAGAGCGTGGTTCAACCTCTTTGTCCAAAAATTATAAGCTTAAGTACCCGTGCAGTAAGGTTTATAGATAATACTTTACACGATAACTTATTACTATAAACCTTGCCCGTCCAACTGTAATATTATTTAACATTTTAGATATGCTTTTTCGACCCTTTAAAATGGGAATTTCGGAAAATCCTTCGTACGCATTATATAGATTGCCATCGCACCTACATGTTAATATTATGACGTATATTCTACGAGTAAAGGTCATATCGCATAGATGTTCGGCTGCGACACTCTCGCAGTACCACTGTAAACGTTTACATTCCACAACTTTTAGAAGAAAAAAAACACACTACAATAATACCACCACCTCGGCGCAGTGTTCTTACATAAGAATATAATAATAATAATAATAATAATAATAATAATAACAATAATAATAGTAAGTCCCGTGACCGTGAAACGCCGCGCGTAACACGTTCGCGATGGAATTATTACTTCCCCCGAAGACGTATTATACTTTTCTCTCTCTTTCTCTCTCTCTCTCTCTCTTTGTCTTTCTGTCTTTCTTTCTTTCTTTCTTTTTGTTTTCGAAAACGTGCGGCAGCGTCGCATCGTCGACGTGCGACTGCGACCAGCGCCGCCGGAACGGGCGGCGATATTAATTGGCCGTGTCGCGTGTCGCACGGAAAGACGCGATCGCGATTGTTTTCCGCTGCCGGCCGCCGCCATCGTGATCAATGACGATCGATCGGAAATAAATCGATCTTCAATCATATCTAAATATATAAATAATACACGTAAACCGCCGGAGGTCCGGAGGTCTCACGGCCGTACGCCGTGGTGTGTCGCAGGTAGGTACGCGTTGTACGGCCGCCGCGAGATGCGACCGCGTAATAAAAAACCAAAGACGTTCGGTCGGAAAGGAGGGAAAATAATCATCGTACGGCGGTTTCCTTCCGGAAGAAAACGACACCGACGAAAACCATATCGCGTGGGTACGCGGATCGTACCTAATGATTGTTATTATTTTATTTTTTTTTTACTCGTTTTCTTTTGTTTTTTGTTTTTCTCTTTTTCCACCGTACTTTATATCGTTGCCCGCCCATCCTGCCGCGTGCCGACTCCGCGGGCCGCCGCGACCGTCGAATCGCACCGGCAGTGCAAGTAACGCTTTCTTGTTCACGGCTCCCGAGCATTGTCCGCCCGGCAATGATATCGTACATTTATATTACTCGCGCTCTACGACCGACGACTCCGACGACGGACGGCCGACGGCCCCGTAGTGAAAGTATCAAACACGTGTGCACAACAATATCGTGGTACAGAGCGTATTTATCGTCGACATAAAAATAAATCCGACGGCGATAATAATATGTATATACGGGCGGTACAACGAACACACACACACACACACACCCACACGCGAGTACACGAGATTAGTCGGTCGTGATAACGCGTTCCGTATACGTATTCTGCACCGACGCGTCGAGTAACACGCGTAAATCTCTGTTTGTATTTTGTTTCGTCGTCACCGTCGAAATAATTATTGTTTTACGACGGTGTTTACGAACAAAAGCCTTTTCCATAAGTTTGTTCGAAAACCGACCGGAGCCACGGATCTCTCCTCTTGCTGCTCGTCCTTTCCCTCTCTGGCTCGCTGTCTCCGAATGTCTCTGCGTCCGTGATTAACCATGCGTGTTGCGCGTTTAGACACGACCGTCAAGCACCGCTGATGGGGTCTTAACCTTATCAGCCTCGTATATACGTTATAATATCGTAGGCACTCCGTGCAGCCGCGTGTACGACACCGCCGCGGTCTTGACAGATTCATCACTTGCCGTTATAATATAATACGTCGTCGCGACGTGCCTACGACGATCGTGTGTGCGCGTCACATATACCCGTGGATCGTACGTTTATTTCAGCCTGCAGACGCGCGCTGCTCGGTCGCGGGCGCGGATGTCGACGTCTATATATGATCGATCGTGATTGTCGTTTTCCCGTCGAAAAAAAAAATGTCAGTAACGACGATACGGACAAATGACAATCGATAGGTACCGTCGTACACGTCCGCTGCGATTGATGACGAACTAACCCAGTGGTGTATTTACGGGGGGGAGGAATCATTGGGTTTAACCACCCCCCCCCAAGGTTTGAGTTGAACACTTTTTTTTTATTTAAAACTAAATTTATTTTAGCTCTATGGCTCTTTGACACTGGTAAATAGTAATTTGTGAAATATTTTAGATTTTTTGACTAGCAAGTTGTGGACGAATTATCTAGAAAATCTGCGAAACTAAATTTTGTTACATAAAATAAAAATAAAATATAATTCAGAATAAAATACATTGTTTTTTTTTTTTTTAATATCTGTTAATTATTTAATATAAATTATATTAAGTTGGTTTTTCAAAACATATCTACTGTTGTTTTATATTTAATTATTTAAATGCAAAATTAGAGTAAAAAATAATCAAAATTGTACGGGGTTTATTTGTAATATATCTCACTTAAATATGTGATCTCATACTTCTGTGTATTTTGTAACTCTTTTGTAACTTTGTTATTGTGCCATGGAGCTAAGTCCTCAAATTCATACTAACGCAGTACCTATTGGCTATTAGGTATATAAATCATACATTTGTCCAGTAGTCATTAAAGCCTAATATACTAATTAAGGGGTCCCTTTTTTTAAATTTTTTATTTTGATCCCCTCCCCCTTGTAAAAATCCTAAATACACCACTGAACTAACCGCAGTCCGTCGTAACGACGTTGGTCGCACGGAGATCGTACGCACGACAACGGTTTAGTGCGTACATATTATTATGTATTCGGATGTAATATTATAGGAGGCGTTGACGCGTACGTGTCGGACTTCTACGCGTTAACACACTTGTACAAAAAATATTAGCTGTATATTATTTATTATTGTGTGGCACGTGTTTGTACTCGGAACGTACTGACGTTTTTTACCGGTTCTCACAACCTAACCACTCGGGCATTTTGTTGGGGCACAACGATTTATACGAAACGATTGCGTGTGTTTCAATACGTCAACATGCGCTACAGCGATCACGGATCAAAGACATTATTAATGTATATATAAAGAGAGACAGAGAGAAGGAGAAATATTTATAATCATCTTGTACTACACACATGCACATAAACGTGTGGATGAAAATGGATATGTGTACCTATGTCAAGGTTTACGATGTATTCTCATTAGTCATTATTTATACGTTCATTCTCTGCGACGGTCAAGAGAAGAGCCATTAATCAAAGGGTTCGAACATCTGCTGATAATCAAATCACCAAAAACAAAATGAAGCGTCAAACTTTTTTTAATGGAATTCCATTTTTCACGCGTACATCGTAATTTATACTTTTATCGATATAGTGTGTGGCGATATAATGTTTAATTAATATTTTGTTTAAATTTTCGTTTATCAACGTTGCTCTGTATAAATAAATAAACGTAAAAAGTAAAAAACCTCAATGTTTTCGACTTGATATTTAGACTCGGCTAAAACGAATACAAACCTGTACTAGATACTAGTACTTGGTTGGTATGTGGTACTTAATGTGGTCATTGAAGCAAAAGCAATCGCCGAGCACGACGAATTATAGAGTACCTACAACAATAGGCAGCGATGATTGATCGAGAGCAGACTGTGTGATAAATACATTTTATATCACAAACCGTAATTTAGTAAGCAATGGAAAATGCTGTCTGCGAAGCCAACGGAAAATAATAATAATGTAATATACAGTTCTCATCCACAATTATAACCGGGCTTCACAATAATAAAACGGCAACAATAACAATCATTATCTAGTTTCGAAAAGACTACAGGAATGTCGAGCGGTATTGACGTTTGAATGCGACTGGACCGCAGTGCATTACGTCGGTACACGTATGGTGCACATAGAATACCTAAATAGAATGAAACGAATACAAAAATATTAGGCACAAAAAGAGCCTGTTGATTGTGTTGTATGCGCGTACACGTGTATCTATATACAGAGGCGTAAATTGGCCCCAGCGAATTCAGCCCGTGCACCTGCACCACGTTTCGCGTCATCTAGTGATGAAAAGTAGTTATCGTTCTGCACTGCCGAAAAATCAAAACCATTACTACAAGTAGAAAACATTCGACAAATAAACTGCGGATCAATTCAGAGTTCGACATATTTGCTGAGATGACGAAGACTTCATTTGAAACAATAAAAATAACATTAAGAAATGTGCCTAAACTTTATTAGTTATAGTTATTATATTTTATCGATTGTATTTACTAAAATAAAGTACTAATGCACGATGACAATAGAGCGTTCGAGTAAAAATATACAAAAGTGATTTTTTCTGATTCTGTGAAAAACTAATTTAATAACGACTATTCGTTTGGCAAGGGGAAAAATAGTTTCTAAAATCTGAAAATTAAGGCCAATTTACTACTGTGCGTGCATGGATAGTGAATGACGTAATGTTCATACATCATGCAAGTGACAGTCGAGTTGATAATTGAAGTTTTTGGGCCACTCGCTTTTCTCGCCTCGTAATGATTGGAAATGTTTCGCGCTCGATGTTATACACAGTCATATATTATGATAAAATATAGGCATCTAATGTACGTTATACAATAATACGTCACCGTGCATAATGTCAAGTTCAAACCGTTTCTAATCGTTACGAGGCGAGATCAACGATCGATCCCATTTAAGAGGTGGTCCGAATAGCTCGACTCTCCCCTACGCAGGTATTGCATACTTTTTAATCTGGTGTATGAGAATACGCGTTTTCGTCGCGATCGCATAACAATAATACGAAGCGACTTGGAGCGCGGTAAATTAACAGTACTAATAATACAATATTGTATGATTTCAATACGACAACAATACGATTAGACGGGTTACTACGAGTCACCTACGCGGAGTCTTGAGAAATAATACGTTATTTTCCGTGCAGTTCAGCCACGAAATCCAACAGCAAGCCTATAACAATAATATTGGCCGTTGTTGCGAAACAGCGACGGAAAAGTATAATAAAATATACATACGATCGTCGCGTGGATTCGTTTAACAGGCCTGAAAACGATATTGAACGCCAACAGAGCGAGTGAGAATTCGCGTTTAAGTGACTAAAAAACCGAAATCTCTCAGTTCTGACGAACAGACGCATTTCAATAATACCGAATTACTCGCCGCCGCTGCCGCCGCCGCTGTGTGTAGTTTCGACAGAATAATTATTATAACGCCGTCGTATTCAAGCTGCGAGACACGCGGCTGAACAGTCGCTTTTAATTTCGTCGACTGCGTCGCAATAATAATGCAACACCGTTTTCGCCCCATATGGTCCGTCCGCGGAGGCGTTTATATAAATCATTTTTTCGAACGTTATAAATCATAATATTATATTATCGCAATACTTACTCGTGCGCCATATTATTATACTTATATTATCGCTATGAACGCACGGCGTATGGAATCGACGGTATTTTCGTCGGATTAAAATGACTCGATGAGTGACCCGATTATCCGCACAGAGATAATAAAAAGTTACAAGTCTGGGTTTTTTTTTTCACCTCGTTACTCACTAGAAACGTAAAGAAAAAAAAATGTCGACCGACAGTGTTTCTCCGACGCGTTGAAAACAAAACAAAAAAACTCATGTACCGGGTATAATCTCAGAACTGTAATAGGTACTTGTGATATTATCGTGTATGTGGCTATATATATACAACACGGAAAACGCCTTGAATCGTATCGACGTGAAAACACGATAGTATAAATACGTTCGGAAACAGTTGAGTACTGTTATTTCTTGAGCCCGGAGCGATGAAAAAAAAACACAACAGCAATTTTTCGCGTTCGACGAATCCGTAAAGGTCTATCACACTCGGCACGAGTGAACAATAAATTTTTATTTCGAAAACAAGGACAGTAGTCTAAATCGACTATTATACCTATATAGACTACACGCGAACGGTATATAGTAGTAGTTTTTAAACGTCGCTCGCGCTGTACGCTCCGAAAATAATAAAAAAAAAACAAAAAACAATAGCTAATTAATAAATAGTAATGGCTGATATTGGCGACGTGGGCTGAATAATTATAATAGTGATAAAACAATTAAAAAAAAAAAAAAAAAAAAACAGCGAATTACGTCAATAGCAATGAATGCAGTTAACTGCACGTTGTTTAATGTTTATGAAGTTTTATCCTTGAGCGTCCGTGTATTTCGATTCGAGGAAACGAAAGAGATGCAATAACGAAAAAAAAAACGAACAAATAAATTCAAATCACAGCGGCGTTTTATTCGAACGAGAGCAGTTTTCTTCTTTGGCTTTTTTCTCGTTGCAAGAAAAGTCGGTTAGGTTATCGCGCACCCGATATAACAATATATAACTACGGCGGCGATACGTTCGATATCGAACGCGCTATAAAAAAGTGTACGTTGTGCGGTCCTGTTTTTCCGCGTCGTGATAAACGTGAAATAATTAATTAGTAAAGTTTGCGAAATACGTTTTCCCGTTTTCCGTTGCGGTTTAAATGACGATTGAGACTTCCTCCGATGCGGATCGCAAAGATATCGAATGTTTCACTAGAACAGTCGACGACGCACATTTCGCTTGCAGCGGTAAAATCATATCGAAAGACGACTATTAAAAAGACTACGAAAATCAGATACGAGAACTCGAAATGTCTTTGGATTCACCGTCGTGCGGTGTACAACAACACGCGGTGCAATAATCGCGTGACGCGGCATCCCGAATACGCCGATTGTCGACGATACGCGTACAATACGATAAATGGATAGCGTACAGAACACAGATATGCGATATTATATTTTCTCGATCGTGAAATAGCGGTAAGCGTTATTTATATTTTCATTACTTCGTTTTTATTTATTTATTTATTTTTTTTTTATCTTTAACGAAATCCCGACGTCGTCGTTTTTATTGTGCGTCCGGCAGTTTAGCGCGTGAATAAAACATCCGAGAGACATACGTGTATTGGGGGGGGGGGGGATTCGAAAATACTTCAACTTGATCGGTGATGATAATATATTATATTTAAATATCGTCATGGACCACGACCGTATCTCGTAGTTGAAATAAAATATCAGGGTCAACTATGAAAAAAAATCCACGTGAAATCAATCGATTTCACACAACGTAATAAAATTATAACTGAAACTAAATGTACGAGTAACACAAAAATATATTATCGACATTCGAATAAAATATCGAAAACGGAAATGTAAAATAATTTACATGACTACTAGCTGTGCAATAACAGCGGAGACAAATCGTCGGAGCGGGGGCTCCGAACTCGGTAATCAAACTACTTTTCAATTCAACATTGTGACCAATCGGGACTCGGATTTCTATACATCATATACTAGTCATACTCGACAGCCTCGAGAAGATAAGAAACCTGGACTCGAGGAGGGTCGACGAAATCCGGGCACACGTTCAAAACGGTTGACGCCCAGACTCGGGAGGTCCGAGTTCGAGCTTAAAAGCACCGGTCCCGGTATACGACGATCTTCTGATGATTCTGGGCAAGTAGCTCGTGTAGGTAATTCAAAAGAGTATTGTGAAAAGAATACTAACTATACAACGGGTTCATTTCTCTGATATATCATGTAAAATCGGCAGCCACTCTACTCAAGGAAAATCAAATTCTACATTCAGTTTAGAATTATTGAAATAAAATCGAAGTGACGATATCATAATACCTAATGTTATTACATTATTACCGTCATTATGTCGATGATATACGAGCGGCGTCAGTATCTGAAATTACGAGTATGAAATCATCCATAATGACTACGAAAAGGTGCTTTCTTTTCAAGCATTTTAACGTTGTATGTTTTTTTATTAGGCGTTATAAATCTAGTTGAAACTTATCGTGCTTTTTGTGCTGACCGTTAAATCGTCATTGAAAAAAAAAAGTGACCAACAACGCTCGTGGTATTCGGTCGATCGTTGTTTTTATCTTTTTCGTACATTATTTAAAATACAAAGGTGACGTGAGCAATCACGTGACACTTGCCTTTTTAATGACTTCAACGTATAATACTACGAGTACATTAATTTCGATTTAAATTCCGATTTTTTCAAACGGTATTACGGTTCTGGCGCGCAAGAATGCACATTTTTACGTTGCCGTACAATCGTTTCCGCACAATTACGCTATTAATAATAACAATATTATCATTATTATCACTGTTATTATTGTTATTATTTTTACATTATTGCACGGAGTCTGGGATGTTCTTCGCGTGAAGAACCGGTAGTCGTTCGCGCACCTGCAGTCGGCACGGTGATTCCGTTATGTAAATTTCGCGCGACCACAATAATTTTTAACAATGCACGAAAAACGGTGTCTGCAGCTCGCGGACGGCGTCTAGCGGCGGAGAGAGAAAGAAAGACAAAGAGGAGAAAGAAATTAACGAACAACAAAAAAAAAAACCAAGGAATATCATATATACATATACATCATAATGTTAAATATATATATATACGGCGTGGTAGAAATACACCTAACTGTATAAATATACGTTTTTATATGTATATAGTATTGCAATATTTTACTAACAAAGATGAGTTTTTATTATACGGTCCACGGCGTGCGAAATTCTCGTCTTCAAGACGCTGCCGCGGTACGCAGAAATTCGACAAAAATATTATTTTATAATTATATTTACATCATATAATAATTTACGTTAGTACCTATGTATAAACTATATATATAATTACGATCGTCGATCGGTCGTATACATTACCGAACGCTGCACAAAGCGCGTGAAAACGAATAAACGCGCCGCGAATATTATAATAACGGTGATGTGCTTTTTCCCGCGGCAATCGGACGTACGCGAATCGCGCACAGTACGCACCGACACAACGTAACGCAGTAAAAGAGTTGCGATTTCGCGGCCGTTGTGCGTTCCTATAATATATACACATAAATACGCTTATTATAATAAATCGAACGGTAACAGTTATTACGTTCAGCAACCGCGTTCCTGCAGCGTCGCGGTCCGCCTACGCGTTATATTTAGTCAATGGCGTTCTAGGGTTTTAACCCCTAACCTTCCCGGGAAATTATTTTCTTTTCCTTTTTCCAAGTCTCAGAAAATGTAGATGGTCTGTACGATAAATATATGATATTATGTGATATAATTTTTGAATATTTTGACTTTTTTAAACTTCGGTTCGAGTTCGATCAAAATATTTAAAAATTACGGTTCGAATAAAAATGTGCGGGTTCAATAATTTAAGGACCAGCTCGGTCCGAGTTCGATTCAACCTTAAAAATCTAAAGTTACGTAGGAATAGACATAATAGAAATAGCTCTGTTTTTTTATATACGTCTATGGTCTGTTGAATATGGACATAATATGATTTTGTGTGTGCCCTATCGTAGTTCGTGGTCATACCTAATTGTATTAACAATATAATCATCTTAATATCGGCGTGTGCATGCTGTTTGGTTTTTTTTTATTATTAGAGTTTTATGGTGTGTATAATTCATTGCCAAATAATTTGTTTCGTTGCTGAAAAATCGTTTAAGTTATCAAATCACGTACAAGATTTTAAGTATCAATGCAAATATAAAAATATGAATTGGAATGAATTGTTTTGTAGCAATGTCGACGTTATTCACTAGTCGAATTTATTTTAAAATAATAGGGGAGTCCGTGATCGATCTATAGTGGAAACCCAAAGCGAACTAAAATCCTGCGTACGCCACAGTATTTATAACTAATAATACAATAATATTTATTACATTTCATGCGCGTGGACCGTATTCGTACACGCGAATTCATTCCGTTCACGCGGTCATGTCATATTATAGTGTATTACGTACGTACACGTTCGCACGCGTCCTCGCTCTGGGGTCTTGGGCCGTGTCCACGACGATTTCGTTGACTGTCGTCTTTCCCCCGCGGATCCGCGTCCAAAACCAAAACGTGCACTGCTATGGAGGATCCAGATGGGTCCTGAATCCAGAAGATCCAGAAGATTTATATCTTTATTTCAACGCCTAAGAAAATACATAAATTTTGATACAATTAGAGACAATAATTAATGTTATAAGGAACAGTTGATCTTAATATATAATTGTATATCATTAAAATAATGGAAAGAAAATAATTTGTAGTAGAAGTATACATATTACAATGAAAACAAAACGTTATGTGGTGCTATAGTCTAAGATTATCTTACCCTTCCGTAGTTCCGTCTGCAGACTAAAAGTTTAAGAGATTTGCGTCTGGTTTAATAGTACGCATTATTCTTCGGATAGAATCATTACACAAATAATTTGTTTTACGAGTGCTGATTTCGAAAATCTGCTTATTACGGGATCCTGCCCTAGGTGTTTGAAATGTAACCCTATCTAGTAGATGGCTAGCATCTATTTTACCATGAACTAAGTTATTAATAAAACGTATATCTAATATTTTTCTTCTAGTTTCAAGGGACGACAAATTTAAATATTATATGCATAATTATGTGGAGGGTGATGGATTTTCAAAACATAGCCTGCGAACGAGAAAAAACGTTTTTGAACCTTTTCGATTCTTTGGATGTCATTCTGAGTATAAGGAGACCATAAAACAGATCCGTATCCTAGAATAGATTTTACTAACGATGAATAATCATACTATATTGTTGGATCCGATCTCTCACATTTGCTCCCCCCCCCAAAAAAAAAAAATTAATTTCTGGATCCGCCACTGGTACACGGCTGGTCTTACTGTAAAATATTGTAATACCCAAGGCACCTATATACCGGCTTCTCTACCCGTACGTTCGCGATACGTGAGACGATAATATCATCCGCGTGTGGTGGGTCCGGTGTTGTTAAACCACTTACGCGTGACGTCGGTGTGATCGTCGAATCACCAATAATAACAATACGTCATGTACGTTCTATTTTGCATTATTCGTACGTCGTTCGGAATACGTGTGGAACCGTTTTGAACGGGTCGTCGTTTCGCACACGTGTCATTATCCATTAATGACCGACACGCTGCAGTAAACGACGCCTCTACCCCCTTACCCCCCACAAACCCCTTCGACGAACGGATTTTTTTGTTTTACAGATGAACATTAGGTATTATAGGCGATATACAGTGAAAACACGTGTTGAAATGATGGAGAGAACCCATTTGTCGTGTAATATTTCACACTCGTGTGTGTTTGGCGTGTGCGAATCCTGACCACGTATATAAAGTGCACGCGAATAAAAACGCCGTCACAGACGTTCACATATTTGTGTGAAAAAAAAAATTGTTTAATTAAATATTATTTTAGTAAATAACGTGCTACTGTTTATTAACATTACTATTTTAAACACCCAAAAACTGTTTTATGGCCAATAAATATGAAATTGTTATACACACACACATTTATATTATACATATATTTATATGTATATAGAGATACCCTTGGATTTGTGGTTTTTCCAAAACCACGCGTGACAGGCGTGCGCAAAACGTATTTTATAGGAGTGCAGCGTATACGCGTACGGTACACGTAATACGTCGACGGGACTTATATCGCGTGTCGTACGCGCGCGCTGCAGTGTACCGACTTGTTGTTTTTATTCCACACCCATGCCGACCGCAACCTCGGCGTTGTCCCATTTGTTTTAACGTGCGGTTTTGTTTGTTTTCGTGTTTAAGGTCGACCGGCTGCTTTTAACCCCGCGAAATGGCGAAGCGTGTCAGCAAACATCACTATGTGGCCACGCCTGGCGGAAGCCGACACCACCACAGGTCGTCGGAAACGTTGCCGTACGTGCACCGAGGATACTCCACGGACGGTATGTATGCAACGTGTATGTGTATGTGTGTGTGTGTGTGTGTGTGTGTGTGTGTGTGTGTGTGTGTGTGTGTGTGTGTGTGTGTGTGTGTGTGTGTGTGTGTGTGTGTGTGTGTGCATGGGCGCCGACTATTGGGGTGCTGCGGTGCTCAAGCACCCTATGAATCATTCTATGGGGTGCTCTGTACCCCATGAAATAAAAATATAGAGCAATACGTTTATAATTTTTTTGTTGTATAATATTCATGGCAACAATATATTTTGGATGTTTTGATAACTCGTTCCTAACATACGTATATGAAATGAAAATAATAATTAATATGTATTTAAAAGTTTTAATATATGAAAAAGGTCGTATTAAATAAGGTAACAATTTATGTTGAAAAAAAATTATTATTTATTTAAATTGACATTTATTAATATCTAAGGATTTTAGGCACCCCGTGAAATTTGGGAAACCCGGCGCCCATGTGTGTGTGTGTGTCGTGAGGGTGTCGATGAAGGTTCGGCCAAAACTCGAAACGCGGCTGGAAATCACAAACACGGTGCACGAGATGCGCCGTAAATGAAATGATTAAATGTTTTGACTATAGCTCCCGAATTACGACCCGGGTGAAATGATATAGACAGACGCGCCTTCGGACTCTAGAACGAGAAACTCTAGTTTTTCACTCGATTTGTCCAATGTGTCTTTAGTTTTTTTTTTACGTTCGTTATAAATGTGCGCGATCTTCGTTATTGAACATAATTTCGGAGTTCGGAACGTTTTAAGGCGACCTCCGGGAGGGTACGAACAATATTCAAAACAGCCTCATTAAGTGGTAACGATATCTTCGCGACTCGCAGGGCCATGGTACGGGTAGTCCGGTAGTCTAGTTTAATTGTGAATCAGATGCGGATCCGCGGGGGCGGGAAAGCTATAAATAATAATGAATAATAATCGAATAATCGAATAACTACAATCTTAAACATGAAAATATAATTATAAAAGGGGGTGTTCAAACTTAAAAGACGAATTCAAGATGTTGGATTTATATCTGCATTTAAGCATTCGTCGAATAAGTCTAAAGTTTTTAGCGTTTACATAAAACAATATGTCCATAAAAAAGAAGTGGAAAATCATAATAAAATATTGTGTTTGTATTTTGACTGAAATTACTGAATCAAAACGGAGAAAGATAGAAGAAAGTAGTAATTGATGTTTACCCGGACGGCCGGACGAAGAAGAGTGACGAGTATAAATATAGAAACATTTTGTAACAGAAATGTATTTAAAATTTTTATGAATAAATTGATTAACCCAGAACAATTATTTGATTATTCATATTACTATTATTAGAACATTATTGAGTATTCGATTGTAAATTATAATTCGACGATTATTCGGTTAATCGATTAATCGATTACTATTCGAGTATTCGATTAATCGAATACTATTTGAGTATTCGAATAATCGTACAATACTCTCAAAATATTCGATTAATCGATCATAATCGAAAATTATAAAAATAATCGATTATTATGGGGAAAAAAATAATCGCACAGTCCTAGTGTGTGTGCCACGCCATATTATCATATTAATAACGTGTTGCCCCGTGTCTGTGCCCGCAGGCGAAGACAGCCAGAGGACGCTGTCCGAGTACACGATCGCCACCGACCGGCCGTCGTCCCGCGGTCACCGGACGCCCCGGTCCAAGAGGTCGCGGAGTCTGGAGAGGCCGTCCAGCGGTTCCCGGGCCAGGTCGGCGGCCAGCCACCGCGACTCGGACGTGTACGTGACCAGCGCGGCGTACAGGCCGCCGTCCGAGATGAGGTGAGTACGGCGACGCGTCGGTGCGCGTCACGATCAAAACCGTAGGCGCCGTGCGGGGAGGGTTCGATCATGAACATGACGTGTTTTGACTCTGAAATAATTAAATACCGAACAACGTCCAACGACAACGGTGTTTGGCACAAAAACGTAAATTGAATCAAACGTTTTTAAGACTTTATTGACTTTTTCTCGTCTATATATTATAAGTTCAAACTTATTGAGTCGTATTTTCGAAATACATTTCGAGGGAGGGGGGATTGAACCCCCTGGATACGGCCTTGGTCACGACGATATTCGTATCAAAAACCTAAGAGCGGTCTCGATCGGTATCTGGTTCGACTTCAACAACAGATGATGACCCCGGACAATATTATCAATCGAATCTTAGATTTTACTCATCGCGGTTAGTATACACACCACCGACGCACAACAAATGCGATGCGTTTGTTAATCGACCGAAAGTGTCTACTTTACGATTGAAGAAATTCTCTGTTAACCGTCGGGCAGTGGCGGTTCTAGCGTACGGGCAGAGTCGATTTAGAGGGTTTCTGAAATAATCGATTCAATTGCACTCGAGAGTCAAGTAGGTACCTAAAACTCATTTTAACCGGGCCGAATCCGTCCGATCGAAACTCTTGCTGTAGGTCGAAAAACAAATTTCAAATCGAATCGTCAACGAATCGAAACATCAGAAGGTAATAGAGCAAAAGAAATTTAAAAAAAAAAAAAAAAAAAACGTTTTTCCAGTAAAATCCGGTGGGTAGGTACGCGGGTAAAACGGTTGTCATATGATCTCCACCAAAGTTTCGCACTTCGCGCACGAATAACAGATAATAATAATAATAATAATAATAATAATTTTTTCGCCCCGCAGCCGAGGATCTCACTACACCAGCCGGAGCAACCGGAGCAGGGGACCGGCCCCCAGCCACTACTCGTACCGCAGCAACGGGCTCGCCCCGTCCGAGGTGTCCACGGTCAAGTCGAAAATAACGCGCAAGCCGGGCGTCACCGTGGAGACCATGTCCGCGCCCAATCCGTTTTGCCCCAACACCAAGGGCATGTGCTGCTTGATGCTGTTGCTCAACCTGGGCCTCATCCTGGTCACGTTGGGCTTCGTCATCGTCATACAGTTCTTCGAGCCCCGTTTCGTGTGGTGAGTTACCGAGTGTTAGTCCAGTGGCGGCTCCAGCCACCGCGAGGCCCTGTGCGGCACGTGATTCGCGAGGCCCCTACTTGGGGGTGTTCATGTTTTCTTAATTAAGAGCCGAATTTTGTATTTTCGAAGCTTTCTAGAGCACTATTTAACGACTATAGATTGCATTTAATGTGCATATGCATCACAGTTTTTTTTTTTTTTATTCAAAGAGTGGTTTGTTTTTTCATGTGTATAATTAATTAATTTATAAAAAATACCTGTTAGGATGTTTGAACAATCTATGAATAAAACAAAAAGATTACGACTATTTCATGGCAAAATTTAATTCAATTTTGTATTTGACAATGATTAACGATGCTTGGATTCTTAATTATTGTAAATTTTATCTCGGGGCCCCGATTTTTCAAGAGGTAAATCGTAAATTAACTACAGATTTCGGCTCGACTTTTTGTCGACTGCGGGGCCCCGGAAGCGATGGGCACAAGTGATCTACGACGGTTTCGACACGTACCTTTCACGTTCACGGTTTTCCTTTATATTCGTCATTATAGCCAGTGCCGGATTTACCATTAGGCTAACTAGGCTACAGGCCTAGGGCGGCAAAATTTGGGGGCGGCAATTTTTTTCTCTTTTTTCGTCTCTATATAAACAGACGAAAAATTATTTTACTCATTTTTTTTAGGAATCGAACGTTATCATTATTTTGCGATTTTTTTTTTGATTTTTTCAATTTTTCTTTGTCATCATCGTCAATTTACGATAACGATTATTATTGTTATGTTTACATTGCATACGGACGCGGGACGGTACTCAAACTTTAAAAAAATGATTGCGTGATTTTGAGGCGGCATTTTCCTAACAGCCTAAGGTGGCTGAAGAGGTAAATCCGGCACTGATTATAGCAGATGTTAGCGCACATTGTCGAGTAATTTCTTAGATACCTTTTGAACAGACAAAATGAGATGAGATGTAAATAATTTCTCCCGCTGTTTGACTTGCCGGAGGGCGTTTTTTTTTTTACTTTACACCGTTACGGTATGCGTTTCTAACTACTATTGTTTCAAACAAAAGTGTATAGACCAGGGTTGGCAAAAACCCGGGCTTTATTGAAAAAACTCAACCCGGTCGGGGTTTTTCCAATAAAACCCAAAAAACTCAAAAACCCGTTGGGTTTAATTGATGTTGTGTAAATGGGCGGTTTTATCGGGGTTTTTTTTCGAAAAAAAAACCCAACTGAATTGTTTCCTTACCTACTTGTAGTCAACTAACAAACAAATATGTATTTCCTTTTTTCTCGTATGGGCTATCCGCTATATAGGTACACTTTGAAAAAAAAACAAGGCACATTTCCAAAACTCACTTTATACTAAAACAAAAAAAAAATTAAAAGTGGAATTCACCCGTGACAAAGCTGGGTTTTTTCAATGGGTTTTTTAAATTGAGTGGGTTTAACCCAGAAAAGTAGTCCGAGGTTTTTCGAGTTGAGCTTTTTCGTGCCAACCCTGATATCAACCAACAGAAGCAGTATGAAAAAACGTAATTTCGTAGTAAAGAGGTATCTGTAACACGGTTGGGAAACTGAATCGATCATTACATTTCAAAGCATTCGTTTCAACCGTTTTAAAGAACGCCTCACTAACACTTTGGAAAATAAATAATCTGAATTCTTCCAATCATAAAAACACAATGATACCGGTTTTAATAAGCTTACAATAGCTACAAGAACCCATCTGAAGTCCCCATACTCCCTTCCCTCATCCTTAAACGCAAACCTGAATATGTGTACGAGTAATTTATTTTACATTTTTAAAGAGTGCGTGAAAAAAAAAAATGAATTTCAAAACAGTGCACAACTAATACTAATACACGTTTGTTTTGCGATATTCAGGATATTGGGTATTATATTCCTGATATTCGGCTTCTTGACTCTCATGGGTAGCCTGATCTACTGTGTGACGGTGTGTCGGGACGCCAAAACGCCCAAAGAAGTGGCCATGCAGAACCACTACTGGACGCATCATTGGCAAAAGAGCTTTGGCACCACTCCTGAGATCCACTACAAGACAGAAAAATATCCACCGCAGGCAGTGCACCATTCGGACCATGACGAATACAGCGATCGATTTTCAATTGGCAAACAATCCGACAGACATATGCCCGCACATAGATACTAATATTGTTACAATAATAAATGTACATAATAAATGTTGAATGATGTATAAATATTATCATGTGTTAAATTTTGGTCAACTAATTAAATAATTAGAAGTCGTTGTGACCAAACGGCCGTGTTTAACATGCGAAAAAAATGTATAGACTATAAAGATTTTAAACAATTGTACGTTAGTTAAATAAATGTTTTTATAATTATTATTATTATTATTATTAATACAAACATTATAGCAATCATTTGTTACAAATGAGCCATAGAAATAAATTGTCTTCATACATTTCTAACGTCTGCATTACTAAATTACACGAAAGAACTTCATTCAAGTAATGACATTTATATATTATTTTGAAACACATTGTCATCAAATTAATTCACTAACAATACTATTATTCATTAGAAGTTCAATAGTACTTACCGATTACAATAAATAACACCAAGTATTCCTAACATTTACCATGGTCTAATTGTATACTTCTAGTAGACTGTTGAAACTCTCAATGTATTATTAATAAATCATAAACATTTATATACATTTGTAAATATTTTATTAAAAGTAAAAATAAACGTATAAAAAAAATGTATTGTACTTATTCTATAACATAATATTAATTAATGTTTATAAATCGCACCTAAATATTAATTATTTACTAGAAATAAAGTGTGTTGAAATTTTGAAAATTACTCGATGATAATATTTCAATTCAATTAGTAGTTTCTACATCATTCAGATGTGAGTGAATGAAGCATGTATTCCCACAAAAAGGACATATTAATTTGACAATGCATTCTAAATTAAAATTAAAAATTACAATTTATAAACATTCTTTTAAACAATTAGAATATTTATCTGAGTATTCTTTGAAATTAACTGAAAATTAAAAAGTAAATACTTCGCATAAAGTAACTGAGTTATTTTCTTTATAAAAACACAGACACGATGTAAACATGAAAGTTAAAAAAAAAAAAAAAATAGAAAAGAACAAAACTAAAAAAAAAATAAGTCGTGCACAATTTAGGTACATTTAAGTTTTAGTCAGAATCTGAATTAAAAGGTGATTTTGTTTTAGCTTTTTTTGCTGGAGGTTTTCTTCCTCCGGTCGTTTTCTTCTGTGGAGGTGCTTTCTTTTTAGTTCCTAAAAAAAATAAATGTAAGTTAATTAATGAAATAGCAAACAAATTTCCTAGGTAACATCACAATCAATAAACATTAAAATATTTTATAATTGAAAAATACACTATTAAGTTCAGTTGTTTAAAAATGTCGAAAATGGAAAATGAGTTACTAAACAGTAAACATGAAGACTTCAAGAAGTATTTAAACAAATATGGTGTCATTGAAGCTTTAACAATCGTATTACTAAATCTTTATGAAATGGAAATAAGACCAACTGATCCTTTGGATTACATTCGAACACATATGACAGAAACTATTTATGAGAGGGAAGAGCTGAAAAAACTTCAAGTTCAACATGATGATATGGTTGCTCAAATTCAGCAAATGGAAGAAGAAAATATGAAACTCGCAAAGACGTTAAAAGAATTAGGACATTATGCGAATGAAATAAGCAACTCTAAATTAATAACTGATTAATATGCTCTGGTGGCAGAAGAATAAAATTGTTAATTAATAAACTTAACTCATAAAAAGCCATAAATACAATTTTATTGGAACTATTTTTTATAGTTATGAAATATCTAACTAAAAAGTTAACAATAATACACATAATTTTTGATGGTAAAAAAAATACATTGAAAAAGGTAAGAAAATGTATATTTTATTAAAAAAAAAAATAAATAAAAATATTCTTGAAAAAACAAATACAGAACTAATTTTTTCAAATAATTAACTATTGGTTTTTTTTCTTTGAAATAAAAATGTTTTAATGACTAATGGTGAATTAATTGTAAATAATAAATATGATTAACCGAGGATTTTCGAAGTGAAGAAATAAAGATCAATTGGTATTGTACTTAAGAGTTTAACTACTAAAAAGCCTTAATACTAAAATTACTTTACTACAATAGATCTATTTTCAATATTTTTAACTTGTGATGGGCCACAAGGTTTTAGTGTTTTATAAAATCCAATTTTTTTTTTTTTTTTTAAACAGAGTATAAATTGAAGGGTACAGTCTGAATACCTCTAATTCGATCTAAAATTTAGTTATTAAAGAATATTGTTCATGGAAAAAATATCTATACTTTAGGTGATATATCTGAAAAATAACATTAATATTTCCTAATATATTATATATATATATTGTCGCCTTCGTGCAAAAAGTGACCAAATGTTTTTTTAAAGTTTTGATCAATGTCAGTTTTAAAGTTGAGTACTTCTTTAAAAATCGAGAATTTAACCGATATTTATGAATTTAGTACTAACGAAACCGCACTAGTATACTTGGTTACTTGTTAATTATATATACTTATTATAATTACTTATTTACTTGGTCAATTTTTGCACATGGTTACTTTTTGCACGAGGGCGACTATATATATATATGAGATACATTATTTCATATCTATAGTGATAGTAAATTAAGTGATGAATTTTAATTTGCTTGTTGTGTACAATTATGTAAAGCGAAGATGACTGGATTCTTGTACCAGACCCTTCAATTACTATAGTATAAAGTTATGTTAAAAGTACCTAATAAGACTCATTAAATAACTAAAGGCAAAACACAAAACTAATAGCTTAAGAATGATAGTTTTTATTTATTTGTTATTAACTTAATATTTAGTTTTCATATAACTTCATAATTTTAATATTAGATTTGAAATTTTAAGGGTTTAATGAAAAGCCTAAAATTATAAGTCGATAATTATGTAAACATAGTTATTACATGTTAATCATTTTTATTTTGATACATATTTTCGACACATTTTTAAAATTAAATTAATTTAAACTATGATTCATTATAATTTTATCAAATATGTTCCGAAAGTAAAAATTTAAGTTTAAGATAGGTCAATAATTTTAAGATAGATCAATAATCAAAAAAAATATATAATTTAATAAAATACCTGATTTTGGAACAAAGTCATCATCGGATTCATCAGACATTTTAAAATCATCATCAGAATCATCATCTTTATAAGATACAGGTTTTTTTTTTGAATTGGTTTCTTGAAATAGATCATCAAAAGATTTTTGAGGTTTACCTGTACATTAAAAATATGAAAATAATATGTTGATGGTAGAATAAAAAAATTTTAAGGTAAACATACTGCTAGTAGTTGGAGATTTAAAAACATCATCTGAATCTGAAGAACTCAATGAACGTTTAGGTTTCGAAGCTGCTGCTCTTGGTTTTCGTTCAGGTTTTGATGCAAGCATATCATCATCATCATCATTATCAATTTCAATGGGTGCTTTCTTTTTGACAGGGGCTTTTTTAGGAGGTGGTTTTGCTACAGGAGAATCATCAAGTGTGATAACATCATCAGTTGTACCATTGTTCTTTTTAGCTGGAGCTTTTTTAGCAGCAGGCTCCTTTTTAGCAGCAGGCTCCTTTTTAGCAGCTTTCTTGGGTGAGTCTTTTTTCTTTTTCGGTACAAACTCATCATCAGACATAGCACTAAATAAAGAATATAATATAAATTATATTAAAACATTAGTATTTAGATTTAGATATTAGATAGATACAATACTTAAGAAATGACAAAATAAAATATATTAATGTAAAATTCGGAACAAAGATATTAATATTTTTATTTTTTCCAAGCAATTTATACTTTTATCAGTCATTAATTACTCTTTGATTTTTATAAATATATTATTAAAAATAATTTTAAATTAAACATACTCATCAGAAAATGCATCACGCATTGGTGATGCTTTAAAACTATTATCACTTTTATCTGATTCATTAGCTGGATCATCTTCATCACCACTCTCAAATTTAAATGATATGTTAGCAGCTAATTAAACAAAATAAAAACATTACAATAGTTACATTAATAGATACCAACTATTTTGAAATAAATTATAAATGTAAAATTACCAGCTTGTCGTTTTGAAACATTTCTGGGGGGTGGTGGAGGAGAATCAGATAAATTACCCCCATCATCATCATCATCATCGATTTTGTCAAACTTTAATTTAGTCTGTTTTAAGCCATCAGTTTTCTTTTTGGCCGCAGGCTTCTTTTCTTTTTTTTCTTTTTTCCCATCATCTTCACCACCTTCGCCTTCGCCTTCACCTTTTTTCTGATGATAAAAAATTATTCATTTTAAATAAATTGAATTGAATTTTTTTTAAATAAAACCATTAAATTAAAACAAAACCAATTCGATACCTTTTTCTCAGCACGTTTTCCTTTATTTTCTTTAGCAGCTATTAATTTTTCTTCTTTTTTAAGCATTTCAGCATCAATTTTAGGAACAATACGTCTTGCAGCAGGCGATGGCAATGAATCGGCAGCCAGCTGTGTTTTTTTCTTACCACCAAGAGCTAGTTTACTTTTACCACCTTTTGCTTTTCCAGCATCATCACCTAATTCATCTAATCTCTCCTTTTCTTCAACTTCATCCAGCTAAAATACAAAATCATAATTTTAAATATTTAATTAAATTATATTATATTTTCATTCAATAGGTACTTTTTTATTCTATATACACTTATTGATAATTATAATAAACAACTAGATCTTACTTTTTCTAATAACGCATCTAAATCTTCAGTCCATAAATCAGCAGGAGATTTTTTCTTCAATATATCAAGTTCAGTACATTTTTCATCTTTTTTCCTTAATAATTCATTCTTTTTCTCTAGAGTTAAATGCCAGAAAGACATTCCAAGTAAATAATCATAGTCTAAGGTTTCATCATCTTTAGAAGAGGCACTAGTTGATGGAGCTGTTTCATCTTCTTCAGTTTCCTCAGCAGCTCTTCTTTCAGCTTCATCCAACTAAAAAAAAAATAAAAAAAAAAACACAAAATGCTAAATATAAAATAACAATTTAACATAACAACTATCATTATCAATGAAGAAATAAACATACCAATACTGATTCTCTATCTTGAACTAATTTCCAAGCCTTCACAGGGTCACTATTATAACCTCGTCGTACTAATTCTTTGACCATTTCAGTTTTCTTACGATTTTCAATTCTTAAGTCTCCATCACATTTTTCAACGATAAATCTGAAAGAGTAAAATGCTATTAAATAATTAAAATTAAAAATATAATGTAGATATATAGACAAGATAATGGTGATGGGTGCAAAGCACCTCTAATCAGCCTTTTTTACAACTCATCTAGTCATAATAATTGTTGTAAAACTGAAACCAATAATCACAAATTTCAGAGAATAGACCCTCAGCAAAGTTCAGTTGATAATAGTGTAACCTATTGGTAGTTTTATAAAGAATACAATTCCAAATTTATAATTAGAGCAATTTTCAAGGCCTAAACAATAAGAGATTGAGAAAAATAACAAAATAATCTATGGCCATATAGTATATGGTTTATATTCATGAAAAATACCCATCTTACTATATTTACAAAAAATATCATATGGAGCAACCTCTTAACACGAATATAAATGCATGTTAAAATATCCTTCATCAGAGTACACCAAAATACTCAAGAGGATAATTTTATTAGTGGCTTAGTTATGTTAAATTGTCAATATATAAGACAATTACATTAATATTGTATTATACTTACACATTAAAATTAAAAACATAGACTAATCATCAGAAGAATTCTAACACAATGTTTTTTTTAATAGAGTAGAATTTATATTACACTCAAAACAACCTTGTTGAGACAAGCTATTAAAGAAAATTGCGCCTCATTTGGTTTATGGACCATTTAAAATATGCTAAGAAATGTGATACCAAGTTGAATGAAAACCAAAGAAACTTTCAAGTTTATTAAATTATATTATATTATAATATAAATTTTTTTTTATCAAAGCCATAAATTATATTAGGTAACACAGGTTTCTTAATAACAAAAGATTGCCAAAACAGATTCGAATGTAAAAATATATTTAATATCAACTTTTATATTTTCAACTTACCTAGCTTGATTTGTTAATTTAGCAGCTTCAGCTCCTAACATACCTTCTAAATAGGCTTTGCGTTTACCATAAAATTCTAATCGAACATCATAAAACTCACGCATTATTTGCATAGTAGTATCATATCTTTTCAATACACAATCTTTATCAAATGCACACTGAAAATAACAATTTGGAAATTCAATTATAGATTAAAACTACAATATATTAAAAATTACCATTGAAGTTAAACCAATAGATGAATGAAGCTTGAAAAACTTATGAACACCCTCATTTTCTGCTTTTTGAAGTTTTTCAGGATTCATGGTTACAACAAATTTGATAGTAGTATCAGTATTGTATTCTTTATAGTCACTATTACACAATAAAATAGTTGTTAGTAAATAGCAACAAAATAATCAGAATCATTATTAAATCATGTTACTCACCTAATTACAGCAGGAGATTTTTCACTATCACTTAACATAGATTCCAATACACTTTCCTTATAGTTTTGGGTCCAAACCCCAACAGGAAGTTCAGTTATTTCAACTTTATTATGTCCAATTATTCCAACTTCACCACTAGTAATAAATTTCTGCTCGGAAAGTTTTTCAACATGCCCAGTAAAGTTTTTATACCAAGGTTTCTAAAGAAAAGAAAAGAAAATTTAATAATGTCAACAAAACAAATTCAATTTTAAATTACCATTGGTAACGGATCTTCACCCCTTATCATTCGTTTTAAGTTTTGAACAACTTCTCTAGGATTATGATTGGGTATTTTGGTCATCCATCCTGTTCCAATACCTTCTGCGCCGTTAATCAGAACCATGGGAATAATAGGCATATACCAGACAGGTTCAATTTTTTGATTATCATCTCGAAGATAATTTAATAATGGATCATCGTGAGGATGAAAGATTAATCGTGTCAAAGGGCTATAATATATTAAAACAATTTTATATAATTATGTATAATTACACAATATTTGATTATGAATTATTTAATACTATATTTATTGAATTTATAAAGTTTATAAGATGAATTACCTAAGCATGGTGAAAATATATCTTGGACTAGCTGCATCTTTGCCACCTTGAAGTCTAGTACCAAACTGACCTATGGGTTGTAACAAATTAATGTTGTTACTTCCTACATAGTTTTGTGCTAAATTTATAATAGTAGACATCAAAGACATTTCTCCATGGTGATATGCAGAATGTTCAGCCACAGAACCAGCTAATTGGGCAACTTTAATTTCACGTTTATCATTTCTTTTAATACAAGTAAATAAGACCTATAAATCGACAAAATTAAATTTCATACAATTGGAAAATAATAAAATACATAATATATGACAAATTTTACTTTTCGTGATCCTGGTTTTAATCCATCAATGACTGATGCGATAGACCGTTCATTATCCATGTTACTAAACAATACTAATTCTTTGTTCACAAAATCTTTATATGTAACTGTTCTGGTATTTTTTTCATACAAATATTCTTCAGCTAAACCAGCTTCTTTACGTCTTTTACTTTCAACCATCCAACTGGTTAACCATTCTTTACGGGCATCTACCATCTTTTTACTGAAGGCCTAAATATTTATTTAATTATATAAAAAAAATATCAAAATAAAACTTGGTAGGTAATTCAATAAACAATAAATTACCATTTCAATATGTTCATCATCATTTGCTCCTTCATATTTGAATAATATTCTATGCCGTTTCATGTTTTGAAAATATTCTTTAGCCTCCTTTGAAGTGGAGGTACCCAACCCTTTGTAGTACTTTATCTTGTATTTATTCCAGTTTCTTGTAGCATCTTTCCACTCTTCAAACTCAGGTAATGAATAGAATGAAAATTCTTCTTTGCCTTTGGAAGCTTTTACAATAGGCGTTATGAATTCTTCTAAAAATGGTAACTTTAATAATGATGGCCAATTATGATGAATAAAATTAATTATCAATCCTTTGATATGTGACCCATCCTAAAAACCAAAAATTATTAATTATTGTACATTAATTACTACTACTACTTATACTTAATTATATTATTTAATATTTATAAACATAAATTAGAATTATTATTTTATAATTAGCACTAATAGTATTACCTACTTAAAATAATTCTAAAAAAAAAAGATTCATATTCACCTGATCTTGATCTGTCATAATCATAAGTCTTCCATATCTCAATGACTTTAAATCTTCCATTGTCTCGTACTTCTTCTTGTATTGCAATCCAACAATCTTTACAATATTGTTTATTTCTGCATTTTCCATAATCTAAAGTTATAAAATTATTACTCAAATGAAAAATAATTTGTAAACCAAAACTTACTTGTTTATGAGAAGCTTCACGGACATTCAACAATTTACCTCTAAGAGGAAAAACCCCATATTTGTCACGGCCAACAACACCAAGTCCAGAAACAGCTAAAGATTTAGCTGAATCTCCTTCAGTTAATATCAATGTACAATCTATTGAATTTCTGGTACCGGCATCATTAGCATCTTCCAATTTTGGTACTCCCTTCAGTTTACTTTGTTTTTTTCCACTTTGTTTTTGTAACTGAGTTTGAGCTTTAAATTTAGCCCAACTTAAAACTGCTTCTACAATACCACATTTAGATACCTAAAATAAAGTAAAATGATTAGGTAAGTAATAATCATAAAGAAGTATTTAATTTTAAATTTAACAAATTAACTTACGTTCGTGATAAACTTTTCACTCAAAGAGCATTTTGAACCAAAATTTTTAACTTGCAATGTCATATGTTCTTTAGTTTGAGAGTCGAATGTAGGATTCACAATTAAACAATTGACAAACACCCAAAGATGATTTTTTACTTGATGATTTTTCAAATCCATACCACCTTTATTACGTTTTTTTACAATATCCACTAGTTGTTTCACAATCATATCTGTGATATAATCTACATGTCTACCACCCTATATAAATAATTTTATTTAAAAAAAAATATTTTTAAACAATTAACAAGTTTAATTTACTTTAGTTGTAGCAATACTATTGACAAAAGACACTTGTTTAAAACCACTATCTGACATAGTGACAGCAACTTCCCACCGATTTCCTGCGTTTTCATAAACAAGTTTTAAAGGATTTCCTATTTCGTCTTCTTTTCCTTTGATATACAAATTTACATAATCTTGGAAGCTTTTAATCTGAAAAAAATAATCGAGATAAAATTATGAAGTACAAATCAAAAGAATAAATACTTAAATTATTAACTTACAGGAAGTTGTTTTCCATTTAAGTATACTTTTACTCCACGAGTTGAAGCAGCAACGTCATATGCACGTCGAGACATTAAATCAACAATATCTTTATCAAGAGATGTCATTCGGAATTTCGCAAGATCAGGACTAAATGTAACTTTTGTATAATCACTAGCTTTCATTTCTTTAACTGATGGATTTGAAGATTTCCCCATATTGTCTGCCCATGTCTAAATATTCAAATATTAAATTGATTAATAATAAGACATTTATTATATTACAAAAATAATACTATACCTGTTTGAATGCTTTTTTATATTCACGACTAGCGGTTTCGACAGTAAATTTGTTACTGAATATATTGCAAAGCTTAGCACCAAATCCATTTCGACCTCCAGTCACTTTTGCTTCTTCATCATTATAGTTTGAACTAGTTAATAGATGTCCAAAAATCATAGTAGGAACATACATTTTTTCATCTTTGTGTTCTACAACAGGAATTCCTTGACCATTATTCCAAACAGATATAATATTTTCTTCCCTGAAAACAATTATAAATTAATAATAATCAAATATAACAATAATAAATTAATATTGTTTAAAACACTCATTTAGGTATTCAAATGCAACAAATGTTTTATTGGGACATTTATTATTGACACTAAAAAAATGTGTTTTAAATGTTATTCATTGGTAAATAAATGAATACAGGGTACTAATAATTTTATTGAAACATTTTCTGTGCATGATAAAATACATATAAACCTTAAATGGGTAAGTAATTTTTACAACTTCTGAGAAATGTAATTTTTTCTTCGCTTAAAATTTTTTGAAGTTTTATAAAATGTATGATACTATTCAAATATCAAATAGCTATATTCTACATGCATTGAATAATACATATCTTAATTCAATAGTATATAGGATACCGATCAGCTTTAACAATCAATGTACTTATGTGTACATAGAGTCAAACACAGCATTTACAACGATTGTCTCAAAGCATCTGTTAGAAGTATATAAATGAATAAGTATATAATAAACTAATTTGTAATACTTCTAGTGTGATTGATATACATTTATTATTTAATCTACTTTCTTCATTATTTTTACGTACTAACATAACTTTCTAGATTAAATTAAAACCATCTAATGAAATATTCAATTAAAAACCAATTTTAATCATTACAAATTACTTAAAAGAACAGAACTGTAAAATTAATTTGTTATGTTCTAGATTAAATAATTTAGAACATTAGATTGATTTCTTATAATTAATTATCATTTATATTAATTTTAGCAGGAAAATACAGCGATTATATCATAAGAAGATATAATAACCCGACAAATACTGCTATAATCTATATATAAATAGGTTAAAGATTTTTTTTCAATCCCTTTTTCTCAACAACGCGTAAATCGATTTTGATAATTTTTTTTACTCAAAAAAGATGTTTGATAGTAGAAGTGTCATCATACAACTCTATAGTAAAAAAAATTCTCAAATTTTATTGGTGGAAGCAATTTTTTTACATTATTTTATTTTCAATTCTTGTTTTTGAATAGTCATTGTCAAAAAACTGAACTAAATGGCAACATTTTTTTATCAATAATTGTACCTCAAACCATACATAAATAAAATAACAATTTGAAAAGTACTTGACCATTGTTGATTAATATAACTATAATAAATAAATATAACTAAGGTATAAAATATGAATATCAAGTGTATTGATTTTAAACATTTGTATTTCATTATTTTATTGTTATTAATATGTAAAGCCAATAAATGTACTTGCATTCTATAGCTAACTGTTATATGGGGATGTTTTTACCAATACTAATTTAAGGGGAATTTTTAATCCTAGATTCATACATAACATATTTATTGTTTAATGAAAAGTAAAACTTATTTTAAAATCATTGAAGTATTGAACTACAAGTGCTCTGTAGCACCATAAATACTTATTTATTTCAAGTAGTTAAAATTATAACCCGATGGAAATAAATACAATAATAAAACCTAATTATGAATATTTAATATTCATTCTTGAAATTATTTCAACTACAGAATTTAAAATAAAAGTAAATAAATTGGATTAAATAGGTAATAAGCGAGGTAAAAAGAATGAGTTTATTACAAAAGGGAAATATATGCAAAGCAAGAACAAAATATTTCATAAAGGTGATATTAAAAATGCATACTAATAGCATACATATTGCACTATTTTGTAACTTGACATAAATTTTAGTAAAGTTTGTCAAATTTTGAGAATCTAAAATAAAGACAACTTTTCTTAAATGGTTTTATCTTAAAAATAGTATAATTAGATTCATTATTGACATATTAAACTATCTCTTATTAAATGATATTTCTCATGTCAGTTAAAACTTTAAATCTGAAATTATATTTAACTGTCAGTCTTAAAATAAATGCTTCAGGTAAACATAAGTATGCCATAAATTAAAAATTGACATACCAACCTATTTTTTTAGAATTCAATTTTAAATTTTTATATTAAACTACAAAAAATATTATTAAACTAAATTCATATTTTTTTAATATGGTTTTTATAGGCATATAATCTAAAGAATTTTTTTGGTACATCAAAATACATTTTTAAGAGCATATTGGATATTTTTAATAAATAGAAAATCTTAACTTTATAAATAGGTAAATTTCATTTTTTTTTCTTTTACTGATATATTGTATTTTAAAAAAACTAATATTAATTTGTTGTAAGGAAGTAAGTAGAACAATTAAAGTGTATGCTTCACTTGAAAATATTAATAACAAATGAAACTTACTTGTTAATTTCAATTTTTATTGTATCCATGGTTGGATCTCTCTGTTTATTATCAGCAGCATTCACCAATATTTCATCAAAAATTTTGTACAGCCCAGGAACATATGTTATTTCTCTTTGAACCATAGCATTCTCTTCAGTATCATATACCCACATAGACTCTGTGACCGGTTCGACTGAACCTATAATATAACAATGGACAAACAATCAGTCAATGTTTTATTACAATATATTGGAAGAATTTAGGAAAAAAAAATACTCAGTAATTTATTTAAAATATTTTATTTTTTAAGTGGATATTTCTTACCGATGTATGTATCAGGTCTGAGCAATATATGTTCGAGTTGTGATTTTTTTTGATATATTTCTTCAACAGCAGTCTTCTTCGACTTGGGAGCCGCAGGAGGTGTCCCTCCATTCTCTACAGACGCCATACCGGCAACGGAAGCGTTGAGAAATTTATGTTTTATAGACAACAACTCTGCAGAAAGACAAAAAAAGGCTATAATATAGGTAACATGCAAACAGAAAAATTAAACAAAAGAGTTTTATTATCACAACAACATTGGATACTGTTCCAACGATACTTGGCATGTTAGTATAGTACCTTTTAATTGCCCAAGGCAATTGGCCAATACGAAAAAAATGTGTTATAAGACGGAATAGCCGACCGGCGGTTTATCGCGATACCAAACGGAGAGACAACATGGTGTTCGAGATAAACAGCCGTAATAGAAGCGTTGACGGCACGTTGTCTCTAACGGCTATCTCTCTCACCACTCGAGCATCGATCAAAACAATAGAACAATTGATATTCGCGGAGATCCTCGCGAGCACACAACAGTTTTCGTACACACATTCACACGTACCGCGACGATTACACAAGAAGCCGATGCGACTGACGATCGATCGGAACGGCCGAGAAGACATGCAGCGAACGTACCGCGGTGCCGGGAACGAGGACTCCGGGATCCGGACGCTTGGAGTCGACGAAGACGACGCCAAGTCGCGTACCGACGACGACAACGATATACGCCTGGTCGATGGCCGCGGGTCGCAAATCTACGCGGCCCGTGCTACAGTAACGACAACATCAACAAACTCACCTGGAAATGTCCGCGATCGTGTGGCGGCGAATAGTGCGGATGACGCGCCGGCGTTCTGGCCGAGAGCGGGGCAACGCGGGGTAGACGACAAATAACGACGCGCGTAATCCGCGGTTCACGTCGGCGGCGGCGGAAGATAATCGCGCGGGCCCTTGTTGACGGTCGTAAACACTCGCTCGGCAAGACTTTTCTCCCGAAAACGGTCGACGACCGTTGTGGGAGCGTATTGACGGACGAGACGACTATAGGTCGGCGTCCGGGTCGCGCGGTTCGCCGTGAAAATAATGACAAAACGTTCGGTTCGGGGAAAGAAATGAAAAAAAACAAACCAAAAAAAAAAAAAACGGTTTTCGTAAGATGGCCGACGGAAACCTATCGCCGGGAGATTTCGCGCAGCGTACGTGCCGGACACGCATGCGCACCACTTGCCCCGCATTACTGCGCGTGCGTGCTCGTTCGCAGCTCGCGCGTTCACTTGTTGTGCGCAACATTTTTGGCGGCAAATTGTCTCGCGGCCGTCGCGCGCCTCTCTTCCATTTCGTTTTCGAACAAAGTCACCACCACTACCACATCGTCCCCGTTGTTATTGTTGTTGTTTTTATGCCACGTATAACCCACCCGGCTCATCTTGGGCCCGGGTGACCGTTTCGATTTAAAATTCGGAGGGTTCGTTGCAGTCGCGTTGGTTTGATAGAGACTTTGCTGCCAAACTAGGTACAAATACTATTATTATTTATTACCAATCAGTGGCGGCTCGTGAGGTGCACGAAAAATGTATAAGATAGTTATGTAAGATGGTAAAAAATATTAATTTTGCTAGCGGTACACGCCATAATAAAGTACCCACTTATCAAAATTATAATATTAAGCCGCGTCCAGACCAAGAAACATTTGTCGTCGTCTTTGTCAACAATGTCGGGATTTTCATTAAATTGATTTTAATTATCAAACCAGAACTCTTTAAGACATAAATTACTAAAAATCTCACATTTTCTCCGTGTATCAACAACGCTCAAAAGAAAAACTTTGAAAAATAACTCGTTTTTTGTTCTTTTCTATAACTAATAGGTACAGTTTTTAAATTGTTATATTAAGACCTACACATTTTTTAATGAAATATTATATACTTGAATAATGCAACTGAAAATATTTAAACTCGTTAATCAGGATTTTTTTTATACTACTAGCATTTAGCTGAATTCTTATTTACGATTTTTACGGATTCTAGTTATGAAACTTGGGATTTAGATTGATCAATTTGTTTTGAACCTATTGATAAAAAAATATCTTCTCTATCAAAACAATGTTTTGAAAGAATTTGATAAAAAACAAAATAAACTAATAGTAATTTCAGTAAAATAAATTGTATTATTAACTGTAATGTTGTTAGCACACAGTCCAATAATATCGGGACGATATCGGTGATTGTGTCGGATACACCGATAATACGTTATTTTAAATCAATCGTTTGCACACTATAATGTGATCGGAATTATAGTTCCGATCCGATAAAATATCTATTTTAATCCACCGATATCGTTGTGAATGTCGGACAAACGACTAAAATAAAAATCGTCCGATAAAATCGGACGATTCTTTATCGGTCCGGTTTTAATGATTAGTAAAAATAAATGGTTCGTTTGCACACTCGTCGATATTATCGGAATAATGAAGTAAAATGTAGTTTTAATTCCTCGCATGTATCTATGATATGTATCTAACTTATCTAAGCTCCTGCAAGGAAGTCTCGAGCACCACAACACAACCACCCTGACCTGCAGCGCCGGGGTGGGTTGAGCCTGAGACACGCACCAGCACCGAGGAAAGCAGGCTAGGCCCGTTCACGGGGTGGCCGGCTGGGTGGGTCTAGGATAATATTGTACATAGACCGTGTATGGGATTAACTAGGGATCAGACCGGTTGAGACACACACTAGGCCACGGAGGAAGGCCAATCCCGTCTGTTCTCTAAACGATCCATTAAAGAGATGTGAGCCGCATGGGAATGGAGGATCTGCGATTACATCAAACCACTGAGGAAAGCAGATCCATACATTCACAGGAAGGATAAAATACCTATAAATACATTGTAAGGGGATAATATGGGGATTGTCCATGGTCATCCCTACCTGAGCTGTAAATTGTATACAATAAACGATGGCAGCCAAAGTCAAAGTAATGCGAACAGCGGTTTTGGCCGTGGTTGTCGGTTCAAACAGAAAAAAAAAGGTTATTGTATGAGTAGGTTATCTGTAGGAAAAGACTTTGCTGGATTTTTTAAATTTATTTATAACAATTGGGAACGTGCAATAAGTATATGTGAGCTCAATTGAAAAAGTGACAATATTTTCATAAAATTGTATGATAAGATGTTTTATTATCTAGGACAGAGATGGCCAACCCGCGGCCCGCCAAGGAAAGTTTTGCGGCCCGCGACATTTATCAAATATTTACAAAAAAAAATTATTTTTGTGCCGATAGAATATTCTGGAATGTCCGCGCAACGCGATATCTGTATTATTAACAACGTAATCGCAACAAAAGTTACCTAACAGATGAAAACTTGCAACATCAATTACGGTGTGCAAATACAAGCATTTCTATTGATTTAAAAAAGCTTAGTGAACGAGTTGAGAAACAAATATCTCACTAAATAGTAATGTTTACTCCATTTTTTTGTGTTAAATACTTAAATATATTTTAATTTTTTTTTAAATACGTTTATAATTTTATATGTGATCTAATTTTGAATGAAAAAATATAAATATATGTGATTATATTAATATTTTGGCTGATGACCTTTTTTTTTTTTTTTTTGGCAATCCTATATGTGGCCCGCAGGATTGTTATGTATTTACAAAGTGGCCCGTAAGATCATTTGGGTTGGCTATCCCTGATCTAGGACTTGAAATTAAAATAGAATGTATTGTTGACATTGAGAAAAAAATTTGAATTTCTAGCACTTTTACTTTTAGATAGTTACGAATTAATAACTAAAATCAATTTTACGCAAATCAAGTTTACAACAACATTTTACCGATTTTACTCAATTATTTGGTCTTTTTCTTTATGCATGAAAAAAATAATTAAAAATTTCTAATATTGATCTTTCTAAAGTACCTATTAATAGTATATATAAAATTTCTAACCTAGGATCAACGTAATTTTTTGACCATTATTACCAGCCAAAAGAATGTTTATATATACACGATCTCATACATAAAAAACAAAGATATATTGTAAAACTATAATACATTTTTTCGTTTCACTCAGAATCTTAAAATATGAGAGCATGTAAACGGTATAATATATGTAAAAAAGTTATATTTGCAAATTCATATATAAATTTAATTTTCGATCAATATTTTTTTTTTTTTTTTTGTTACTAAGTTTTAAAATATTTCAACTACTAGAGTTAATAGTCCGTAAGTTTTACAAAAATGTATGGGATTTATAAATATATACACAAAAATTATTATTTATGGTAAGTTAACAAATTTAATGGCCTTGAAAAATTTTTAAGTAGAATTCGTGATGATTTCACCTAACGCTTTCTCCAAATTAATAGTGGTTTAGAGATAATGATTATTGATTTGCATTTTTAATAATGAGAATAACGAGTTTATGTTTTTAATAAAAAAAAAACTTAAAACCTCCCCCTCCCCCGAAATTTGTTTTCAGTTACGACCTTGATAAACGGTATATATTATATTGCATTGAAGCTTTACTCAGAATCGTTTTTCTATAGAAGTAATTTATGGTTTTTTTTTTTTTTAATACAATACGCTCGTTAATATTATTTTTTTCGAGAAATGGAGGGACAAAAGACGGACTTCTCACTACTATTAATTATCCGAAAACCGAAGGGACGAAAGAAGAATTTCTGCCACCGTTATTTTACCACATATTTTAATACAAATTGTAACAAATATTTTGATTAGTAGTTAAAAAAAAAAATTAAGGAACAAATAGGTATAAAACACTGATTTGATTATAAGTTTAGTAGATATGTGGCAGTTGAGTATAATCGTATTGTTTACATACAATATGTTTAAACATATACACACATACAAATGTGAACTTTAATCAATAATACATTTTGAATTCGTTACGATTTTTTTCAGCAGTTTAAAGCGATTTAGCGTTAATATTTTATGATGACAGATGAATAAAAGTCTGTAAATAATGATTTCACTGAGTAGTGAAAATAAGATATACGTGAAATAGTATATTTATATTCCTACAGATCCTATATATTATTATGTTGTAATTCGAGTTTGTTAATAATACTACAACAATTTATTCATATGCCTCACAAATTATAGCCTATATAGACATGGTTATAGTATTGGAATAAATTAAACTTGAATATTTTATAAACAACCTTGTATATTAAAAACATTTTTTTCTTTTTCAATCATTTTTAAAGCATTATTCTTGTAGTAAATATACTTAAAATAGGTTGTTATACTTTTTATAATTTTAAACATTATATAATATATATATATTATGTCTGCACATTATAATGAAATCAATGAGTGGTGTATAGTTTTAAATAGCCTAAAGGGTGCGAACGATTTTTTAAAACCTGCAGTATTTTTATTAATTTTTTTTTTTTTTATTAGATTTTGTGACACAATTAATATCGACAGTTAGTGAAAACCTGCAGTATAACATAGCTAATTGTTAATATATCCACCTAAATATATTTAGTAACCATAATGCATTCCTAAGTACTTAATATATTTTTGATTTGTATATCTTTATCTCATAAGAAAATATAAGTTACATTAGTCTCAACTAAATAAATAAATAAATAAGTTTTCAGTATAGGCGTACACACCAATTATATTACTTTTGTTTATACTCGGTATCATATCGTAATTCTTATGTAGAAAGCACAGTTATAGATGGAACCGTGATAGAGAATATGTAGACATCGTCTTAGATAAAAACAAAGCATAGAATATTTTTCGGCAAACAATATCACTATGAGATAACCGTAGACATAACATTTTATTTAGGTACATGGATAACTTAACACATTAATGCGTCATAAGATAATTATTAGGCTTAATGCTTTCATATCTGAAATTATGACCTAATAAGTAATTTTAATATTAGTATAACTCATGACGTAAAACTTATGTAAAGAATAGGTATATACTGTGATGAAAATTTTTCTACATAAATTAATGAGTGTACCTATGTATATATAGAGAATAGGCGGTATTGGCTGATCATTGGTATAGTGTCAAGTGCCTCATGCATACTCCTAACTTTATTTCAATAGCCGATATAGCTTGCAATAATAGATGTTAAAATATTTTACATGTAATGCCTATGTGTCATATTAAAGATACATTTTTGGACTTTGAGGCCATTTTTAAATATTAATAATGATTTTGTAAAAATTTTAAACACTGGATATGGTTTAGTTCGATTTACAAATTGAGTGTACCTGTTAGAAATTAAATTCTCAATTAGTGACATTGTCTTTTATATTTTTATTCAAAATTTAAAATCATACTGAAATAATATTGTTATAAATTCAAAACGTATCTAATAAAAATGTTGGTGAGGTTTTTATTAAAAAAAAATCATTGTTAGCTAAGATGATGTTTGAAATTATTTCCATTTATCTAACATAATATTATTAGGTGCTTTATACTTACTTTGTACCTGATTGAATGGTGGTATAGGTATAAGGTACCTTAGAGTACTTAAATTAAGTGAGTCATGTCGGGTACTCAGATCAACTCCATTCAAAAAAATGTAATAAATATTATGTATGTTATAGAATAAATAAAAAACAGATTTAAATAGTACAATTCATAAATAAATGCGAATATAGGTACGTATATATGTATGTATACTTACGTCAATCACTTTAAATGGTAGGTACTAATTATTTCAATCACGTCCTTCGCAAGAGCAAATTCGAAATAAATAATATGTAAGTATAAATTAATATAAAAATTACTGTAACAGTTGTAAATTATAGACAAATCTCAAAAGTCCCCCCAAAAAAGATAAATAAATAAAAAACGAAACAAAAACATAAACAAGATAATTTACCTACCTTATTATAACAAAATTATACGTGAATCGCAAGTATAACAACACACGTGATTACCCACACACGCGCGCTTCTCCAAGTAAATTTCAACTAAACCCGATACCCAAATAATAAACATCTGTAACAATATAGCACACTGTGATAATATTATGGTAGGCATCAGTATTCGATTATCGTAAGTCTGACATTTCCCCGCACGGGTTAGCCACTCATACGATAAAGATAGTTTGTATAAAATACTAAATTTAATGGTATTAATACTGACGATAGTAAATGTTGGGAATAAGTCGAACACAGTATCTAAGGTATCAACATAACGACGTGGTGTATAATACATTACATACATTATAAAATATCATTGTGTATGCCTTGTAAAAAACGCCATAGAATGAGACCTTTAATTATGGCATTTCTCCGAGGACACAGAGTACATTATACCTTTATTATATATATATTATATTAATAGAGACATCAGTGATTATAGACACGGAAACCGTGTGCGTGTGAAAGGTCTACAACCGTGTAAACGGTTGCCGTGTGCGCGGAAACCGTGTATGTGTGAAAAGGCCCGTTTGAGTTTTAAAAAGTTAACCCCCCAAAACTACTACCCTAGGGTTATTCAAAAATATGAATTTTACTTTCCATTTTAGATTTTTTTAAATAAAGACACTTGAAATATAAATTTTATTTTATTTCGAACATGGTAAAGTTGCTGTAAAACAATTGCTGAATCATCCTGTATATATATGTGTATATATATATATATATATATATATATATATATATATATATATATATATATATAGATTATATACTTAGTATATAATATGGAACACGTATATTAGCACTCGGCGTACAGAACTGCAAATGCTGAAATTTAGTTTTATTTTCCCTTACATCTCGAATCGATATATACAAACATTTATCATCAAATATAAATTATTTTATAAATCATGAAAAGTTCGTATTATTTTAATAATTATTATTATTCACAGTTAGACATTTTTCTCTTTTTAAAAATTCATCGCAATCCCGAATTGTTTTGTTATCAACAAAAAGGGTAATTTCGAAATATATCAACAAAACGTCAATTACTACTTCATTAAATTGAACGCACCTAGCGTAAACAGAAAGCATAAAAGTATAAAAGAAATATATTTCATACGCACGCAGCGCTCGTAATATTACAAGTTTAAAGTTCAGTAAGCATACGTTGTGCACGATATTAAAAAAAAAGTGATCCACGGTAGCGGCACGACATAAAAGCGCGAGTGGTGTACGGACTTTCTGTTAAGTATACCATCGTCAGGGATGTCGGCCTATACGGTTTGAATGCGAAATCTGAATAGCACTCAATAGAGAAGTCTAACGCTTTGGTATAATCCGTTTTTTCCGCTCACGTGGCGTCGAAATCAAAACGAATCTAACAGAAATTCACGATCAACGAGTTTTAGCTAAGTCGTGGTTATTATCATGCGTACTGTAAGTAGTGCAATCGAACTTTTTGCGTACACACTTTGCAGTCCTGCGGTGAATTTTGAACCGTCAAAAGAATGTGTGGTGTATCATTTAAACAATTTTTGTTTCTCTTTGACGATGCTATTGTTGAATAAAATGTCATATATTTCATTTGTCTGTTAAACATTATTAAAAATATTTGATATTTATTTTAATAAAAAATAACCTTTGTGACAATAATTGTATTCGTCTGTGTAAAAGTTTGTTCTCTATGGCAAATGTATTTCTCTATGACAACTCTTGTCCTCTATGGCAACTCTTGTCCTCTATGGCAAATGGTTTTCTCTATGGCAACTCTTGTCCTCTATGGCAAATGTATTTCTCTATGGCAACTCTTGTCCTCTATGGCAAATGTATTTCTCTATGGCAACTCTTTGCCCTCTATGGCAAATGTATTTCTCTATGGCAACTCTTGCCCTCTATGGCAAATGTATTTCTCTATGGCAACTCTTGTCCTCTATGGCAAATGTATTTCTCTATGGCAACTCTTGTCCTCTATGGCAAAATGTATTTCTCTATGGCAACTCTTGTCCTCTATGGCAAAATGTATTTCTCTATGGCAACTCTTGTCCTCTATGGCAAATGTATTTCTCTATGGCAACTCTTTGCCCTCTATGGCAAATGTATTTCTCTATGGCAACTCTTTGCCCTCTATGGCAAATGTATTTCTCTATGGCAACTCTTTGCCCTCTATGGCAAATGTATTTCTCTATGGCAACTCTTGCCCTCTATGGCAAATGGATTTCTCTATGGAAACTCTTGTCCTCTATGGCAAATGTATTTCTCTATGGCAACTCTTGTCCTCTATGGCAAATGTATTTTTCTATGGCAACTCTTGTCCTCCGTGGCAAATGTATTTCTCTATGGCAACTCTTGTCCTCTGTGGCAAATGTATTCCTCTATGCCAACATTTGTTTTCTATAGCAAAAAATTCTTCTATGTCGGCATTTGAACTATCCGGCAATTATATTCCTCTATGGCAAAATGTCTCCTCCTCGACAAATGTATTTCTCAATGGAAAAATGTATATTTTATGGCAAAGTTTGTCTTCAATCGTACAACTAAATATAAACTTCAGGTGGAATATCATGTCACAACACGCTCATATACAAAATATTATTCGAGTGTGTGTGTGTGTGTGTGTGTGTGTGTGTGTGTGTGTGTGTGTGTGTGTGTGTGTGTGTGACGTGTGTGTGTATGCGTGCGTCTGGATGACTATATTATTATCATACGTCATAATTATGTTATTTCATTATTATATTATATCATATAATTATTTCATTATAATATTATTATGTTATCCTCTTTATTGTAAAAATAAATAAATATTAATTTAGAGCTTTGTTGTTGGATAGTAAAACTTATGTTTTTGATTATAGTTAATTATTTAATTAATAGTGTAAAAATAGAATAAAATACCAAATAATTCATCAACTACAAATATAATATATATATATATATATATATGTATATATATATGTATATATATATCTTACACAGTATACACAGTTGTCACAAATTCTCACAATACAGTAGGTATTGCTGGGTATATAAAAATTAAAAATTGTGATAATTATAAATAGGGGCCACAAAATAGGAATGGAGGCCGTTCCCCGGGGCATTGCCCCGGCTGCCCGGGTGGATGTTGCGGCACAGATTATAGTGAGGACCCAAATGCCATCTTTCACGTTCTGAGTAACGAGTTCCTTAACCATAGTTAATATTTCTTCTCCTATAACCAAAGTCATTCTGTAAAATAAAAAAATATGACGAAACAACAACTTTCGGTTCCGAGTGTTTTTAAAATATTATTATTTATCTATATATAAAATACTAAATACACACTGAAAGGTTTATTCCGATTTATCGATCACTCGAAACGATTATTTATTCATCACTCACATTTTTATGTAAAACTTGAGAAAGCAATTTATTTAATGTGATGAAAATAATTTATTGCTCCATTATAAACATATGAACAAAATAATATAGTTTTTGAAAATGTACATGTTCTAGAATTTAAAAATTGGTGCCTGAAAATAAAGTAACTAAAATATAAAACTAATAATAGACATAAATAAAATAACAATGAGTGTTAATAACAACTAAATAGAAAAACAAGTAAAACTTTACCGCATTTTATAACAAAAATGATAAAATTTCTATTATAAAACAAAACAAACTTTGCCTTAAACAATAGTGATTTCAGTTGTGTATTAATTTTAATTCATAATTGCCCAAAACAGTCAGAAAGTCCTTGACTTCTTCTCCACGCCGCCAGTCGATTGGTGTACCATACCTATAACATATAAATGGACACATATAATTAATGAACAATAGTACTGAATATTATACAAATACATGCAAATTTACCACTAAAATATTTAAAAATTTATGAAAATATTTAATTGATTTTAATAATGTTGTTAAAGATTGATTTTCACGCGGGATATTGAAATACAACTAAAATTCATTATAACAACAAAAACATTGTAAACCTATAATATGCTTCATTTTGCTCAAAATCTAAAATATAGACAAATACTAATGTCTAACTTATAATATATTTTTAGTTCCAAAAAAGTAATTCAGCGTTATTTTATTTGTCATATTTTTTTACCATAGAATTTAAAATAGACAACAATAATTTCAGGTTATAGAGAGATAAAAAATATTAAAATTTACTTAGACATATTACATTGTATTTCAAAACATAAAAGGTACTACTCTGTATCAACAATTATAACGATGTACATTTTATTTTATCATTTATAACGTAAGTAGATTATAATAAGCTTGTTGTTATTACACTTAAGTTATTAGATTCGGCTAGGGAAACATGTAGGTAAACTTTGTTTTATTGTTATAGTAAATAGCGATTCCTGTATCGAAAAATTGTATCTAATAGTATTTCTTCTGGTCTTGAAATTGTGAAAATTTTATAAAAATCAGTCTGCAGTTTACTAACAATAGGTACTTCATAAACTTTCACTGTTTTTACGGATTTCTTTTTGAAATGTGATTGGTGTTTGGTTTTAATATTTTAAAATATTTACAAAAACTATCTCATACAAGTACTTTATAAATATTTAAAAAAAGAAAATGTACTTTTTACGATAATTTTGATTGGAAATAGTTGATTTTTAGTTATTATTGTATAATAATTATTAAAAACTTCAAATAGGTACGTAAAAAATTTTTCATAAACAATAAATTATATTTGAATTTATTTCTCTTATTAGATAATAATGCAATAAACTATACCACTATTCTTAAAATAAACTTGTACGAGTATTACACTACTACACTGCAATAGGTATACGCAACACACTAGCTCCTTAGTGTTGTATTAATATTACCTACATATTAAAGTGTTTTAATACATTAATTCGTCTGTAACTCTGTAAGTCTAAATTCAAAGTTTAAATAAATACAAGCATGTATGCTGTATGTATGTAGGTAAATGATAAAATATGTTTATCAGCAATGGTCATTTTTTTTCTTCATCAAGGGTCGAAAAAAACTTAGTAGGTCAATAACACGTCAAGTCAAAGTAAAATATAACACGAAGTAAAAAAAAGCACAAATATATTTTTATTTTACACATGTAAAAAAATGTTGCATAAAGTACCTAAGGTTATTTAAGTACATTTTTCATAAAATATTTAAATTTCATAATAGATTTTGGAGCGGTGAAATTTATCAGAAAAACTGCTGAAATACGTATACTAGAATATTATGTTTTCGCGGATCAGTTATAGTAATTTATGGCGAGTCAGATTTGGCACTGGGGCCGTAGTTTGGTGACCCCTAATACAAACAAATTACAATGTTCTGTAAAAACTCGTATATTTATTTAACGCTCATAAAATACTTTTGGGTTTCATAATTATTGCTTTTTTATTTGTTTTTCATTGCAGATGGAAACATGAAGAATCTATATGTATGAAATCCAACATGATTGGCATTCAATTGATACATTTTTATCGTTGTTTATCTATAGTGTGACTACGACAAGTGAGTAGTAAATGTAATCTTTATACAAATACCTAATATAAACAATATTTATAGTGTACCGACACCGTGTGATGATATATTTCATACTTTTCAAATTAAACGTCTTTATTTAATAGAAACTGACAACCGCATAAAAATTTGATTTAATAGAAGAATATTATTGTTGTACAAGGTCGAGATGAAACATCAAAACAATTGAACACTTAAAATGTATACTAGTTATTTCGCTATTGTTCTTAAAATCCCATAAAATTCATGCATTTGATGTTTTCAAAATAGGTCACTTACATCGATAATATTTTAATGAGACACAATCGGATAGTTAAAAATCCCATAAAATGGTTTATCGTATTATCTATACGTACCTATATGTTAATTATATTATAGTATATTATTTCAAATGTACTCGTATTCCTACATTAACTACAATTATCATTATTATTATTATTATTTTAAATATTGTTGTAAATTATTTTATGTTGAAGCCGATAAATTCGGAAGTAAATTTATTAAACGTTTTTTACCTTAACGTCTATATCTCTGACGCCCAACTCCGCAGCAAGGATTTCTAGATCTGTGGAATGGAGAGTTTTAACTTTGTTAAATTGAGACTCCAGTACTTCCAAAACTTCACTTGAGAGTGATAGATTGGCATTTCCATTTTTATTTGAAAAATCCATTGTAACAATTACTGTAAATAAAGTCATGCAATTTATGAACACATAATACTATCAGGTAAACTCATCCATGTTTTATACATTTTATAGTTGTACATAGAAAATAACAAAATGAAAAATTGTGTGTAAAAATATTTATTTTAATCGTTTATATTATTTCTAAAATAAACACGAAACTGAAACTTTGTTATTTTTCTCAAAATAAATTCAATTCGTCACGTATTAAACCTTGACCGAGCTTACAACTTTGATATAATTAGATATCATACCGTGTTATTAAATTTATTATTTAAATAGATACAAAATGTATATTAATCATAAATACTAATGTAAAGTTGTTTATTATTCATGCTTTCATCTTTTTTAAATCTTAAAAAATAATAAACGCATTTTATAGTAATTATTTATTAATTGTATTAATGTTTTCAAACGTTTATTACAATTTTAATCGTACCAGCATATTGACAAATCTGATATATTATCCACTATACTAAGTAAATAGACAAATTAATGTTAAGAAATCGAAATAATTAAATAATGACTTCGATAAAATATTACAAATATATTGATTAAATACTTTAGTCTTCAGATTTTAATAATTTTCTACGGAAAATACCTACACATAACCTACCAATTTTCATTTTCATACTGCCTACAATAAAGGATACACAAAAGTTTTCATCAATATAATAAATCAAACTATATAAACAGTATATGAGGTAATGTAGGTTATATGTATTATACCTATACATTTTAAATAAGTTTGTGAAATAAATTTTCTTCACTTTCAATCAGGTTAATTTTTAGTTGTTTCTATAACTGTAGGGTTAAATTATAAATAGGCGATGAAACGGATATAATATAATTATAATGTAACTCATTGGAACGTTTAGCATTAGTAATATAATTGAGTTTTTAAATAAGGTAAGTACTGTACACAAAACATTTAACAATAATTCAATATTCTAACAGGATAATTTATTTACTTACCATTCATATGTTAATCGAAGATTTATTGTCATAAAAAATATTAATTTCATACCCTCACATGGCCCACATGGAGTATAATATACAACCTTAATAATATTAAGTGTATAGAAAAATGCGATTAGAAATTAAAATATAAATTAGAGTAGATACCTACCTTCATTTTTTTTAACTGTTATTTTTTCAGACTTTTTTCAAATATAACGAACAATTAAGTGCCATATAATTAATAAATAAAAATCTGTGAAAATCATGTTATTCTTAGTATCATTCATTTTTTATTCACATTATGTTTGCTGACGTAAATTAAATCTTAATATTTTTCAAATTAAAAATATAATTAAATTTGAATTATTCTTTTTTTACATAAAACAAATAATAATATCGTTTTCTTACGCTTTGTTACCAAAATATTTTCACACGCTTTCTCTGTTATTATTAAAATTATTATTATTTAATTCTTCCGACTAAAGTATAAACATAACAATAAACGCGTCCACTTACCCTCTTAAAAAACGACCTTGAACTTCTGAAGGGTGGTTAGGAAATGCAAAAACGGGAGCGCAGTGTTCTCCTCGGACGTGTCGAAATAGAACTATACGAATGTCGAGAAAATGTTCAGCCGGCTCGCTTGATTATACTTGTACGTGTGTTTCGGGCGTGCACTCGACTCTCATCCGCGAAGACGTATTCGGAGACACTGCGGAGGACGTATTGCGTATAATATCATATATATGTTGTATATATTTTATTATTATATACTGTTAAACGACGTCTAAAAAAACCGATTTTCCCACATCATTCCGCGACGGACAAAATTATCACGTAAACAATTATGCACACCGCGTGCATAACATATTACTATACGTATGTAAAATGTATGTTTACCTATGTATTATTATGTGATGTGCGCCCGTGTAAAAAGTCGTTCTATTTTTTCACACTGCGAAATTGGCAAACGCGAGCGCGCGCGTGTGTATTCTCGGACCGCTTTCGACGGATAGATAGTCTCTCGGACGCGGCGGCACACGTTGGTATGAAAAAAAAAAATACACCAGAGGTGTACGTATATACGTATTATTATAATGTGCGCATAATGGTCTAGTCGTCCGCCACGAGAGTAGGTCGGATATCTTCGGTCCCCACCGCGCGACAACTCACGTTATGTACATAGATACTATATACATACGTACATATATATATATATATATATATATATATATATATATATATATATATATATATATATAACGATAACACTTCACACATATTCCATACAAAATATATATATATATATATATATATATATATATATATATATATATATATACATCAACACACACACACACACACACACACTCTTTCACTCACATACGAATTAATTGGTACATTATTAATAATAATACCATGGTTGTCGTATACACGACGAAAAGCCCTTCGGGCAATGGCACGCGTGCTACCGGTTGGTGTTGGTCGGTCGGTGTGCCTAGTCTTTCATGCAGGGGTGACCCTCTTAGATATACGTCGTAATGTACGCCCGCGTCCTCATAATTATATTATCTTAACATACACACACATGTATGTATGTATATATATATCGTATTAATGGAATCGGAACGAGCTGCTTCCTGTATTCCGCTCTGGCGACGAATCCGAGGACACGACGTGATATGGGACCCGAGTAGTGTTTCGAGGATTCCGCGGTGATGGTGATGGACCAGACGGAAATCGCGTACAGCACGCGATAGAACCTATTGTACATATTGTCTTTGTGGAAAACCTGCACCCTGCCCAATGTCGCGCACACAATAATATACTTCACAATAGATTGTGTATTTGCGTCTATATTCGACATTATATACACAATAAAATATACATACAAACATGTATATACAGGGTGTCCCACAAAAACTACCCATACAGAGATATTTCCTGATAAATCTGATGAAAATTATGTAATTCTGTTTTTTTTTTATTTAAAGACCATCATGGCTAAAATTAAGTATACAGATAATTAATTTTACAATAAAATTAATCTAAATGATTTTGCTAAAAATTATAAATTTTTAATGTTCGAAAATTCGAATAATAGCCATTTTATAGAATTGTTTTCCTAAAAATTGTTATGTTAAAAGTTTTTAATTTCATTAATTGAATCATTTTTTATAATTTTTTAATTATTTTTTTTCACGAAAATCATGACGTTAATAAAAATAAAAAGTTAAGCAAACAAAAATTTCCAAAAGAAGAAGTTGAAAAAAACGGCTATAGCAACATTTTATAATATAAATATTTTTAATATAAATAATAGTGCGGTAAAAAATTGTTTAGTTTTAAACTGTAGTTTTAACATGCCTCGTGAGCCATATAAAAAGAAAAAAAAACAGAATTCGATAACCTTTAGTCGCACAGGAGTTATTTCGTAATCGGGTGACATTGCTAATCTTGGTAAATCTTCGTGGGACACCCTGTAAAATACATGTAGGTATATTGTGCAGATATTATACACAGTATACACACACGCGCAACATAATAACACGTATACGTATAATGTTACGGTGAAACACTATAGCCATATCTATACGGATACACCGACGTTATATTATTATGATATATAATATGATTTTCATACATGTCCGTGCACACATTATATTGTTACACATATTATAACAATCGTGTTTATTGGATTTATACATTTGTATTATACACAACTGCGTTTTGCGTTACCTATACACGACGTGCGTGTGTAGATTTTTTCCCGTACTTTCGAGTCTTGGAGTACTGAGCGGCTAGACGTGCAGGTCTTACTAAGACTAGTTATAAAAACGCAAGGCCGTATAAAGTTACGTTCTATGAAATCCCTTTGAATGTCAGCTGATACCGCGAACAATCACTGCAAGCACTCGCGTTGTTAATATGGGGAAAAAACCCAACATGCGGAAGTATTGTCTTTGTCAGACGCAGTTGATATACCTATGATGAATAATGATGCGACGACGTATAGTAGAATAAATTATTTGTTTTTTTTTTCTATTCTCAGTCGTAACGCATATGCTAAAAATGTTATTTTCCCCTCGCGACTTGATTGAGTTTTAGTACTTTCTCGAAATGTTCACACTCGTGAGATAGGTACGTACCTACGCCCCCGTATATTGTGGTTTAACAGTAGTAAAAATTTTAATACACGCAACATTTTATTTAGAATATAATTACATTTTTACGAGATTATAAAATGTAAATGCAATGTCAAAAATGCAATAAAACTAATGAAGTTTAAAATCCTAAAGACCAGAATACGATTTTACGATAGATACATAATTCATCGATAGAATAAAATGCCCCGTAGATATAGGTTAGTCAGAAAAGATTAGAAAGAATGTTATGAATAATGAAAACAATAAATTACAATTTATGTAAAATATATAGTTCAAAATTGTATGCTAGTATTACTTTACGTATGTGTTTTATAACGTTTAGCCGTGTTTAATCCTTTTTTTTTTTTTTTATGATATAATTTCTTAATTCATACTCTACATAGGTATTATATAATATTTGTAATAACTATTATTGTTCATAAATTCACTTATCTTTTCATAAAGATAAATTCAAGCATGAAACATAAAAAACTATTTTGTTTAGTAAAGATATTTTTAAGCATTAGTTATATAGTTGAAAATATGTATTATTTAGTTAATTTAATGTTATTGAATGTTTTAGTAGACTGACTTTTTTTATTTTTTTGTTGGACCGAGACCGATTGCTCATTACTTCCCTTCAATAGTAGATTGACTTAAAATGTATTACTATGCAATGTGTACTCATAAGTTAAAGTATGTATATATCAGAGACTAAAATATCAAATTATTTGTATTGAACAATTTGTATAGTTATATATCACACAACAGGCGAGAAACTTTACCGCCATATTTCCCAGATTATGGGCAATACTCCACAAATCAATATTTTAAGCGATTTGTTCAATTTATTACAAGTTTTTTATAGATAAAATTTACTAAGATACAATAAATTGAAAAAATTATCCTCACATCGAATATTAGTTTAAAGAGTTTTCGCTATTGATGTTAATAAATAACAACTTTAATTAAAATATTTCCAAAACAATATATTTTTCAGGTCAGTGTAATTTTATATTATATATTTTATAATATATACAATACATATTAATACGTAATGTATTAAAGATGTTTTAAAACAATCAAACAACCCTAAACATAAAAAATTGCAAAATTAAAATAAATTAAAATTATGATCTTTATACTCTTTTCTGTTTTGCACTACACTGTTGATATGTTGTCCTAAATATACACAAAATGTATCATATCATATCATATCAAATAAAATTGTAGTTCCTGTAATATATGCTTTTATAAAATATAAACTGCATTATTACGCTTTGGGGAAAATATTAGTAATAACTATTATTTACATTGTAAACGTTGTAATATTACTCTCGGATACTTCGTTAGTTTTAATTCTTTTAAAATATTTTAAAAGTCATTGCAAAATCTCTTGTTATTGCAATCTTATAAACGTGATATCTATTATAATACTTAAACACACACGATTGGCCCTCCAGCACAGCATATACATGTGTGTATAGATCTCCATGTGGTATTGATATAGATAGCCTAATTTAATATCGACACAAAACATTATGAAATACATTGAACAGCTTTTTTAATGGAATAATTTAGTATCAACAAAAACTCGAACATAACCTATTTTCTTTGATATTTATTTTATGCGTAAGCTAAAAAGTCTATTTAAGCCAAAATTGTATTTTAAAGAACATTAAGCCGTGTGGAAATATATCATAGCACGATACCACGATACCGGTATATCATACAAACGTGTTCACGCGCGCTTACTGTGCACAGGTGAAACCAGCGAGATCAATAATCGAAAATAAAAATAAAATAATTATGGTTCTCACTCCCTGGGTTTAGTTCAGATTTTAGGTAGATACCTAAATTTAAATAATTTTTAGTTGTGAGATGAATAAATATTATCTATAAAAATGAACTGCCTGAAAAATCCGTGTTCTTTGTTTTGGAAACTATATGCGAATTTCCTCGATTTTTTTTTACCTATTGTGTGTATAAGATCTACAAAAAGGCCTATGTCCAGCCGTCCAGGTTCCGATATGTCGAAGTCGTGCAGTCCTGTACCTACTCCGTTTCCAATGACTGGAGAACAATGAACGTTCAATAAAATGAAAACAACCCTTAACTATATACAGGTACAAGTAACGTGTGTATGATTACATAGACTATTTATCGGTGTAACACCATAATATTTTATTACGTCCACGCGTTACCACGTCGTACACTCGTACAGAATTCAGTATTTACCCAAAAAACTTCGAGATGTCGGCACTCGCTTATTTCTTTGTTCTGGGGACTGCGCAATAACTACGCAGACGCAATAATGTGTATCAACGCAGGTATATTATAATACAGTTCGCCGTGGTGCTATTTAACGCGTTCGCTGCAGAAAGCAGATGAAAGTGAACTACATTTTGTCAGCGAGCAACTAACATGCAGGTATGAGTACCGACCGTCCATTGCCATTGTGCAGATCACAATGCAATATTAAGTTACACATCGGTACGGCACTCGAGTTCAAAAGTTAACCGGCACTGAATTGTACACATGCGTCGGTGGCGATTTCTCCTATGGACCTACGATATAATACATGTACCTATACATATATGTATACGTTATTTACGCGAACCGTTTGGGAAAACATTGTAAACACTTGTCAAAACGGACCCTACGATTTTTAGCCTGTTCATCGCACGAACCTTCGTATAAATAAATATAATGGTTTGTCGGAATAAAATAAACGTACGTGTATAGTGTTCTATCACACTGCCATCACACAAAACATGTGTGGTTTAGATCATTTCTGTTGTTTCATCATTCACACTTGGAACTGGAGTTACGTTCATAATCATAAAATAATTAAGAAATGAAATTAAATACTTATGCCTTACGTTATTCGTTTGGTATTTACGACACTGGAGAGTTTCAATGATAAGATACAAACTTGTCGTTTCTCAAAGATAATATAACGTATCTTATTATGGTACCTATCTATTATTTATTTTCGATAAAAAATATTTCACTAAATTAATATGAAATACTTATTTTAAAATGATCTTGTTGTGTAGTATAAGCTATAAACTTAATACACTTAAATATGTCTGCCATATCAGAAAGCAAAATTGGTGTGAAAACAAAAAAAAAACTGTTTTTCTAGGTCAAAGGTTTAATGACAGCAAATTATTGTAGGTACCGGTCGACGACAACCGATTATAGCCTACAGAAGTCGTGTCTATACCTATAATCTTGAAAGTTAATACAATCCAGGAAATACCTAATGAGTATACAAACTACAATCAAGTATAGTTTTTTAACCTTCCGATTTTTTCTATACAAAACATTTTCGCTAATAAAATTCCAGAAAAATGTTTACATTAGGTTGTTTACCATGCAAAGGAATTACTTTATACATTCAAAACAGGCATTTTATTCAAATATAAATTGTGTTGGGGAAATCGTACTCGTTTTAAATAGTTTTTCATATTATTTTATAAAAATCATGTAATCTTGTACCTAGGTATAACCCATTATTTATTTAAATTAATTGTATCAATATTATTGAAACTAAGAAAATAGGAATTATGTTTAGTGTATATACAGTGAATGTATAGAACATAATATGCATTTGTGTTTTTTGTACATTATGTATTCAAATTATTATAATAAAGGACTACGATAATATTATTATTTTTGTATAGATACTATAATGTTGATTTTATGTTTTAATCTAATAAGTGCACTTTAAGAAATATATTTGGAATTCTTAAGTTTTCAAGTCTTCTGTCATCTTCAGTTACCTGAAAAAATGTATTTTTTTCCCCTAGTTTTTATCTCTTATTTTTATAGAGATGCCATGACATTCTTATTTTAAACAAAGCGTTTGTGTATATATCTAGTTTTGTAGTACTTACGGAGTACTTTAAAAACAGTATACCTATATACGAATATGATATTGTATACAATGTCCCTCGACGTATTTAAGCTACCCACATCATAATAATGTGACAACACACTAAAATAATACCACACCTAACGTATAATTTGAAGCTCTTTATTAAGTACAATTAAATACAAATTAAGTATCGTCAATTAGATATCAGGAAATATGATTAGTGTCAACTAAGTATGTTCAAATTAAACAATAGTATGTTGGCACATGCATCTATTTATGTATTTAGGTATTGAATGTTCAGTCAAAGATAAGAATTTTTCTTTAGTTTACTAAACTACAAAAAAAATTTTAAAAATTGTATTACACATAAATATTTTGAATACTAGACCAAATAATACAAATTAAAACTTATGATTAGAAATAATAGTAAAACTAATTGAAACCGGATTATAGATCAATATATTTCCCTTTAACTTAAATTTAATTTTTTCGAAGAGAATAGTAAGTCCCTATCTTACTAAAATTAAAATTTTTCAAAAAATAATCAAGTATCTAATAATAATTTAGAAAGCATATTTTCTTCTTAAATTGTCATAAATATGGTCTCAAAAAGTAATAACTATTTATAAGTTCAAAATTAAAATGGCGGCCAAAGAAAATTGAAATACAATTTGTTGATTAAAGTTTAATTGAAATTATTAACTACTTGTATTCATTACCACAACAATATGTTGGCAACATGATAATAGTACCTATATATAGTAATAAATAGCTGATAAATTATTTAAATATTAAAGTTTATAAAATTGATACATACGTAAATATATATATATATATATATATATATATAAACCCGATATAAAATATTCCATAACTTTTGATAATACGTATATTGTCTGAGTTGCTAGAGGAATGAGATTTAATTTTATGTGTACATTACAATTTATTTAAAAATTGTTTTATACAGAAATATACATATGTAATTGAATTAATTTAAATATTTTTATAAATATTAAATATACCATATAAGTTTTTTTCTTTCGGTATGGTAAAAAACAGCTTCTATATTTATGACATTTAGACAACACATTTTTTGGATGTGTATTAAAACTACGGAGATACGAAAAGATAATACCATAATAATATTTTAAATAATTTCTTTTTTTCCGATAATGGGGTATTTTTCTTGATTAAAACTTCATAAACAGTAAATAGTTAACTATTTATTTTTTGTAACTAGTTGAAAATTACAAACTTTCAAAATTAATCAATAACTTAATTTAACATTTTTACTTTTACGTTTTTATCAGTACACATTCATTGAATATGTACTGCGCACTTCTAATTTCGGACAACTCACTTAGTGTCAGGAGTCCACTAAACATTAGGGGCTGAAATGCTAGACTTAAAAAGTAGCTCAAATATTAAAAATAATAAATTAGATGGCTTTATTATAATTTATAATATAGTTAATATTATAAACCATTTAAATTATGTCCTTAAGAAATTATCGGGAAATTATTATTTTAGAGGTTAGATTTAATTATGTTTCATGCATTTATTATGAATAGTAATTTAAGGTTTGGTGCACTGACAGTTTCTAGTGATTAGACAATAACTTAATCATAAATAGTCAGTTGTCACATAATGTATTAAATTATTTATTTCTTTGACTACATTATATAGTTTGTAAATTTGCAAATCATAGAAATAATTACACAACGTTAAAAATGAATAACAATAATGCATTGTGTATAACACGAATTGAATAAAAGGAATAATCATTAATATCATTAATATGAATCTCTTAATTCTAATAAAAAAAAAAAATGTTAGTTTTTTCATAGATGATTTTTTCTCTATTCTCTATGATAATTTTTCCAAACGTAAAGAAAATCTGCTGAAAAACTGAATAAACACGGCGAAATATCTAATCATTATGAAACCTGGTATATATATTATAAATAGAAAAACATGTTTCTTTTGGCAGAAGAAAATGTCTATTATGTTTAGAATTAAAAATGTTATTAAATTTTGATAAAAAAAAAACCTACCGACATTTAGATTCAAAACAGTAAAATTTTTGTTTTCTATATAAATTAGTAAATTTGACACTGAAGTTTTGCTAAGAATTAGTTTACTAAAGAGATGATGTATGGTTTCTCTGAAATTCAATACACCCATCATCATTATCTTGTCCGATGAACGAAGAAAATGATGGACAAACTTTTCACCATCATTACCATAGCAGCTATAAGTATATCATAATTACTCTTATATTACTATATTATACTATATGCTATACGAGTATTATAGTCTTAAATATTACTTCAAAAAAAGTTTGACCACTTTTGGACTAACTTTGAAAACACTTATCACCTCGTTTTTTAAACGTATTTATCTGGTAAAATTTGTATTTTTTATTTATATTAAGACCTAGATATGTATAACTTAAACTTAATTTAGATACTTTACTAGCAATACAGAAAAAAAATCTCAAAAATTTTTCGTCATAATTATTTTTATAAGCGTTTAGTAAGAATTTTGATGGAATCTACTATTTTCGTGTGAAATTATAATTTTAAATAGGTATATTGAAAATAATTAAACATTAATTGGTTTATTTAATTTATATAGCTTATTTAAAACTGTAAATGTGTCGCTGAGTTCAAGTAAAATATAGGTATTTAAATGATAACCTACCTACCCACATTTTTAGAGATCTATTGGAATAAAATATCATATAAGCATACACTATTTTTTAATAAGTAAATAATCAAAAAAATTGTTTTCGAGTATATACATTATAATTTTCAATATTAATTTACATTTTGAAGTATAAACTTGTCTTGTTACGAATCAGTGATTATTTCATACCATCACATTTTTTTCAGCAAAAAATTATATATATATATATATATATATATATATATAAACACATTTTTTTTAGGTTTATAAACTTAAAGGCTAGGTAAACACAGCCTATTCTTAATTTCATGTTTAAATTACATTTTTTAAATTCACATTTCACATAACATAAATAAATATGGAGAAAATTAGAAACTATAACATTAATTTTGTTCATAATAGAGACACGCATATTGGTATATCACAACATACTGCATAGGTTTATTGTTTGTTCTTATACATAATTTTGTTTGATATCAACCAACCCATACCATCCAATCACTCAACCACCCTAAATATTTGGTGGTTCAAATGAACCACATGAAGTACGTATTCGGTGCCACTGCAGTGTATTGTATACGTAGAAATATAATATATGTTTTGAATCTTCTGACAAAGGAAATGTCTAATATAGTGTCTAACAAATTTAGGATTCAAGATTTTATAGAATTTTAATAAAAAAAAATCTACCGTTAATTAACCGGCTTCTTTAGAATTCTTTTTTTAATTTTTTCTTATCGTTGTCAATAATATTTTTTCTCCTCATAAATTCTTAGTTAATAAAACAGTGTTGAAATAAAATCCAAATATTTTGTCATTAGTGTATAGACTGATGATGGCCATGGTGCCTTAAAGTAAACCCATACTATCTCAAAAAAATGTTTGCAAACTCAAAATTGTATGTATTGTAATGACAAACATGCCAGTTGTGAACGAATAGTGACTAGTGACTACATTGTCGGGTGCCTAACCGTTAGATTACCATTTATTAGCTATTATATCATTTATATCTTGATAAAAAAATATAAGTGATTTTCATTATTCACTAATCATCAACAAAACATGCAGTAAAGTAGTTTCTACTGCAGAACGCAATAAGATTGAATCATATTAAAAGTATTCATGTGTTTAAAATAATGGATACCTAATTTAAAATGTAAGTTGGTATATTATTATATTATATTATGTGCATGTAGGAAAGATATTAAATGTGAACATAATAAAAAAAAATAAATATTTTTATGTAAACCATTGGCGCTTCTTAGCATGATTAAAGAAGAGATTATTTACTTCTCTTAAAATTTTTTCTGTGTCCTACTAAAACTTGACCAAGTGCGTAATTTAGCCAGTGTAAAATGCACAACGCAATAAAAGAGGAACGTTGAAGATAGGTCATAGAACGCATAATAACGTCTAATAACTACCTACCTGGCTTTATCATTATAAAACATGAAATGGAAAAATACAAAATTCCTTTAATTTCCTAGCTCTAATTTTCATTTAAAAAGATAAAAATACTAATATCTGTCACAATATAGCATATTATAGTATCGTACAGATCACAAATACCTCTAATTTCGTTGAGTAAGTATAAATACGTAGTTAATTTTTAAATAGATCGGCAGTTTTATTTTTTAATAAATGGTACCTACCTATCTATCGAATTTAGTTGAATTGTATTGTTGTTACTACAAAATAGATGTTGAAAAATGTATTTCCTGTAAATTATACGCACTGGATATTATAAAATTCAATGACAATCAATGATTGGGTTATATAAAATAAATTTGTTTGTAAATACTACGTATACTATTTTTCGACTGATTTTTAAGAAGTATTGTGTTAATATTGTCATTTATAATCAGTATGTTATTTATCAATATATTATTATTATGTTGTGTCGTTACATACCTTTAATCGTTTCTACAAAAATACTTATGCATGTTTTACTGGCATACTGGCATGTATATAATTTATAGTGAGATGTGATCATTCGTTTTCAAAATATTATTTCATTTGTTAAAAACATTAAATTTTGAAATGTTTATGAATTGTATTATCATATTGAGCAGTATCTATTAAAAAATGCATAGAAATTTAAAGTTCAATCTAATAATGATATTGAAAAAAAATATAGATATAATGCATAGTTTCTAAATACGCATCAAAAATATGTTTCGCTGTCGAATTATTCGGATGTAAATGATTTTACTAAATGCAAAACAAGTCTATGTGAAACGTCGCGTCTTGATAATGTAAATAGTTTTTTGAGAAAGTAAAAATTTTTACTTACCTATTCAAGGCTACATCATCGACGTAAATAATATTCATTTCTATGTTATAAACATTAATAATGATTAATGAGTTACGAAATAATAATCTGATGAGTTTATTTACCTATATTAATCGAAAAACTAATCAATGAATAGACACATTATCATTTGAAAGTGGATGCCTGCCAGCGCTAAGTAAATTATGCTAATGGTCAAGAAATGAAAACCGACTAATTTTAAAACGAATTTTTGTTTAATTTGTTTTATTTATACCGGAGGAAGCCGGATGTACTAAAGTTAGATCGTAGAATCTAAACAAAACAAAGAATCTCTTAATCACACAATCGTGAACAGGACATTAATATTTGGACATTTTTAAATGTTCAGAGATTGTAAAATACGTTTCGCTTGAATGAAGAACATATTATAATATGTATATATAAAGACATATAGTATTTGAAGCTTTAAAGTGGCTAAGTGGCTAGTGGTGAACAGACCTAGTATGGAAAATTCAGTGAACAATATGCACAGTAACTAGGGAAATTTACACGTTTGAAATAAATAACTATGGTTTCAAATAACATAATTTCGCATTGCCGTTTCATTATGACAAACGGTGTCCGTATAGGTACCAACTGTACTAATACTATAACTGTAGGAAATGATAGGTGCGTTTGAATTATCTAACTACGATTAAACCATAATTAACTTTGTCCATGTTTCGTTTGAAATATGCACTATATTAATAATTATAATAATAATATTTTTTTGTATATTTAACCTCGTATATCTTGTATTTAACCAGAATATCGTTGTTTAGGTATTCATGTACTTGGAATACGTTTTGTTTATCTATGAACAACTAAAAAATTATAAATGTTTAAAAATATATTATTTTTAAAAACCGTTAAGAACCAATACTAACCAGAAAGAGGACAATTTATGCAATTTTCAGGGTTCAAGTAAAAAAATTCATGAAACAACAAGAAGAATCCATGCCAAGTTAATAACAAGTTATTAATATTTGTGAAAATGCTCTATTTCGCCGTATTTAAAAAAAAAAAATGAGTGCAACTGATTAATACGAAATTTTAAATATATTTAAGGCTTTTTGTAAAGAAATATATACACAGATTACAATTCTTATAATCAAACATTATAAATTTTATGGAATAAAAATAAATTTGATATTTATGTAAAAATAATAATTTGAACCGTAATTTAAATTTAAACACGTGTAAAATATAACTTATTGAGTTAAACATTGTAAAACTTGAACCGTAGGCAGGAATATTATATAATGTAACAAATTTATTGACGAAAAACAATTTTTACTGGATCAATAATTTTAAATTTTATAAGCTTTTAATTGAAAAATATCGCTAATTTACCTACATGAAATAATTGAATTTTGTCAAAATTGTACCTTGAAACGCAAAAAAAAAATATAAATTCTGACTAATGATTTTAGAAATTTTTTCAGTCCTATTAGTTGAGAATTCATATTCATACTCATGTAAGAAGTAGGCTGATATTAAATTTTCAGATCTTTACACTTATTGAGGATTTAAATTTTATTGGATACAGCATTAAAAATTCTATATTTTTAAGTTTGAAAACGGTAAAATTATTTTGAAACTATTGTCAGGTATGTAAAACTATGTTATTGATAGGTAGGTACCTATATGGTGAAAATGTTAAGTTCAATTTTACTTTTGGACGCGTGAGTGTACGACCATTAAACTAAAAGGGATTTCATGAAAGTCTTGTTTACGGAAAATTTCCGTTTATAGTCGATTTTTCATTGGTTTTTCATTTACGCTTGGAAAATATATTGAAAAGAGAGAAAATGAACCCTCAAATTACCGATTGCTGATCTAAAGTTATTAGATGGAACTTTTGGACAAAGTTTAGGTAACGCCCGGTGGCGTAATTGGAGGGTCGAAAGTGCGACCCCTCATATAATGCAAGGGTCGCTATAGTATCAAATTTCAACCCCTGAAGTTTTCATAAATATGGTTTTTTGTTAGTAGAAATATTGAAATAGGTGAGTATAAATATTTAATAGTAAAATAGTGAAAAAAAAATTTTCTAGCATAAAAAAAATTGAAATTATGTGTATTCAATATACATATATGTATTATCTATGTTCAATACCAATGAAAACATATAGTTGATTAAAATTCAATATCATTGATAAAATATTAAAATATCTAATGTTGATTGAAACTTTTCTATCTCATCATAATCAATAAATATTTTATGTGGTTTCTTGAAATTCGATTTGTATACTTAAACGACGGAAGTATCGTTTGCTATGTTATTTCTTAAAGAATTCAGGATATTATCGTTTTAATTTGATTTCTTTGATTTTGTGTTCATGTGTTGGTTTCTGGTAATTTAGTACCAAAAAGTAAAAAAATATTTTAGCAAACATTGAAATAATAAATAAATTCATTGCTATAAGTCAATAAACACATTTAGATTGTAGAACAATAATCAGATAGTTATAATTTTGAAATGCTGAAATTTTAAGTCTAGCTATAAAAGATAATGTGATTTAAATAAAAGTAGTTTAATGTTTGTAGATATATAAGCTATAAAAGTTAAAAATTCATAGTTTTTAATAATGTATTCATGAAAGAATGTAAGAAGAACATTTAACATGTAAATATGATTAGGTACCTATATAGATTTATTATGTATTTTAAATTGATAGAAAATATAACAGATTAGTACGGTTTTATTTAAACATTAGGTATTTGTTTTTATAATGCTGCAGGACACAAAGAGGTAAAGCCCTCATGGGTCTGTGCATCCTGAGTAATTTATGCAACCTCTGACATTATGTGCAAAATAAACTACTGTACCTACTGCCCTAAAAAGGGTACAAAGTAAAAAAAAAAAGAAGAAAAACCAACATCATTGTAAAACCGATAGGTTCTTCACATCACTCAAAATCTAAAAAAACATCCAAGAAAGGATGGATAACATTTTTTATTTATACAAATTTCATTTCGTAAAATACTTAACAATTTCAATGTTAACTTAAAAAATAACAAAATGAATAATTAATGATTCAAGTTTATTGTTTATATTGAAAATCTCTAGATCAAAACTTACCCCATTTATCTTATGATTTTAAGAACTTATGGAACCAGAAACCTACTTTAATTAAATTAATTTAATGAATTTAACAACTAGGTATAATAACCATTGCGATTATTGTAATTACTGTTATTTTAGGTACCTCATTTATGAATCATTTGTATACAAACATTTATTTATATACCATGGTATAAACTTATGAAAGTTAAACCTTTATCACACACCATTATCATAGACTTCTTTGCCATTATCAACGGTGTAATTTGATAAATTCACGTGGGTTTACACTTTCGTCTTATAATTTAGTATGTACAATATTGACTTGTAAAATTATTGACACTTTTTGAATTTATCAGTTGCGTTTGTTATTAGTTAATACATTACCAAGTGAAAAACAAATACTTCATAACAACTTTTAAGTTTTAAAAAATTGTTTAATATGTCTTCAGCTGCAGTATCTAAAGGAACTTTTCAACCTGTAAGTTTTTTACTTTTTGTTATTTAATTTTGATGAATGTTCAAAAACACATAGTATTGATTTGTATTTTTAATAGTAAGTTTCTTGTTTTGTCATTTCTTTGTGTCAGTTTCACGGCTTGTTACTAAATTGATAATATTTTTAATACTATAAACTTATTTAGTATTTAATATTAAAATCACTTATGTTTCTATAATTTAATAGGATTCTGATGTACATATCACATTTGAAGACCAACAAAAAATTAACAAATTCGCCAGACTTAATGCTCGTGTTGAAGAATATAGAGATGAATTAAAATCTAAACAAGTAAGAATAGTAATATTAATCATGTAAATTAAAAGTATATTAGGTGTTGCTCTCATATGTATACTACCAACATATTTCTGCTCAGGTATTCTGTCCATATAATAAGATGTAGACCACATATTACAAATTATAATAATATATGCCATATTTGTAATTATAATAGATATTTGTTTACTAGCACATAGTCAAAAAACATAAAGTAGTAATAATAATACACTTCTTCTTTAGTTACGGCCCTTGAGACCATGCTGTAAACGTTAAACTTTGCCACCTGTCCCTATCCTCCTCTACTTCTCTCCATTTGACACCATGCTCTATCTTTTCCACTTCTCCCTTCACACCATCTTCCCATCTTAACTTAGGTCTACCTAGTGGTCTTTTTCCATTAGGCTCTTCTTCGATCACCCATTTTACTAAAGTACCCTGTTTGCGCCAAGCATGTCCTGCCCAACTTAGTTTCCGCTTGGCGATCTCTCTAACTATATTCGACCTCTGGAAAAGTCTTGGAGTTCCCCGTTATGAAGTTTTCTCCAGTCATTCGTTTGTCTATTGTGTATGGGGCCAAATATTTTCCTTAGAACTTTTCTCTCAAATATAATTAATCTTGATTCTTCTGTTTTTCTCAGCGCCCAAGTTTCTGAGCCGTATAGAACAATTGGTCTTAGTAGAGTGATGTACATTTTGATTTTTAGGGCTTTGGATAAGGACTTCGATTTCAAGACTTTTTCAAGTCCGTAATATCCTCTATTCGCTATTTGTATCCTTGTTGACACCTTGTTAATAATAATACACTTCAATATGAAAAATATTTAAAAAGGATAAAAAACCTTTTCTTATAAATTGCTTAAACGTCATTCAAAAATGGAACATATAAGTCAGGATCTTCTTATCAAGCTACTAAAAAATTTATTGAATATGTAATTATATCACACATTTGTACGTATGTAAATAATTATTGTATTTTTTGTAATTTTTAGTAACAATAATTATCATAGTTGGAAAATACAAGATGTAACACACCTATATAATACACACAAATACAAATACATTTTTCTCAGCAAATTGTATCTATCCACTTCTATCGTTTAATAGATGTACGTTTATTAAATAGTTGTTTTTTCCTTCTTGAATATGCAGTTTATGTAATTGATTTTAGACTGCATGAATTTTTAGCCCACTTATATAAGCACTTCAGTACGTTATTGTATTTGTATATGTTAAAAAATATCAAATTTTACATTTAGTATTGATATTGAATTTTTGTATGGTATTTATACTACTCATTTTGAGATTTAAAGAAGTATGAGGACTAGTTTTCCATTTAAAGAATTAGGTTCATTCTTTTTATTACTAGTTAATTTTTCAATAGATACATAGTGAATTATTATTAACTGGTGAGAGCACCTATCAAATAATTTTCAATTATTCTAAATTAGATTTGTGGCAAGCTATCTATATGGTAGTAAACATAAATTGAAATATTATAAATTCCTATCAGTTCACATTTTATTTTAATAGGTTGATAAAATATTTTGTTCAATTTTATAAATTATATTTCTTGTTATTTTTATTGTACAACTGTGAGTAGATAATAGAGTATATAATTTTTACTTCATTAAGATTTTTCTTAATTCTTAAAAATCATCAAAATTGAGTTCTGTGTTGCACATTATTCTTAATTTACAATAAACACATTAAAAAGGCTTATTTAACTATAATAATTAAAATAACTATAAAAGGTTGAGCTCCAAGAAATATTGTGTTTTAACAAATTTATTTAAATATACAAAATGATTTACTTTTTGAATTAAATAAATTATTGTAAATAATAACTTAAAAGATACTTCATATTTAATTAAATTTACTAAGTATTTGTAATAACTATTGTTTATTTAAATTGTTTTCAGACAACATTAAAAAATCTCGAAGATGCGTCTGAAGAGTTATTATTATTAGATGAAGATGATTTTCCAAATCTTCCTTACCTTACTGGTGAAACTTTTGTATACTATAACTTAGAAACTGCACAGGTATTATAAAAATATTATTACTGTTATCAAAACAGATTTTATAGTAATGTTTTTATAGAATAATTTGGAAGAACTCAAAAAAACTGTTGGAAAAGATATGAAGGATATTGAAACAAAAATCAAAGATACTACAGCCACTATGAGTGATTTAAAAACACACTTGTATGGTAAATTTGGAAACAACATAAATTTGGAAGCTGAAGATTAAATAATTTTTTTAAAGTATATAATGAAATTTCATATGTATTACTAATAATTTAACCGCGAATATATTTAAAACAAATTATTTATAAAAAAAAAAAAAAAAAAATTGTAACCCAGCCTTAATTAATATGATTATAAAAAATATATACATGAACTAAATTTCAATTAAATTTTTCAAAACTTAATGTAAATATTTATTCTTATAACGTTAAGTAAAAAAATAGTAATGAATTAACAATAATAAACAATTCAAAAACAAATATAAAATGCATATTTTTAATAGCTAACTAGTTACATAATTTAGGTAGAAAAATTATTTTAATGAGAATTGTTGAAATAAAATGTCTTCAAGTTTTATTACTTAAAGAAAGTCAAATTAATAAAAATATATTTTAAAGTTAAAGATAACAATGTATCTAACTGAATAAGATTTTTAGAAAATTAACTCACTGTATTTTACAAGAGTACTCATTAAATTAATTTATGGAATACAAAATGAAGGTATACATTTTTGATCATTGAAAATGACTTTTAGACTAATTATATTGCTCATAGTTAATTAAACTGCCAATACTTTATCACACAATATGTAAAATTCAACAAAAATAGACATTCAAATCTATTCGAGATTTTCTTTAGTGACCATGGTGTACTGATAACATTAATGGTGTCACAGCACCACAAACTAAGCACACCAATTGAAGTGGGTTAAAAGTATCACCACCACATCTGGAAGTTTTAACCATGAGTTCAGGAAGTACATGAACTGTAGCAACATATAAAAATGTTCCAGCACTAAACAACATTGCAGCTCCGGTGGCGTTCATGGACGATAATGTTTCTTTGCTTTCCTGAAATATATAATACCAAAAGGATTATTTGTTAGTAATTAATGTTGTGACCACATAAAACAGATAAAGTAATAATAGTGCTGTATGTCACATGATAACTTTTATTTAATAATATACATCATACATTCAAACATGTAATATGTAATCTTATATAAGTTACTTATAAAAAGTGATGAAAATTCAAAATTATTTTATTTAAATATAAAGTTCTTGATAAAAAAAGATATATTTAAACATAGTGATTATGAAACAAAATCCTACTATAAATTTATACTGCATAGGATTCTATAACTTCTGTTGAAATAAACTTATTAGGCTGTGGTGGAAGACATTTAATTAATTTTCTCAAATAGTAAATTTTTAATTACTACTATATGAAACATTTGACATTTTATCGATATTTAATAGATTTTAATAAAATGTACATGGACAGAAGAAGATATTAAAAATACTATCTTTTTCTAAACAAGAGAACAATGGAACGTATTTCCGATACCACTATCAATATTTTCCATAAACAAGCAAATTAATTCTTAAACTTAGATATTTGGAGATATATATATGCAAAATAAATTGTATAATTAAAAAAAAAAATAAAACATTCTATGAAAGTAGATTTAATTAAAATTATATAGATTTTATATAATTATATTACATATATATATATTAATATGTGTACTCAATAATACTGTTATATGAGTGTTACGTAATACATATTTTTGTGGATGGAATTTTTTTCCATATGATTAAAATAAATATTTAAATGAACATAGAACTGCTATCATCAACAATAGTAAGAACAATTGAATTCAAGTAGTACAAACATTTTAAATTTAATATCTGTCGAATAATTGTAGAATCAAATACCTGTCCAATACAAAAGAAAGTAAGTAGTGCACCAGCTGGAGCTGCCATAGAGAATACTAACAGGTGTCTACGTATTCTTTTTTTGTCAAGCCCTTGATGTAATAGGATAGTGACCAAACCAAAAGCGGCTGGTGCTTTGTGCAACATTATAGCTATAAAAACTATCATTTCAACTTCTGTTTGAGTTGAAGCAGCAGCAGCACCTAGAGCAATACCATCTGCAGCTGCATGCACAACAAGCCCTAGAGTAGCAGTAAGGCTACCGGAGTTGCGATTATTGAATCCAGCTTCTACATCTTAAGGAAATAATATTAGTTCACAAGAGTTGATCACATGTAAATTACAAACATTGGTCTTACATATAGATTTCTGATAATAAGATTGTAACACACTTACCCTTAGTATATTTTGAAGACAGTTGATCTACTAACAACATGATTGTAAATCCTAGTACTAACGTGACTCCAATTATTGAATGAAAATTTACTTCCCTAAAGTCGACTTCAACTGTTACATTATCAGCAGCTGTTAAAAAATAAATATTACTATACAATAGTCCCTTTATTTTAGAATATGATAGTTATTTTTTTAGTCGCTGGTTCAATTAAGACCATGAATGATAATTTTCTCAGGATAGGTTACTTTTTAGAAGAGACCTATTATTACCCCCAAAACTGAGCATGATGGAAATATTTTGATGCACAAAGTACATATAGATATAGTATCAAACATGTGATAAAACTTAAGGCTTTGAGCCTATTCCCAGTCAATAGATTCCATATGGGAAAATATATTTACAATAGTAGTTAGTTAATACTACATATTATGAATAATGGTTGATAAATACATTAGTTAAATATATTTTTGAAAAAAACATAAACCAGTTTGTTTACAGTAGATATAAAAAATAAATTTCCCATAAAAACACATAGCTGTAGAGCAATTTTAAATGTATGTAAGAGTCACACTAAAATAAATAATTAATTAATGAATCAACTAACTTTTATGTGGTACAAGAGATGAGTAGAGGGAATGAATTCCTTCAGGTATTATCACAGCTAATGCAGTACCGACTAGGAGACCAGCACCAAATAATGATATAAGTTCCAATTTAGCCTATAAAAACGATAAATTATAAAAGTGATGACTTAATTGCACATCGACTTACTTCAGACATGGTCATAACTAATGGAACACTGCCAGATATGTAACTAGCCACCAACATCAAAACCGACAACAACAAGAGAAATGTCGTTTCGTCCATGGTGAAGAGACGACGACAATGTACGATCACAGATTAAAATAACTTAATATGTAGACGTATTCAATTGTCACATAAGTAAATTCAAGTGAACTGTAACAGCAGTGGGAATGAAAAATTGATTTTCATAATTTTTTTTTAAAACATAGAAAACGTGTTCATCCATTGGACTAGATTGTTTGAAATGTTTGGATAACGACTAATAATAATCGCAGTCAGTTATGAGTGGGTACTTAAAAACAAACACGGAAACCGAAAAAAAATATTGTAAAATAAATGCAGATGATGTTGTTGATATGTGGTCATTCGAGACTCTAAGTGTTTGGAACTCCAGTACACACTGAAGAATGAAGCTGTTTATTGTTGGTCACGGTTTACGCACGACCAAATCGAATGGTCAGTAGGAGGACATTTTAACAGTTACATTATAAACACCTAACATGTAAACGTGAAAGCGAATAATTGCAATCGGCACAACTGCGGGCTGCTGTTATCAAACACATGAAAACGTTTTGTTGACACGTTGAAAATGATAGCAAGTAAGATAAAAAAAAAAATGACAAGAATAAACATAAATAAACACCGCGAACGGTGTGTCCTCCGGTTGAGGACGCGCGCGGCACGTTGGCGACACTGTGACCGTCGCACGGTTATTTCGCGCCGCGCACCGCTCTCTGCACGCGGATCCACTTTGTTCCCACGTTAAATGGCGTCGTACGTCTCCGTCCGCCCGTCCCGCCACTACACCGCTGCCCGTAGTTCACACACATACGCGCGCGTGCTTGGCGGTCGCCATTTTTCCTCGCGCGTACAACGCTCGGACGTGCGTGCGACATATTTTTTTTTACCATAAACAATAACAAACAAAATGGCGTCGCCGGCAGATTACAATATTAAAGCGGACGACGACGACGACGACCGCGTCGCGCTAGTGGAGCACATCCCCGTCGAGATGCCCTGCGAGATCGTCGAAACCACCGTGGTGGACCATCATCAGCTCGGACGGCAGGTGATCATGGCGCCCGCGCAGGGTCTGGTGAAGAACGATAACACCGTGCTGCTGCAGACCGGCCACCTGGGCCATCACCACCAAGACCTGGAGGACGGCCAGCTCACCTACGTGTACGACAGCGTCGTGCCGCAAGAGCTGTACGCCGAACCGGAGAGTCCCGGACCGTCCAGGTAAACGACAACGACGCACGCTGCTCGGGTGGCCGGCCGCGTTCCCGTGGTGTCCCAACGGCCTCGTCCGGGGTGCATGCGAACCGGTTGGTCACCGATGTCTCTCGCACTCCATCCGGTCTCGTCTCGATCGGACGGACGTGGTCCTTTGCGCAAGGCACGACGATGCGACGTGCGTCTCGTCACCTAGCTGTCAAATGTCGATCCCTATAACATAGCACCCTATCCCTGGCTATACGCAGAACTCCCCGTGTGAGTGGGTGTTTTTTGAATTGTGGTGGTTTGGTTTTTCACGTTCACGCCGTTAATCTATCGATTCCATTTCATGTACCGCATTAAATATCTGAAACAATTAAAATTTACTACTGTGCGTGGCTCTGGTAACTTAATCAAATATGTATTTTGAACAAACAAAACAAATTTTGTTGTTTACTCGGTGTCTGTCATTCAATTTTAATTATGTTTTTCAACTGAAAAGCCAAAAACAGAGTATTATAAAAACTTATAAATCGTTTTTTGATTATTCAATACTTATTTGAGAAAATTTCAATTATATCTGTATTATGTGAATAAATCTAAAACCATTTGATTCTTATATTTATAATATTTTCAAAACAAAAAGGTTCTGAACTAATCCAATCAATTTTATTGTGTTAATGTGCCTTTTTTTTTTTTTATAAAAATATCACGGTTATTTTTTAATCAAACACAAATGTTATTGCATCATAAATCAAAATTTAGGGATAAAATCTAATTTAGTATTATTATTTTATCAATAAAAACAAATTGAATTAATTTTTGCATTTTGTAGTATTTTAATTTACCTATGATCACAAATGTTATGGTTATTATCACTAACTATTTTTCTTCATATAGTTTGGTCAACTTAAGTGACACAAGTAATTAGAGTACATCAACTTTTTTTACAATTTGTATTATATTATATTTTATCAATTAGGTTTAAAAAAGAAAATGCAGAAGATCATTTCTTAGTACAAGCAATTCCATCTCCTCCTGACCCTATACCACTTGGTCGACCAAGAAAATGGGAACAGAAGCAAGTACAAATCAGAACATTAGAAGGAGAATTCTCAGTGACAATGTGGGCGTCTGGCACAGATGATGGTAATTGCTAAATATTTGTTATTAATTTAAAAGCATCTTAAATATTTTGTTATGTTTGATTATTTCATGATGATCATGTTATAACATAATTATTTTATAAAAATAGATTACATTTTAGAAGAAGTTAGCAATCCTGAACCTGACCCAGATCCTGATTATGAAGAATATATGACTGAGCAGACTATTTCTGAAGAAATACCCCAAATTAATCTTAGTGATCCTAAACAACTTGCTGATTTTGCAAGGTATGAAGTTGTTATTGTTGTTAAAAATCACAATATTTTTAATTTTGTTTATTTTTAGACCCGGTCATAAGTCAAAAGTAAAAAAATCCTATGGTTCAGAAATTATGGACCGCACTATTGCTTGTCCAAACAAAAACTGCTCAAAAATGTTCCGCGATAACTCTGCTATGCGAAAACATTTACATACTCATGGGCCTCGTGTTCATGTGTGTGCAGAATGTGGTAAAGCATTTGTTGAGAGCTCAAAACTAAAACGTCATCAATTAGTTCATACCGGAGAAAAACCTTTCCAGGTATTTTGAAAGAAAAATGTTCCATTTGTCCAATTAAACCATTGTCTGTTTACTAAATGAAAATGTTTTATTAGTGTACATTTGAAGGATGTGGTAAAAGGTTTTCATTGGACTTCAATCTCAGAACACATGTAAGGATACACACAGGTGACCGACCTTATGTGTGTCCATTTGATGGATGCAACAAAAAGTTTGCCCAATCAACTAATTTGAAGTCTCATATCTTAACCCATGCTAAAGCAAAGTATGTTTTGATAGTTATTAAGATTATAAATTTAATTTTCATTGAAATTATTATTTCATAGCAGACATATGTCCCGAGTTGGACCAAGACCAAGTTCGAATCGGTCCTTAAACCAGGTTCAAGACGACCAACAGTATGTTAATGTAGAAATTCCCGAAGTTGATCATCAACATTTTATTGTTTACGCTGAATAGTGTAAAATCTAAGGCAACAGTAAGTTAAAACTTCATGATATGATTTCGTGTTTTATTAAATAATTATTACCTTTTAACAGTATTGAATTTATTATATATAATTTAATTTTCAAAGATTCTAGTCTATAACATACTTAATTATTAATTTGAGTCTGAAGATGAATTTCTTTATGTGTGAATACATGTTAAATTGAAATATCATGTCCAGAAAAAAATATATTTAATCATAGACTACAAAGTTATTTTGCGCTTAGTAGTGCTAAACAATTGATTGGAAATTATTAAAAGTTACTTGGCTCAAAAGTAAATGACACATTATTAAAAATAGATTGTTCATTTTCTATAGAGGCGATTCCAAACAAAAAAAGTATTCAAAATCTCATATTACAGTAACGATTTAATATATATTAATAATCAATAATCTAATAAGACATGTAAATAGTGATGTAAATATTAAACAAGTTATTTCAGATGATATAAAATAAAAGCTTTATTTACCTATAGTTATTATGTGTCCCAATTCCTTAAAGCAGCGGTTCCTAAACTTCACCACAGTGTCCTTAAGGTACCGTAAAGCACTTTTCCAGGGGCACCGTGTCACTTAAAAATATTTATTTACAATTGTAGTTACATTTTGTCTATTTCAATTTGGGTCTCATAAGAACAACGTGTATCGTATATTCTGATTCTTACCTGTAAATTTAGATAATATTATACACTTAAATTCCTGGAATGGGCATTAGCTACTATAATATTATTGAAATTGAGTATTGATAGCAATTACTGTTGATTTTTATATCTGTCCTTTGTGATGTTAACAGTAGGGCACGGTGGCTAAATTAGGTCTGATTAAAAAAATTTGGGAACCACTGCCCTAAAGTGTGTAAAATATTTTTAGGGTACTTTGGATTTTTGATGTGTGTATTATCTCTGTGATAGAAAAAGTATATGTACTCAGAAAGTTGCTCATGCATTTAAATTGTCCTAATTACTATATTATAGTATAAACAAAATATTAACCTATTTTTGCTGTGCTTCTGCTAGAATTTAAATTGACAAAATTATACTTAAATTAAATTGTTTTTTGTTTGAGAGCCATTTTTGTATAATTATTAATTATTTATAAATAATATTATTTTGAATAGTAGTTTGATGAATAATTTCAAATATGGTATTTTTACATTCATGTTATTATTTTTCAGGAGTAATGTGTTGATAATTTGTATCTCAAACAGCACGACTGAAATCAAAACTTGCTCTTAAAGTCTAAAGCTACATTTTAAAGTTGAATTTTGTACATATCTACATATTATAATAAGTGAACCTAGCCTTAACTTAAATACCTATTTTATCTTTGTAATGTTAACTGTCTTTGAAGAAAGTTATTTCTTTCAAGAAATAATCTTTTGTTTAATTGATAAACCTTCATTATTTTTAATGTATTTTATTTAATGTTGGTATTTGATATATGGAGTAATTAATTTGAAAAACAAAACTATGAATTGTTTTTTTTTTTTTTACATATAAACAACTCTTTAGTTGTTAAATAAGACTGCAAAATTATTAGAGCAAAATAACGTGAAATTAAGTTTAATTCCTTTCTTTTTTAATTTATATCAATAAGAAACTTATAATTTTTACGGCTTTTGCAGTGATCATGTTAGATAATCATTTACTATTAATGTATATGTATGTAATATATTTATATTTTTAATGTAAAGATAAATTGATATATTTTATTATGTGTATTGTATATAATATATTTTAACTGTCTCTTTTATCACTTTTGAAAAAGTTATTTTCTACTCATTAGTACAATATAAATATATGTATGAATGATAATAATCACTTCTATTTTCATTTAACCTATATTAATATTTCTAATGAGCCAAATGAATTCAACTTTTGATGGAATATTTACAACCACTTATTTGATTATAACTTCTTAGTAAGCAATTAGATAGAATTTCTTGTTTTTATGAGAATTTGATGTAACTTAGTTCAAAAAATATCTTATTAAATTGATGAGTACGTAATGTTCGAAAAGTGAAATAAGTAATATTAGTATATATAGATATAAATCAAAATCCAATACGCACTGTATGAAGTTTTACTTTGTACAACAAAAAAAGAATTAAAGAAATTCGGCTATGGTATACGGTGTGAGTTTTTCCTGTACAACTAGCTATAAACAAAAAATCACTAAAAATTATTTAAACCACAAAATACACGGAACAGCAATGATAGGTTACAAATTTCCTGGATTTTGCGCCTTATCACATATAGTAATAACTTATTACTAATAAGTAATAACAATTATTAGAAGCACATAAGGTATTTGTTGTACAATTAATATTAATTTTATAAAATCAATATTAGATATTGTTAAACATTCATTTATATTATATGTATGTGTTGTCTCATAGATATATACATAATTTTGATTGTTGGATAAATAGTTTTAGACAAGTATTTAAAGTTTTCTGTAAGAGAGTACCTAGTATTTGTACATTTTTGAATAGTGCATATTATCTTGCTTCTTTCTGCTACCTTCTCTAAACCAAACGCTTCTTGTTTCTTAAAAAATTTTTCCAATGAAAAAATTCGATTACTATAATTTGAGGAAAATAGTACACTTTTTCAAATGTATGTGTTCTTACTCCATGTATACCTTCTCGGTACTCTGTGAGATACGTGGTCTCGTAGTTATTAACCGTGATGTGAGTGTGCAAGAGGTGGCCTACGAGTCCTTCACCTGAAACAGAAACGCCGATACTATAGCGTCTAGTTTAAATTGTTCCAGAGCCAAATGAATTTATTTGTATCATGTTGAGTTGGTTCCATCAAAATTTATTTCATAAATCCATTGGTCATCTAAATATAATTCTTCATAGAATTGATTCAACCACACATCGAAATAATATTGTTTTTAATGCATTTCACACCTTCAGCTGTATTTGAATTTGTTTAATCATTAAGTATGAATTGCGACAATTTCAAAGAGAGTTCACATAATATACTGCAAACTGCTTTTCTCTCGAGTCCATTGCTAATAATTTCAACAGGGTCACGTCGCGATGCGATCACTCGTCGTCTTTCGGACTGGACCAGTGAGCAGCTGGTGACTGCAGGTACTCGGGGCGTCGATTTAGCTGGGGCGGGCGGGCTACAAGTGGTGTCTCTACGCCCGTTGGCCGTTTAATTCAGCCGCATTACATCGGATTCGACGGGACCGCGGTTTCGCCGTAAAAGTCGCGTGCCACCCGCAGACGTACGACGATTTGTAACTCTGGAAAGTCTGCGCGGTCCGGGTGCCGGCCGTCGCCTCGTACGGACCCGATGACCCCCCGGGGCGTTTAGGCGTCCTGGTTTCCGTCATAGCTTGCGAGTAGTCCCTTATAACGCCGATGATAAGTCGGACCGGTGATGCGAAGGCACGTCAGCTCCAAAACCGGGATTCGTCGCGTTCGAATAAAGTGCGGTTTTTTTTTCCCTAGACGGTTTTGATTGTTCTCTACAAGAAATATTTTTTTACCACCGTGGGCAACTCAATGAGTATTGGTCGGGTTGGTGTTGAGTCGAATGAAAAACATTCACGATCCCCTAAAATATATCTCCGAGTGAAATTAATAACAAACCTATTCACGCACTTAGCTAGAATTACACCATTATAGGGTGGCCTAATAATGGCCAACATTTTTCTTGAGTCGCCGACATTTACTCACTCCTCCTTCCGCCCCCATCTGAAAATAATTCAACAAAAAGTAAGTATATCCCGAATACATTTTTCTTTTTAGTAACTATAATACCGATACGGCTAGTCATTATGTGTCTTAATTCGACGAATTCGGCTGTAGACGAGTACCTACGATCTGTTTATATTCATATCAGTTATTATGAATTTAGAATATTTTAATATGTAATAATGTATAATCTACGTAATAACAAACATCAGATAGACATTTTCCAAATTGGGTGCAACATTATTTTTACTTTGAATCAATTAAAATTTGAATATAAATACCGTGGGGGTGGCCAGTGAGGTGGCAAATTAATATTTTTGGGTGGCCGGCCCGCCCCAGGCCACCCCTAACCTACGTGCCTGAACCTGTTTCAAAGAAAAATTATCCACTGACAATCAAAATGATCAAAACAGATGTAACGGGTATTGATTTTTCTATGGATAAATACATTCGAAAATCAGATGATATTTAAGAATCCAGTTCATGTAATTCGAAAGATAGGTACCTAGTTTCAAACATTACAGAGAAAAATTGTTCCAACAAAAAAACGCTATGCTAAGAAATGTGATTTTTTTTCGTAAAAATATTTATTTGTTTAATGCGTCTGATAAAAATTCTCGTGTGAAATAAAACCCAATTAGCCTGAAAAACAAAATAAAACGCTTCCCACGATCTCTTACGAGTAACAATAATTATGATGTTTAAACACAGTCTAACAAAACAACCAACTATTTTTTTTATAACAAAACAATAATGTGTATTTATAGGTGCATCACATCATGGTGTGGAAGAGATAATATCAAATCTTCTCAGTTATCTAGTTCACTACGACGCAGGACCGTGGAGGGAAAATTCGGGCCCAGGAGAAGTAACACACGGGCCCCCTTTTTGTTCCATATTAACATAAAGGTTCGATATTTCCAATTAAAAATTAAAATATAACACTATTTAAAATCATTTTTTGTGTATAATATTTAATTTTTAATTATAAAGACATTTTTTTAAACACTTAATTTTTAAATATTATTTATTTGAAACGCCTAGTGTACAATATATGTATTAACATAGATAAATAACCGGCTGCAGTCGTATTTTGTTAAATAATCCAAAATCCAATAGTAATACAATTTTCACTAGGATTTGATGGAATGCTCATTGGGGCCCGGATTTTTCTAACTTCCGTAAAACCAATTTTTTTTTTAATTTTCCGGTTTTTGTATAAACACCCCGACCCCTCCCCCTCTTTTCGGGCCTGCTACGACGGTGACGTGCCACGGGTATATAAAAATACTATTTTAATCATTCGTGATCGATACATTCGGGCTCGGGTCGAGCGGTGACCGGTGAACGATTTACGCGTGCGTTTTAGGAATGATTTTACAAATAAATGAATCCATGTAGTCTGCAGCTGGCTGGTCACCGCCGAGAAGACATAGACCAAGTATACTATCTCACACTATCTGTGTGCGCAGACCATAGACCTATAAACTTATAAGTTTATAGGTCTATGGCGGCATGGCGCAGACCATCGATGTTCGGGTGATTTTTAGCACACGTGAACATAAAGTTATAATATCGGCGTTTTATTCGACAAGGAGTGTGGGTAAGTACCCTATAACCTCTGGTGTGACCACGAAGATAACGTCTTACCGTTATCTTCTATACCAGGGGTCGGCATGTGATTTCTACTGGAGTCCGGAAAACTAAAATAATGCGTAAACGGGGTCGTAGAAAAAAATGTATTTTATTACATTATTCAATAGTTATTACTAAAATGTTAAAACTATTTTTTTTTTTTTTTTTTTTTTGTTTAAATTATGACGTTTATTGAGAATTCACAATCTGTATAATAAATACAATAAGTAAATGTGCTATAAGTAATATAAAGACTTTGAGTGACATGAAGGAAGACTCGCAGTCGAGTCACCTTTTACAAAGAGTTAAAAAAAAAAAAAAAAATAATAAATAATTATAATCTTCTTTTTTTTTTTTTTTTTTTAGTTTACTTTTATAACTTATATGAATGTATATTAGTGGTTAAGCAGGTCTCTGCACCAGCTGCGTTTGAGACGTCTAGTGGGATTGTCTGGAAGAGTTTTTGAGGCCAGTTGGGTGATGAGGTGGTTGTGGTTCATGAGGAGTTTCCCATGAAATCTTTTATAGAAATTGGTGGCTGTTTCTTGGACAGTTTTGATTTGGAGGTCATCGTGTAGTAATTTATTCGTTACGTACCATGGAGCTTTGGCAATGATACGTAGGCAAATTGATTGGAATGCTTGGATCGTGTATGCATTTGATTTTTTGGTTGGGCCCCATAGTATGATGCCGTAGGTCCATAAGGGTCGGAGTAGGCATTTGTATATAAGGATTTTGTTTTGAATGTTGGTGTTAGATCTTAGTAAGGGTCTAAGTAGATGAAGTCTACTGTTTAATTGTTTTCGTTTGTCCTTGAGGTGAGGACCCCATGTGAGTTTTCTGTCGAATGTGAGACCGAGATATTTGACAGTCGTGCAATGAGGAATAGTGGAATTATTCATGATGATCGGTGGACAGTCATGTGGTCTTAAGGAAAAGGTTATGTGCGATGACTTGGTTTCATTGATTTTAATACCCCATTTGTTGAACCAAGGTATAAGGATGTTTAGGTGAGTTTGGATTTGATGGCTGGCAAGGATAGGGTTGACACTTGAGGCAAGTATGGCTGTGTCATCGGCGTAAGTTCCAATGAGAGTGAGCTGACTAACTGGGATATCAGCAGTGTAAAAAATGTAGAGAAATGGGGCGATATCGCTACCTTGCGGAACGCCAGCTTGAACTTCATGGTGAGTTGATAGTCTAGTGTTGATTCTGACTCTGAACGATCTGTTTTCAAGGTATGATTTTAAGAGTAGATAGTAGGGGGCTGAGAATGTATTTTTAAGTTTAAACAATAGTCAGTGGTGCCAAACGGTATCAAAAGCCTTCGCGACGTCTAGGAAAACTCCTGAACAGTATTTTTTTGATTCGAGTGCCGAGGAGACGAAATCGGTTACGCGGTGGAGTTGATGGTTGGTTGAGTGTCTAGAACGGAATCCAAACTGAATGTCTGGCAGAATATTTTCATTTTGTACTATTGGCATAAGCCTTTTTAGTATTATTTTTTCAAACATTTTACCAAATGCCGGCAGGAGACTGATTGGCCTGTATGAGGAAGGGCTGTTTGAAGGTTTTCCTGGCTTCAGTATTGTTATGATGATTGAATTCTTCCAAGTGGGAGGGAAATAAGAAAGGCGAAGTAGGGCATTGAATATATAAGTCAGCCAAATAATTGATTTAGGAGGGAGGTTTTTGATGACTTTGTTTGAGATTTGATCGTGTCCGGGTGACTTGTTGTTTTTCAGGTTTTTGATAATGTTGGAGACTTCAGCAGGAGTTGTGTGTTTGGCTGGTAGGGCCATTGGTAGCGGAGAGATGAGAAATGTTTCGACTAAGTCAATGTGATTTTGACTAGGAAGAGAAGAATGCGGCTTGAATGAGTCAGCAAGGTGAGAAGCTAATAGATCAGCTTTGTCTTGATCGTCAACTGCTAATGAGTTGTCATCTCGGAGTAGTGGTGGCAGTGTTTCCTTATGTCGTAGAAGAGATTTGGTTTTTTTCCAAAGCGAGCCATTGTTTGGAGATAGAGAAGCAAGGTGAGATTTGTAAAGTTCATTTTTGTGGGTCTTGAGGAGAGATTTAAGTTTATTAGATAGTGAATTGTATTTTCGCCTGTCCTCAGGGTAGTGGAAATGTTGCCAGCGATTGCGGGCTCTGCGTTTTTCTGTTATAAGTTGTCTGATTTCAGGTGTGATAAGATGGTCAGACTTCGGTCCAAGTAACGGAACGGAAGCATTTTTTTTTGCATTGAGTATGGTTTCTGTAAAAGTTCTTATAGCATTATCAATGTCTGCGTGGGATTTTAACTTATTGTTGAGATTAGTGTTGCATGACATAATGTTACGAAACCTTGGCCAGATTATTTTGGAAGAATTATTATTGTTGTGCGATGAAATTGAGGCATTTATTTGAATCAATACTGGAGTGTGGTCCGATGCTGGATCATTTAGGTTGGTTAGCTTTGGCTGAAAATGATTAGGGAGACTAGAGATGAAGAAGTCGAGAAAATCAGGGTTGCGGTTTTGGTGAGAAGGCCAGTAGGTTGGTGCACGTGGTGCAAGTACTTTGGCGTTTTTGGTTATGATGAGATTCTGAAGAGAGCGGCCTCGAGTGTTGATTGTTGAGCAGCCCCAACAGTGGTTAGGTAAACATGCCGTGTGATGTTTAATGGAAAATTGCAATGCTTGTCTTTGGCTAGTAACTTGAAATCGGCAACTCTTGTGGAACATCTAATACGAAATATGTCCTCAAGGCTCAAGGTGAGAATCCGTTAATTTTGTTCTCTACTTGTTTATAAAAAAATTGTTTTACAAAACGACGCAGTTTTTAATAATCATGATGTAAATCGAAATAACGTATTTATTAAACTATCAAAGAAAGACATGTCGACGGTCCGGATCACTGCCTTCCGCGGTCCGGATTTGGACCGCGGTCCGCCAGTTGCCGACCATTGTTCTATACCATGGTGTGACCATAACGATCGTATGACTGGCAGTTTTTGCGTCGAGACGTTCGACGACGTTGGTCAGGTATTCCGAGAAACGTACTGTCGTGTGAGGCACGAGAAAGCCGTCGAGATAAGGATACCTAATCAGTAAAAAATGGTAGGTTAATACCTACTCAAATTATCGAACGGTTTTTTTTTAAATATTTTTAAATACTATCAATCATTTACAATCAGTTAACTTTGGAACTGGATACGGTTGAACATAATCACGTATATTGTACACATTGTAATCCGACATGTCTAAGATGATTTTACAGTTGACAAGGAGCTAGGTCGACAAAACGGCACGGCAACAAAACGGTAATTTAGCTTTGGTAGTTTTGAACATTATACCTACTTAGGCACTTGTTTTATAGTGAAATCCAAATAACTAGGGGCAGACGCAAGAAAACATTTTTTTGGGGGAGATTTATAAAAATAAAAATAAATCCTTTGTATTATGCATTTATTCTCCACTTGAAATAACTGATCCTGTAAATGTTGGGGGAGATCCCCGAACGTCCGTTAGTACTGCAAATATAATTTTTTTTTCGAAGATACCTAGCAGATATTTCAAGAGCATCGGTATCGGAATGGATAATTCAAACAACAATGGTTATTGTGCGCCAAGTGAATTATCTGACTAGAGTTGAGATGTGTGATGAGAACTCCATTTTTTAAACGTTCGAGTTTTCTATATAGTTATCAGGACTATGCTTGAACTTTTGGCCGTGTGATGTTTGCTTAACTATACCATTTGGCGGTCCGATAAAATCAAAAATTTTGTTTTATTAACTAAGGAAACTGATTGTTTCTTTGACGTATGTAATCGTTTTTTTATAACTATTGTAGAGGATATTCTGTCATTTGTCAAAATAGGTGGTTATATAATATTACGCGATGATGTGATAATTCATATTCAGATAAAACTGAAAAACGGTTATAGGAGGAAATGACACGGTGTATATATTTGTTTTAGTTGTTTTTCTCAAGTGCAATTATTAGTTGGAGTAGCGGGTACGGAAAAAGAGCTACGTTTCGATGGATTTTCCAGTTGTTACTTGTATTCATGGTTAGTGACAAAATGTAAATTTTATTGATTGTAAATTATTTTAACTGATGTGACTATTTTAAAAGTTTCATTCGTGGTCTGATTTGCTGGCATTTTGCCGCTCTCTAACTTTAGATCCAAATGATCCGAGTGAACGGCGCCCCGGACGCCGGTAGTCAGTACATAATAATGTTGTGATAAATTATAATCATTATATTCGGAGCGAATTCAATTTGCATTACGATTCTATGGTTTTTGTGTTCAAACGTCGAACAGGAAAAGAGAAACGGGGTTTCGCACCGTTCGTTTACGCTCAAATAAATAGTTAGTATAGGCGGTAGGCACCTACGTTAAAATAAATTTATCCCCATATCTATACGAGTTGTAATGGGACAAGTTCGCGCGGGTACCTGTCTACATATTTCAGACGCCCGTGACAAACCCTGAACTATATATATATATTTATTAAGTATTTATCTAGGTAGTTTGTGTAGCAAAGGCAAACAGACCATTATTCACCCCGTCTCTTACGGTCGATCATAAATCGAAAACATAGCTCTACCTATAACTCATACATATATATATATATTATAGGTACATAAATTCATATGTCGTGGCATGCTAGCACTTTTACACGTGCTATTATTTGAACTATATGTATACGTACGGGAACAATATACTCGGCTGTAGGAGTTGATATTGTATTATTATCCCGTTTATTCGGAACTTGGCGCCTGACCATCGCCCTTCATTGTATTCGACTGCTAACCAAGATAATATGTTCGCATCGGCGCGTCTGTCTTAAAGTACGTCTGAGGCATGTATGTGTCTGGTCCTTTTTCATAGACCGTTGTTGAAATTATTTTATAAAAATAATTGATTTCGTTTTTGTGATAGGTATGGTTATTTCGTTACAATATTTCAACGTTTTAAAATATTATTTGAACATTATATTATAGGGACATCAAACAGCCAAATATCACGCTTATCACACAGTTAGAATATTGTATTATGTTCGAAAAGTAAAATACAGTACAGGTACGTAATAAATTAATAAAGTATTTGTGTAATTTTATAGCTGTTCGTTGATTTCAATAATATTAAGTAATTTATTACCTAGGAATAACAATATGGTTAAAGCTTTTATTTTTTCGAACGAGTACCAATCATATTCTGTTACTATCTTGATTTAGTCGTTTCTTTGGTCATATAAATACATTGTGCAGGTTAAAAAAATTACGTAGTGTGGTGAAATAATGGTATAATCATTATTATTATTGTGGTGTTAGTATTATTATAAAAATAAAATTGATTTATTTACTATATTTAACAAAAATTACAAACGTAAATAAAATGATCTTTTGTCATTTAAACCCCATAAACTGCACAATGCTAATGAATTATTTACTTAATAATAATCTAATGAAAAATAAATATCACGTCTGATGGCATACTTTCATCCCACTAATTTATTATATTATATTAACATAAACAAAATATTCTCACTATTGTACGTTTTTTTCTTTCTTAAAAACATAAAATTTAACATATGAACCTTAATCAACATCAAAAGACAGGTAGAGAAGAGTCTAGTCCATTTTAATAATAAATAAATAAATAAATAAATAAATAAATAAATAAATATATATATATATTAGGTAAACTTTACAAAACTTCCATCATTACAGTTGGTAGGCTAATAGATAATAGAGCATTTAAATTAATCTCAAAATACGAGAAATGTGTTTCTATTCTATACTCAATTCAAAATAATAGAATGTACAAGTCCGCGCATGTCACATGCAAACAGAACTCTGGAGTAGGTATACGTTTTAAAACGATAGGACTCTCATCACTGTACCATTATAATAGGTGTTGGTCGGGAATATGTCGTTCCTTAATAGGAAAAAGGGTGAAAGCGACATTTGAACTAATATTCAAGAGCAAAAAAAAAAAAAAAAAATTCAAAAATGTAATATTTTATGAACTATAATGAAAACTTTTTGAGCAAAAATGACTCATTTCTAATTCAGTAGTAGCTTACACCTTTACAGTATCAATAAAACAAATTTGTTTGAACTTTTTTTTGTAAAAATGTCATTTCGGTCATAAGTGTCACTTACGCCTTTTGGCCTTTAAAGGCTCGAATTGTGGTGTTAACTTTCAAGCCATTTTGTTTTCGTTTACCGTCTAGTAAGTAGCAACTTTTAATATGAGTATAGTATTCATATATTATATCATTAAATATATATGAAAATTATTATCTCTATTTTCCAAAACAAGTTCACTTCTAATGTATACCTATATTCAAGGTATTATTGATATTTAATCATTATTTTCAAGTTGAAAACATTTTATTAGTCACGTTTTATCTGCAGCCATAAAATATTTAATAAACTGATTAGTCTTTAACAGTATGCTAGACATTAGAACAGTATGTTCTAAGAGAGATTATATTTCTTAATTACGTTATTCAGTTTTTTATTATGTATGCTCTTATTTCATTGTGAACCTCCTATTTTTGTTTTGTACCAGCCTGAATATAAATTCCATTATTATTTACTATTTAACACACTAGTTTTTCAACTAAGTGATTAATGACGGAGTAAAAAAAGTCTTTGAGAAGAGAAAAAAGACTAATATGTGTTTGTAAAAATATTATGAGAAGGTAGAGTGTGTCGTGTTTCTTAAAAGTGGTTTTGTGCATATAGTTGGTCACGTGAGTACGCAGGGATTACGCGCTAAAATGCGGTTAATGATTATAATATGGAGCACATATCGAGTTCATCGATAAACTATTATTTAAAGTTCAAATTTAATCACACTATCAATTTTCGTTGTCTATGTAGTCTATCAATTATGTTTATCCACGCTTTGTCACTGTTTCTATAATATCTTGAGTATGCCAACAAATACTAATTTTTAAATTTAATTAGTTTTAATGTATATTTATGTGATTATTTTGAATACATTTATAACTTATAAGTACGTACTTTGATAGTTTTAAAATTAAAGTGCTTACTTGATAAACAAGATGAGTAGTTAAAACGTTTTCCTTATGAAATTATTCGATTAAAAATGAAGTGTTTTTTTCTTTGTATAAATCCCTACTCAGTGCCGGATTTACCATTAGGCTAACTAGGCTGTAGCCTAGGGCGGCAAAATTTGGAGGCGGCAAATTTTTTCTCTTTTTTCGTCTCTATAAACAGACAAAAAATTATTGTACTCTTTTGTTTGCGCTTTCCTGGTCACGTCGATGGGTCATACACTCGTAGATCGTCTCTAATCAAACATGCTATTTTTAGTGTGTTATAGGATTCGAACGTTATTGTTATTCTGGAAATTTTTTTTTCAATTTTTGTTTGTCTTCGTCGTCAACTTACGATGACGATTATTATTGTTATGTTAACATTTACATCATGGATAAAATAAGAGATCAGCTCGAAAATACATATGAGCTTTACCGAGACATTATTGAGAAATTTACAGCGCTCCTAAGATTTGGTGAATTAGATGAGATTGATCTCAGAAAAGATGCTAAAGTTTTACGAAATTATTTTCCAGATGATTTAGAGTCGTCATTTGCAAATTCATTATGCAAAAATAAAGGTATTAAGAAAGATTCATCTTCAAAACTACTCCAACACATAGGTGATCACGATTCACGATCTGACATCAGTTTTTCCGAACATAAACATCTCGTACAGATTATTCGATTGCATGCCTGTTACAAATTGCAGAACTGAGCGTAGCTTTTCATGTTTAAAACGTATATAAATTTGTTTAAGTTCGGCGACATTAGAAACACGATTAAATAGTTTGATGCTTCTCAACGTTGAGTCTGAAATATTGACAGCCCTAAATTTCGACGATCTAATCGACAAATTCGCCAAACAAAAGGCACGAAGAAAGTTTTTTTAAAGGAATTACTGTGTGTCTTGACTTTTGTATTTTTGTATTTGTACGTATTTTAAAATTAAATCTCCAGTTTTTCGAGTACCTGAATTCACAATTTTTTAATTGTGCACTAAAATAGCACTTAAATGAAGCTCATATTAGTTAAAAAAAAAATGATTGTATGATTTTGAGGCGGCATTTTCCTAATAGCCTAGGGCAGCTGAAGAGATAAATCCGGCACTGTCCCTACTATTAAGGAATTCACAACAGCCATTTATGTACTATAACTCATATCATAGAGACAAATCAAATCTACTCACACAAAGTACTTTCCTGTTTTCATAGTATTTGAAAAGCGCCGATATTTAGATCCCGGTAATTTTAAATTTATCCGTGAAGAAAATATTATCCAGATAATGACGATTTGAAATAATAATTAAAATAATATCAAGTCTATACCTGTTATACATAAAAAATAAAATAAATCTATGTTGGTATAAAGGTATACCTATACAGTTTATTAATATTTTAGAATTTAGAAGAGTTTTATGTGTATACACGTACAAATTATAACACTTAAGTAATAATAAATAAAATATACATTCATCCCTTGAAATGTATTGACCAATTCGGTCGAATTAAAGACACTATCATCTTTATCGAATGAGTCAGTATGTCATATAGATAATCTGTAAAAATTGTAGTGGCGTTTCTCCGACAACATTTTAATCTAATTTTACACGTCATGGATATTCAAGAAAAAAATAATATTTCTGTCCATTATGTTTGAACGTGATGAATTAATGAACAACTGCCAATTTTATATTTCACTGTGTACATTTGAGATTTCAAGAAGTACACTAAAAACAGTGTTTTATTTTTATTTGGTATTTTTATATACATAAAACTGGGTACCTATCGAGATAATTTTAAATTTCCTAAGATATCAGCTGTATGATAAATAAAATTACTAGTAACCTAAAAAAAATGTCAAAAAAAAAGTCCGAGTAGAAAGAATTCGGCCGGACGAAGAATAAATAATACGATGTATCTTAATAATCGTTACGATGGCTGGTGTGGAGTTGTGGAATTCGCGCGAACAAAAATATCGTTCACTTTCAACCGAGCCAGACGGATGACGCCGTCGTCGTAATTGGAGTATTGATTTTGCCTACGTAACCGGAGTAAACTTTACCCGTCGTCATCCCACGTGCTGAATAGGTCAGGCCTAACAAAAATGAAAACGGCTGACGCGAGTTGGCGATACAACGGCCCGGCGTGGCGGGGGAACTTCAAAGGCCGTATACAAACGACTGTTTAACAAAGTAATGTGCTACACGTGTAGGGCCATGTGCCACGTCAACGTTTGAAAATATTGACATATACAGAAATGGGATCTCAACAAATTCAAGTCCCTCCCCTATTTCGGAATGAAAATCATTCGACAGTTATCTCTTATACAGTACTTAATAGCGGATAGGTATATGCATTGACCGACCCGGGGAAAATTAAATCTTGGGGCCCACAAGTAAACAATTATTTCAGCTTTGAGAGACCACCTACCATGCATACACACATCCATCAATACTATGCATACACCCCTACTTCTTTGATTTGTTAAGAAAAATATAAATGTTTATATTGTATACTATTACAAATACAATACTGCATTAATGATGTCAACTACATACACCAATATCTTATATAGTACTCACAAAAATAGATATGCATAATATTTATAAATTTTGTATGAAACTTTTGATGAAAAATGGAAAATGAATTAATTTATACAATATCTAAAAAGGCAACATAGGATCAACAATAAATGAACAACTAATGAAACAATTAAAATTAAATTTAAGAAATTTAAATAATAAGTTATATCTCGAGTTCATTTTTCGATGCCAATATATTAATAATTTTGTGATTTTCGAGTTGATTATTTAAATATTTTATTCTTTGCATATAATCATAATTTGTTCCAGGTGTAAATACATATCTGTACTGCGTAGCCTGTTTTTGATGTATTTAAGTTTAAAAAATAACTGTTCAATATGTATTATCATTGACTTTATATATTCGTATGAATTGTATGTATATACAATAACAGTATTTTTTACCATCAATGCCATGGTCCCTTTTTGTCAAAATATTTAGTGCACCACCAGGAAAATCCCGGTGTCCTGGAGGGCCTGTCCACTCCTACGCTTTATGCAATATTGAGTATAAGAAATTTAAATGGGATATTTTTACTTTTTATTAGATTTAAAAAACATTCTATATATAGAGATTGTAAAAATTTATTCAACACATTTTGTGTCTAAAAACACTAAGATTTGAGGGAGCACAAAAAAAATATAATAATATTAATAAAAATAAAAATACTCAAATATTAATAATATTTTGGCTCGAGGTCAATATACGTATTTTTTTAAAACATTTTTGTTACATCTTAAATTAATACTAAGATAAATTTTTAAAAAAATCGAAGAAGTTTTACTATTATATATATTTATCTAGGTGATTTTTTTACAGTTTATTTATTTTTCGGCGTTACACTAGAACCTGAAAATCTTAAAAATTGTGTGACATATCAAAATATTAGTTTTAATGGAAGAAAAACAACATTAAAAAATTCGTTTTTCATTATTTCATATTAAAATAAGTAAAAATTGAGACAACCACCGAAAGCATTTTTCTAAAGATCTGCATTCGTAAAACACCAAATAATTTTTAGATTTCACTAATCCTCCTGATATAATTCTCCATGTTCGTCCGGAAAAACCTGGAACATCCTGTGTATTATACAAATATATATATATATATATATATATATATATACATATTTATGTACATATTTTACTTTTATATCTTTAGTTTTTAAATAGTTATTAATTTTTGCCAGTTATCTAATAAAAAATTATCCTTTTTATATACGATGTGGGTACATCGTGTCAGCACAATAGTTAGTGCACTATAATGTGACAAAATTTTTCATCATTATTTGTCACTACTTTAAAAGAGATATTTCTAGAACATAAAAGCTACAGAATGTAATAATAATAGAATATTCAAATCAAAATAAAGCAAAATAATTGGTAATGAAAGAAAATGAAATTTTCACTTTGAAAATACCCATAGCGCTGTAATGTTTTTCCTCATTATATCTCTCGCTCATTGTGTGAGTTACCTACATACGCAATCAAAACCGCATAAATGAATTCATACCGATTGTATAAAGCTTTGTCAAAATTAAATCAATGAATCCATTATAACACCGAGGGTTAACTTTATCGGTAGGTTATTACAGTTTATGATCACTTTCCAAGCTCAAACATAGTTTATAAATGTTTTTTTATGAATTTATTTGTGATATTTTTTACTCATATAAAAAATAAAATCATAAAAATATAAATTATTTAATTTAGATGCTGTATTTACATTCACCAGTGTAAAATATAAATGGTATATTATAAAAACTAGAAAGTACTTTTGTATTTTTTTCATGAAATATTTTTCTGTTTGACTATAGATCACCTATTACGTGATGAGCCATGAATAAGAAAAAAATCATTAATCAATTCCAGTTCAATGCATTGCATAAATCGTTATCTCTATACAATGAATGCGTGTACATAGGACATTACTAATAACATCTACAAGTATACGTATATGTGCGATGGACACGCTAGCGCACGTATATATACACGTACTGAAAAAGTACTTATTGACATGCTCGCACACATTGATAGTAACACTCGGTAGGGAGACACTATTTCCAATCTGTTTATCACATTTTTTTTTCCCAAAAGTTCTTTTTCTCAATACCATTTTTCCCAAAAGTTCTTTTTCAAAATACCATTTTTCCCAAAAAACAGAAATGATTTATTGTTAATTTTAAAATGTATAAGTAAAAAAAATTACTATAAACAAATAAGAGTATTAAAATTTTAAATTATGACCAATGGCCGTGAGTTATGCAATAATATCATTGTTATTAACAAATTCGTCATATTTAGAAACAATATTATAAATTCCGAACAGAGAATTCACTTTTTTTTATGACAACACCAATAAAATCGACCTTTGTTTTCTGAATGTTTATAGTAGAGATATCCATCAACATGAAGAAGCTTTCCTCTTCCATTAGAATTTATCATTTTGGCCATAATTCTAATGAATACGCTTGGTTGTATAAATACGATTTGATGTACAAAAAATTTAAGTTAATCTACGAAAAATTACACATTTAGCAACAACTGTCAAAATGAAACTAAACAAGGAACAAATAAGACATTCGGAAATCAATATCGAACGGATAAACTTAATTGCGCGACAAATGGATCGAACGATAATTGGGCGCATGCGTTATTTCGACGCATACAATAGGTATTTTGATGTTTATGATTTTCATAATCTATAGATACTGTATAGGTATAAATGTATAGTTGAACGGCAAACGGTAATAAAGATAATGATGAAATGTGTACCATTTAGAGAAATACGAGTAAAGGTATATACAGATATATGGATATATATATAGTCCGATTAAGCAGTTTTTTTTTTTGGAAAAATATTTAACTTGTAAAAATATATTCCGGGAAAATGTTATTATGGAAATATTGAAATTGGAAAAAATTGATTGGGCATATTAGATTTGGGAATAGTAAAAATTGGGAAAAATTAATTGGAAAAAATTGATCGGGAAAAACAGGTTGGGAAAACTGTACTACAATCAATAACACTCACGTAAATTACTGATTGTCACAAGAAAATTTTCCATTTATTTTTGAATTTTCGTATTACATTTTTTCAAGAAATTTCCAAGAAAGTAAATTTTACGATTTAAAATTGTATTCATTACTTTAAAGAGTCTGGAAATTAAATTTATATTTAAATACCTATGACATACACACTAACGTAAATTAACTTTATAATTTTTTTTTATAACTTAATAATTATTATAATTATTGAACAACAGAAAATATACAATCAAATACAATATTCACAAATGAATAAAACGCTTTAAAGCCATTCATTAATGACTACTAAATAATATAGAGTTAAATGTCAATATATTCGTATTTACATACATATTTCGTTGATTATTAGTAATATATATTTCTTTAGTACTGAGTAATAATATACCCTAGGGCCTAGACGGCTAGACATCAGGCGCCAGACACTTAGGGACATGGCTCCGTCTGAGATTAAAAAAAAAACTCGAATAAAGCTATCATCACATGTTTATACATTATAATATACGTGCCTATTGTTGAGTTATTTTGAATCTTGATTTAATACAATATGTTTGGCTTTTAGTTGAAAAATGTTTTATGTGCGCGACTGAACACAAAAGTGTACATTATGTGTGTGAAGGTATGTACTACCTAAATAGTACGTCAAAAAGCGATGTTGACATTTTTTTAATAGTTTAAATAGCTAAATGTACATGCTGGCAGTAAGATTAAGGTACATGTAGAAAGCCTATGTTTTCGTCTTTCGAATGTGTTTCAACTGGCATTTAGGAATTTTCATATAAAATACTATAGATGAATAAAGAATATTATTATTATTGAGAATAGGGATGACCAATAGGAGAAACTACACGGTTAAATTCGACATGGATAAAAGGCTTACTAAAAGTAAAAAAAAAAATCTTGTCAGAAGTAACATCATTTAAAAATACCTACGCTCAAAAGTGTACAAAACTAAAATTTAAATCTCGTTGTGTAGGAATACATATTTATCTACTTATAAATAAAAAAAATTATTTGAATGTGTAATATATTAATAGCACCTTGGTATGTTTCAAATAATATCCTACCTTAATAAAGACCCTATAAACCAATTAGCAAAAAACACTATTTAAACCTCCATCACAAACTCCATTACCTCTAGGCTCTAATCTTCTGTCTTTCTATTAAAAAAAGAAAAATCAACGTTAAGACTATGTTTATAAATATATAAACTCTTGTCACCAAGGGTTCTATCATTGGATGGCCTCCCTCCTCTTAAATTTTTCATGTGTTCGTAAATTATTTTATCCTATTATCTTATTATGCATATAGCATAGATTGTTAATTATCTTAATAATAATAGTAATAAAATATATAATATTATGTATTTATATGTATATATAAATCCTTCATTTTTTTCTGGTGTATACTTAACTATAGATTAACAGAATCAATAATTATTATTATACTGTTGCCTATCACAATTGTTACTACTCATTGGTTGTTATTATTTTTACTGATCAGAACGACATGTTTTATGTTATTGACAACGTTTTTCATAGGTATCCCGTTGCAAAATGTCTAGTGCCCGGGTCAGTGAATAATAATAATAATATTTTTGTAGCTGATATTTATGAGATAAAAACGTAGTAATTTACACGCAACACACCGTGTAATTTTGTTTATTGTGTTCAAACATTAATCTATTTACTAATATTATAATTCCCGATTCGATTGCGAGTTGCTACACCGTTTGAAACCCCTGCCGGAATGCCGGTTTAGCTTCGCCTTCAGGCTGCGGGTATATCATCGTATCTTATCAATCATTATGGGCGGTATATGCTAATAACGTTTTATACGCGCATTCGTATGACGATAATAATTCGAAACCGTGTGGTTTTTAATTTTTTAATTTTTTTTTCACTTATTCATCGTCATCACTCGACGACCCCTTCGGCCGCGGCGTGACGAATCGGAATCTCGTCACCATCGTCAAACTTACGTAATAATAAGACGGTGACAGACGCGGGGAGCGTGCGTATAATACGAATACACACACACACACACACACACACACACACACACACACACACACACACACACACACACACACACACACACACACCGGAGCAGGTACGACGCGCATTATGCACGCGTGCCGCTCGCCGCCGGGTCTTGAGAGTACGACAGACGTACCGTCAGGTTGCCGGTCGTGCCCGCGCGTTCGTCGTCGGCGTCGTCGTCTAAACTTTCCGCCGCCAGTCGGACGCACCCGAAGCGCTAGGCGGCGCGGCGGTGACGTCGGACGCGCGGGTTCCTCTCTCCAGGTCGATCGGCCGCCACCCGCCCGCCCGTCAACCCGAACGTACCCCGCGGGTCGCGACCGCCGCGCCACCGGGTGAGGTGAGTGTACGGGGGAGCGGCGCGCGCGCGCACCGTACGCAACACTGTAAGCTTTACGCGCGCGTGTCGCCGCCGTGTTCGTCCCGTCACGGGGCGGGTAGTCTCGACTTCTCCTCCGTCGTGGGAAGGGGTCGCGCGACGATTTTCAGCCGTGTCGCCGCGCGATTTCGCGTCCCCCCGGAGTGAGCGTCGTCGTTGTTTGGGTAAAAAACCGTCCTTAACGTCCTGTTCGCCGATCATCCGTGGCCGTCTCTCTCGATTTCTGCTAAATCCCCAAAATCCCCCCCGAACCCGTACTCCCGGACACCCGGAGCCTCGCCGTCGTACCGCACCCCGCGAACGCGCGCTGGTATATTGTCGTACCGTACGGCGTTGGCGTTGTTATTGTTGTTGCGTAACCGTTGCGCCGTGTTTTGCGTCGATAACGTTGCGAAAAAAAAATATAATATATCGTAATCGGCAAACGCGCACCATACCCCGTCGTGGTTCTCGAGTCTTGGCCGCTGCAGATATTCTACCCGGCCGTACGTTGCACCACACTCAGGGTAAGAACATATCATATTGCATAACTCGGATACTATACACACACACGCGCGCGCACACACATAGTAAGTAGAACCGGATCATGGCTTCTAGAGACGTATAAACCCGTTTACGTACATTTCCCCAGCCCCCCCAAAATAAGAAAAACTTTTTTTTTTTATGTGAATAATTAGCATGTAATTAGCATGAATTTGCATGACTATTTTCGCAATTTGCACGCTTTTGGTTTAGACGTTATATCAAAAATAACCATGGGGGGGCTGTAGAAACGTTTCTCCAGCTCCCCAAACATGCCAGTTTTTCATATAAATTTTTTCCTTATGCCAATAATTAGCACGTAATTAGCACGAATTTGCACGACCAGTCCCGAAATTTGCACGACATTTCGTCGCCCGCAAAAGCCGTTTCAAAAATTACCGCATTTCCCCAGCCCCCCAAAAATTGAATTTTTTCGATATTCAAACTTTTTCCTATGCCATTAATTAGCACGTAATTAGCACGAATTTGCACGACTAGTACCGAAATTCGCACGACATTTCGTCGCCCGCAAAAGCCGTTTCAAAGATTACCGCATTTCCCCAGCCCCCCCAAAAATTGAATTTTTTCGATATTCAAACTTTTTCCTATGCCATTAATTAGCACGTAATTAGCACGAATTTGCACGACTAGTACCGAAATTCGCACGACATTTCGTCGCCCGCAAAAGCCGTTTCAAAGATTACCGCATTTCCCCAGCCCCCCCAAAAATTGAATTTTTTCGATATTCAAACTTTTTCCTATGCCATTAATTAGCACGTAATTAGCACGAATTGGCACGACCAGTCCCGAAATTCGCACGACATTTTGTCGCCCGCAAAAGCCGTTTCAAATCGACATTTTATTAATAAACCTATTGATCGTAAAATAATCTCTTTGACTCTTGGTAAAACTGTTTTCAATGTTGGCCATTTACTACAGATTTTAATAAAATGTGCTACATCTATTCTTACAAAACATTGGGGGACCCAATATGAATTATGGTCTAATTTTTCAGTTAAAAGGTCAGCACAAACTCTAATATAGTCTTGCAATGAAGAAAATTGGGTAAAACTTTTAACAATAGCAGAAAGAAGAGCCAGAGATTGATCACAAACGGTCTCTTTCGGTCTTTGTACATCACATCTTATCCAATTCGATAACCAGTCAGAAATAGCGATATTGGTATGACGCTCACTCAGCATATTTGTGACGGTAAAACTATGCATTCTATGCGAGTCGTATACTAATGCTTCATATAAAAAAATAGATTTGGTTTTTTCTATGCCAAATTTTACAAACTTCTTAACTATTGAACCTGTTGCGTCAACAATAAGTTTTGGCCTTCTTTCTTTGCAATAATTTCTGTACATATGTATTTGCTCTGCACAATGGTATTGCACATAAAATGGATCATAACCGATGTCATGAATTATGTCTTTGAAGTCTTGTTCTGTTTTCATTATCGCTAACGATGTTACAGTATCTTTATGTCTACAATTGGCCTTGAGTACTCGGGTTTTTAAAATACGTAGGGCATTACCAGTTGGGATTATTGGTGGATCAGGTGCTCCTAAAATGCATGTTAATTTGTTTTAAATGTAAATAAATAAATTAAAATAAACACAAAGCTTATTAATGTGGCAGAGTGTTGTAAAAAATTTTGATTTCGAGCAATTCATTTTCTACAATTTAGTTTAATAAATAAATATATTTAAAAATACATAATAGTTTAGTAAAAATAATAGATTACTTTGCACCATTCCTTTGGAACATAACCAATTCGATTGCAGACAAGTAAATAATTGAATGATTTTGAATTTTTATCAATCTATAATCAAATTATTTTTTTTCCTAGAAAAAATTATTCCTGACAAAATCACATTTCGAAAAATTAACAAAATATACGAATTTTTATGAAGAATAATTGAATATATTCTAAAATATGAAAAATAGGCGAAATATTCTCGAATGTCCAAAATATGCTTTAATATGCAAAATTAATTTTTTTCTATGAACTCTGTGATAGATAAATCGTCCACAGTTTTCTCCCTCGTAAAGTTGCATAAAATCAATAAAAATATGTAAAAACCTAAAGATCCGCTCTTTATTCATAACCATTCCGAAAATTAAATAAACATTTTGGTGTGAAAAGTTCAATTCCCGTGGCAGTAAATGCTTGTATGATTCTAAAGATTTAACTTTGAATGTACCTATACAAAATGTTTAATTGTACCTAGACACCTAGTTAAAATTGTATAATTTTTTTACAATAATACAAAATAATTGTGTTATGTGAACTCAATCTATAGCAATCGGCTGGTCGGAAGGTTTACAAGTGTCAAGTATCGTAAACACTTACTATTTACTAGTAATTATTTATTGTCATAAGCGTGCGCAGACCTCATTGGCAGGGGGGGCAAATTTTTTCACCATTACATGAAAAAATTTTTTAGGAGAAGATGTAAATAGGTTTACTTCATTAATATAACATGTATTCATCAATATCATCTGTATTACGTAATTTATTATTTATCACATGTTTATGTACAAATATATGTTATTATTATAAAAACAAAAATATATTTTAGTAATATTATAGTAATTATAGTAGTAAGTAATATTAAAGTAATTTTATAGCACCATTCTTCTCTCAGAGGGAGTTAATATTCTAAATTGTTGAATCACATTATCAACATTTATATGTTTTATTTCATTTTACGTATTTTAGCACGATTACTCAAGTGGCAAGTTATATTAATTTACAAAAAAGTTCGGCCCGCAGGAGGGGCAGTTCCCCCCCCTGCCTCCCCCCGTGCGCACGCCTGTGTTTATTGTTAGTAATGCACACATTTTATATAAGAAAAACACAAATGAATTGCAGATAAAAATATAATGTTATTTTATTATAATAATTAAATAATGTAAAATACACTTTAAATAAAATTTTCTTTGAACGAATAGTAAAAATTGATTCAAGAACTTACTTTTCTCTCCATTTAAATTTGTATCAATTACTTTGTCTTTAAATTTAATAACTGCATCACTGACTACAGATCTTGGAATTGCAGCTTTTCTACCTGCCATTATAGGTACTTGTAAATAATAGAATATTATTAATTTAAATTAAAAATGCACACTGCAAATAATTAAAAACACGAGAACATAAACACTGCACTGGTATATTGACAAATGAAAAAAATAATTGATAAGATACCTTAACACCAAACAATTCAAGGGAATATGTATAATTTCTAAAAATAGATACTTACTAAATTTGTTGGTACCATGATATCCGGACTAATAATTTACAACTTCCATGTTATATTATAATATATGGATAAAGAGAGATAAATATAGAAACACCTTAATTTTAATAAAACCATTTTTGTAAACAAGTCCATTCCATAGTGGCCAATAAGACTTAATTCGATGATGGAAAGGGGAGCGGACAACACTACATTTATTTTATATTCCTTATATTATGCATTTCGTTTTTATTTAATATTTGAAAATTACCATTTTTACCTTGTACTTGCACTTGTAAAAAAAAAAAATCACCTAATGCGGTAATCTTTGAAACGGCTTTTGCGGGCGACGAAATGTCGAGCGAATTTCGGGACTGGTCGTGCAAATTCGTGCTAATTACGTGCTAATTAATGGCATAGGAAAAAGTTTGAATATCGAAAAAATTCAATTTTTGGGGGGGCTGGGGAAAAGCGGTAATCTTTGAAACGGCTTTTGCGGGCGACGAAATGTCGTGCGAATTTCGGGACTGGTCGTGCAAATTCGTGCTAATTACGTGCTAATTAATGGCATAGGAAAAAGTTTGAATATCGAAAAAATTCAATTTTTGGGGGCTGGGGAAATTCGGTAATCTTTGAAACGGCTTTTGCGGGCGACGAAATGTCGTGCGAATTTCGGGACTGGTCGTGCAAATTCGTGCTAATTACGTGCTAATTAATGGCATAGGAAAAAGTTTGAATATCGAAAAAATTCAATTTTTGGGGGGGCTGGGGAAATACGGTAATCTTTAAAACGGCTTTTGCGGGCGACGAAATGTCGTGCGAATTTCGGTACTAGTCGTGCCAATTCGTGCTAATTACGTGCTAATTAATGGCATAGGAAAAAGTTTGAATATCGAAAAAATTCAATTTTTGGGGGGGCTGGGGAAATGCGGTAATCTTTGAAACGGCTTTTGCGGGCGACGAAATGTCGTGCGAATTTCGGGACTGGTCGTGCAAATTCGTGCTAATTACGTGCTAATTAATGGCATAGGAAAAAGTTTGAATATCGAAAAAATTCAATTTTTGGGGGGCTGGGGAAATTCGGTAATCTTTGAAACGGCTTTTGCGGGCGACGAAATGTCGTGCGAATTTCGGGACTGGTCGTGCAAATTCGTGCTAATTACGTGCTAATTAATGGCATAGGAAAAAGTTTGAATATCGAAAAAATTCAATTTTTGGGGGGGCTGGGGAAATGCGGTAATCTTTGAAACGGCTTTTGCGGGCGACGAAATGTCGTGCGAATTTCGGGACTGGTCGTGCAAATTCGTGCTAATTACGTGCTAATTATTGGCATAAGGAAAAAATTTATATGGAAAACTGGCATGTTTGGGGAGCTGGAGAAACGTTTCTACAGCCCCCCCCATGGTTTTTTTTGATATAACGTCTAAACCAAAAGCGTGCAAATTGCGAAAATAGTCATGCAAATTCATGCTAATTACATGCTAATTATTCACATAAAAAAAAAAAGTTTTTCTTATTTTGGGGGGCTGGGGAAATGTACGTAACCCGTTTGCGTAAACGGCCAGTGTTGCGTCTTCGTCATCCCTTAAAACGATTTAATTATAATTATTCGTCGTGGTGAATTCATGTTTACTTTAGAAAGGGCTATTTTCTCCCTGGAATTTCGTCCCCCCCCCCGTCAGATTAGGTTAATTAATAAATTACACAAACATTACAATGTTACTATCAAATATATAGCGTTATGCAGTAAGAATGAATTATATTTATATACAATATAATATCGTTATTATATTGTATATACGTAGTGTTATTATTCACTTTTTAAGAACTTAATATTTAGTACCAAAAGATTTTAATGTACTCTTATGAATTAAATATTATATAGGTACCTATTAAACAAAATACTTGAAAAATTGATATTTATGTTTTTTTTTACATGAATTCTACAGATGTGATATCTTATTTTGTATCCTTCAATCACCATTTTAATGATGTATACTGTATACTTATTTATTTGAACAATTATTTCTCTATATGAATCACTTTTACAGCTCGATTAAAAAGTGGCTGTAGACTATTGCCTATTTTTTTCCTCCTCATTGATTAGGACTCTCTGTAATTTCATATTTGTTACGGACCACAGTAAACAATGATGTTAACGCATCAAGTCAGTGGCGCCAAACCCTATGTTAATGTAGGACAACTGTCCTACATATAAAATTGGTGGTGACGAAGACTCTGTCACCACCAAGTCTCATGCAAATATTATATTATTATCCTGGAGAATATATTATTTTATAGTATTACAGTATAGATTTAAATGTTTACAATGATGATAAACAAAATGAACAGCCACACAAAGAAGAAAACAATTTTGCTAGCATTCGGAAATTATTTAAAATGTTTTGTATAGCTAACTTGGGAATTGTATTTCCAATCTTATATTGTGTTTTGAAACTTTCCGTAACTCTGCCAGTATCTAGTTGTAGTGTTGAACGGTGTTTTTCCAAATTAAAACTGATCAAGACCAGGTTAAGGACCACTATGCTTCAACAGAGACTAGAAGACTTAATAAGAATAAGTTGTGAAAACGATATTGAACCAGATTTTGAGAATATCATTAAAATATTTGCTGCTAAAAGTACAATTTTGACCAAAAGTTTAATTTATTAGATTGAAGTTGAATATAAATAATATAAATATGATATAATATAAATAATAATATATGAATATATAATCTTATATAATGTATACAATTTGTTTCTTATGTGTATTATATTGTAGTTTCTATATTATGGTCAATAATCCAATAATCCACTTAAAGTTATAAATAAGAAAAGGTTTTTATAGTTTATTTTTTTCAATCAAAGTTAGTCAGTTATAACTATAATAATTAATTACAAAATAAGTGAATTTAACATGATTTTTTAATGTAAATTAGGTTTTAAAAATGTAAATCTATTTATTTTGGTAGAATAAACTAACAAATGAATGGGTGGTGAGTGGGCAGGCGAAACACAGGATAAAAATGGTGGGGGGAGGGGTGAAAAAATGTTCATATAAATATCATACTATTCATATCGTATTTATGCAGGTCAGGTAATTTATTTTTTGTTCTTGATATAGGGGGGGGGGGTAAACACTAAATGTTTGTCCTACATATTTTTTTTTACTTCGGCGCCACTGCATCAAGTTATGCGACATACGTAATGCTGCGCGGGGGTGTTGGCGACAAATGATAATACTTGTAAGTTTCCAATACACCGTTCAATATATTTTTATCAATAAGTAATGTAGCTAATATGATTGCGTTGTATTTTGATGTGTATTACGACCATAATGTGTTGTGTGAAATTCGTTTAAAAGAAATAATAAGTGATTTTTGAAATAGTATAATCACTTGTAGATAATACATGTGATTTAATGTGCGACTGACGATTTTCAATTTCCTGAAATGTACACACACACACACACATACACATGCACACAAGTACCGGATGTCCAGGTTTATTTTCCACGAATTATATAAGAGCTCGTTATACCCAGTTATTTAGTCCTTAATGCGTTACATACAACATAAAAATATGTACACTGTGTATACGGGGTATATCAAAACATAGTTTAAAGTTTCAATTAAAATTACACGAACATATTTTTTAAGCACTTGAAGTTGAATGTTTGAAACTATGCACATGTAACTACTATAGGTATATGTCGTTATTGACGTGTTCTGACTTTTCAGAGCTAATAGTTGATAGTTGATAAACACAATTATGTCATTAGTATACAAAGCTTGCTGTTGATATTATCATTTAGTTTCATGTAAACGTAATTAGGTAAGGTATAGATTAAGTATATATAGATATTTGGTCGAATTTCATTTAAAAAAATTCAAAATTCGTGCTTACCATTGAAACAAATAATTGGAAATTTAATTTCGAATAAAATTGAAATATTCAAAACCGTGGAAAACGGGCATATTGTAAATTATAGTGTTGCAATTATTGTAATTATATCTGGACTACTACATACATATGTTTATCTTATTTACAATACCAACTAAATGAAATTTTCACAAGTTATAAACATATATGTAAAAATAAACATAAATATAAATATAAATAGTAGCTTCGTTCCTATTAAAGTCTCACAATGTAATTTTTTTGATATCGAAAATTGCTAATTGAGATACCAGATACGCTCGTTGTTTTTTTCGGCCGGCCAAAACGAATAAAAATAATAATCGAGTGAGTTCACTAATTCACTTCTTCGGATTGGCATAATGAACAAGCGACACCGTACTTCTTTCATACGTTGGTATACGTTGGATGATCGCGTAAAATTATAATCACTTATAAGGGAAATTCGATTCTTCAATTCTTGGACAATGCGTTAGTGATGAGTGTAAAATACCTTGGGTAGGTCACTTTGATGGATGAATAATTATAGCCTTTTTTATCATTACATTTTATTCGGATGGGTCATGGAGACTAGGTGTCAGTTACTCATAAGTCATAACACCATAACTCATTATTCATTCTAAATTTGAATGCACTATTAACCTAACCATTGCAATCGGAAAAGCGATTTTGAGCGAATCTTGGGTAAATTATAGTGAAATTTCAACATTCCAAAGGCTTGTGTATTGAAAATTATTAGAAATATAAAGAAATTGTATAAATAGAATTACATATATTTTTAATTCAATATTTCATTTATATAATAATTATAATATATATATATATATATATATATATATATATATATATATATCATGATTATAAAACAATTTAATTATATAGATACATATCAATTTTTACAATACCTATTGTTAGTGTATTTTATTAAACCTTATTATTATTTTTTTATTTTAACTAAAAGCTTTATTTGAACCGAAATAATGTTAATATAGTTTGTTTTTGGTAAATTGTATTAAAAAAATTGTGTCTCATTATTTTATAAAAAATTAATCGAACATATTTATTTGATGTCTTAAACTATTTTTTACTACCGAGAAATCAACCAATATATCTTCTTCTGTAAGAAAAATTACATTGCAGTACAGTATGATATATATATATATATATATATATATATATATATATATATATATATATATATATATATATATATATATATATATAGTTTTGTTATTAAATAATTTATTCATTGAATAGAAACTTTACTTTCGTTGTACTCATAATTAGTAGTGAAGATCATTATTTCCAAAAATATTTTTTAAAGTAAAGTTTTTATAAGTTTCATTATACATCGCAAAAGCGACTCTTCTAAAGTTCTAACTACATTACAATTTTTGATATATACTCGTGTAATGTGTTATTTAAGACAATATTGGACTTTTTAAACTTTTTAGAGAAAACTTCTACGAAATTTCGTGAACTCTAACAAAATTAAATGATGAAAAAAAAATGAAATACTCTTGATTGAAAAATCAATTCATCCGTTCCTAGATCATTCTTCGTATAGCTTGAAACAGGAATAATTATGATTTAACGATGGTGGCCAAACGTGATCATCACGATTGTCGTGTACATTCGCACACTACGCTCGCCATATATATTATATTGTAGGTTTACTTGTAGGCAAAGTGTTATTATTATAATTTATCATAATAATATAAAAAGTTGTGTTTGACGCGTGCGAGAGTATAATATAATATGACGTGTACTTATATATATATATATATATATATATATATATATATATATATATATATATATATATATATATATATATATATATGTTTGTCCTCGGAGTTCAAGTATAGGGTCGTGGGCCTCGACTTGACCCTTGCACCTAGCAGGTTGTGACAGTCCGTTTTGTGTGTATAATTATACACACGCATACACACACACACACACACACACACACATACACCGAACATGCATTGATAGTTTTGTCGAGTATGAAAAAACAACATTAGAAAATCGTTAAAAGAATTCGAAAAAACGCCGCGCGTGCCCGCCTTTATATAACAAATTAATAAGTAATAACCTTAAGGTCCGACATGATGTTAAATGCGAATATAATGTGTTGTACACGTTAATATTTATAGACACTGCGGTCGTATACGATGTGCATATACCTATATATATATATATATATATATATATATATATATATAAAATATATATATATATATATAAATATATATATATATATATTTTAATGTCTTGTCCGATATCATTTTCCCCTCCAAGGTATCTTAATCAAATCCACAATTTTGGCTATCTCGTCATCAAAAATCGTGCGATCGGCTGTCCAATTTAAAATTCGCCCGGTCATCGTCATTTTTGCTGGCTGTAATGTATATATATATATATAACAGTTATCTATATTTGTATACGTCACCGAAGTACATATAATTATTTATATATTTATATATTATTAATATTACAATAATGTGTGTAGTGCATACATGCAGAATACACTTTTGATGTATATTATTTACGCACGTGGCAGAACATAATATCACGTCATCGACTGAAAACGAAAAACTAAAATCTGTTTAAAACCAAAATGAAGTTCAATGGTTTTTCAAATATAGATGTGTTTTAAATTTTCATATTCGTCAGAGTTGGTCTACCAACTCGCCAGTCGGTAATGAAGTTTTCTTAATGAATATTAATTGTATTTCTTAAGAACGGTACACTGTTGCAAAGTGTAGATATCTACTCCATTTTATATTGATATTTGTAGTTTTAAAGTCAACAACGTAATATTACATTTTTAATTTTAAACACCAATTCTATAGCACATGGAAAAAATGTTAGGTTTCATAACTTTTTTTATCCCAGATATTGTGAGTTAAGAATATTTTTTTACTAACAAAAATTGTTGAAGACATTCGTGAAATTCAGAAAAATTACAAATATTCAGCACAACGAGGTTTTGATTTAAAAGTCGAAAACGTATTATTTCGATACACGGTCGCTCAAGCAAACGCTATTATTGTTCACCGTATACGCATGAATAAAATTATTGAATATTGATCATACACTTAATATAAATTATACATTATTTAATGTAATATGTGTTGTATACTATAAGTTGCGCGTCTGATCCAGTGACGATAGTAAGTATCAATACATCATACATGAGTGAATTCATGAGAAAAGAAAAATAACTTGAACAATAAGTGGCGTTTTATACGACGATTTGGAAATTCAACCGAATAATATTATAAGCGCATGAGGGCACTCATTTGAAGAATGAAGGTCAAATTATCAGAAAAACTTTTTGAAAAGATTTTTTACGATTTCCCGATGAAAAATCAATCACTCACTTTGAGATTTTGAATAGTTTACATTTTAAAATGTTTGGGCATATCAATATGATTTGAAATTCAACATTTTCCCAAAAACTACGTAGGTAAATTAAGTTTAAACTTCATAGATTTTTTTTTGGAAATATTTTTAACAGCTACCCAATACGTTTAGAGTTCAAGTCCAGTCTTAAAGATAAAAGTATCTTTTAAAAAAAGTAGTCTGTTGGAATTCAATGTTAACAAGAAGGAAAAAATAATACATATTATAAAATAAACGGTGACTTTAATCGTTGAACAGCCTGTATAGCACTAATTATGATAGTCTACTGATTACCCTTATAATTTGTCTTTTATGTCAAAACAATATTTTTATTCATTAATTAAACTAATATGTGTATTGTTATACAGTTAAATTGTATTGTGTTCAATATTGAAAAATAAAATATTTTCCTGCTGACAAAAATTTTAATTAAATATCGAGTTAAAATTATTTTCGTGATGAAATAAAAAAATTCTTTTTACTTAAGGTACTTACATTTTAAACTTACATTATTTAATAATGTATAGTGCTATAGTGTTTCGCAAATTGTGAAGTGTGTTACTGCAGTTATCTATTGTACTGATAATACTGGAAATCAATTGTTTCTGAAAGGTGGAAGAACTCCACTATATGTTGTATTAGAATAGTATTCTACTGAAAAAGCTGAATTTTTTTTTATATTATGGTTTTATTTTTTTTATCTTGAACTTTTTTATGCCAAGTTTACCCATGTCGTTATAAGGATGGCGTTTTAAAAACATATTTCCTAAAATAATTACAATTTACATATATATATATATATATATATATTATAAGTTTACAACTGATAACTATAATAAATTATAATTTTTTAGTAATGCACTACTACTATATTAAAATGTACTCAATTTATAAACTTATATTTCATGAACATAAAATATAAAGTTGTTTTAATTTTCAACAATTTATAAGTGGATTTTTCTTTTTTATTGCATTCTTCAATTCCTTATATACTTTGGAATGTTTTGGAAGCTGTGCAAGTTGTTGAACACTAGCCAAAACCTTAATTATACTGTTATATTACAATCATTCTGAAAAACACATCGTATTTAGATTAATATACATCTATCTCTTAATTTTGAATCGTGCCTTAAGTAGTTACCTCTAATTTTTAAAGTTTATTACGTAAAATTATTGAATTAAATATTGGTTTCTTGACCACATGTTCGCATTGTTTGCTTTACTATACAAAATTTTCCGTTAGAATAATATTTTAAAAATGGGACTAAAAGCGTACTATTCAAAGTTTGTCAGCACAAAGGACATGGTTAACATAAAACAGTAGTCACCCCAATGTAACTGCACATAATAATACCTAATATAGTAATGTTAACTATTGCTAATTTCCATGCATGTTAATATATTCTATTAAGTATATTGTATTGTATATATATATATAAGGCATGATGCTAATCTGTAATAATGTTAACAAAATTTGTTTCTATGTGAACACAGTTGTACGCACGTTAGGTTAACCTAACGTTAGGTTCAACCGAAAACTGATCGCTTCTTTTCTTAGAAACTTGTTAGAACTAGAGTAGCCAAAAACGTTTCGTGATTTAACAATCGATTTGTATTATATTAATCGAAATGTGTGTTTATCTGACTTTGTAAACTTATATAGAAACAAACGTGTAAATGACAATAATAACGCGTTTGACCTGCAGCAGTATGATTGTATTTGTATTGCGTATTAGGTACGCCGTGTGGTAATTGACTGCAGCAGATGATATTAAAATTTAAAGATCTATTGTAACTTGATACATTTACTTAGAAATACTTATTTTGTTTGTGCGTCACGGAGGGGTTTTAGTAATTCAATATGAATATACTTTAAATTTATTTGAATGTTGAAAAGTAAACCGATATTATTTTCGTACGTTTTGTGCGCATATATTTATATGTTCGAGTATAGACGTTTTAGCTGTAAAATTCTTTTTCTTTAATTTATTTATTATGAACCAATAGGTAAACGTGTAGTTTTTATCATAATGGATTTTGAAAGCATTGAAAAGTGACGTATTTATGACGAGATCGTTCCAGAGAAATGCTTATGATGTTATTATTATTATGTTTATACCTACATAATATTACGTTGTATTTTTGCAAAAAATGGTCACAAATGTAAATATTGGTTTGAGATCATACATTTGTCAAGACTGAGTTTTAAAGAATGCAAATAAGTTAGCAAAATAACCATAGGTTTCGTCTATTGTTTGTCATCTCCAATGCTTTAACGTAAAAAGTAAACAACCACTTAAAAGCGTAATCCATTATACGCCAATAATTATTTGAAAAAAAATTGTATGCCTATACGTGCACAAGCAATCTTTTGAATATATTTCTGTTATTTACGATGAATAATTATTATATTTTTTTAACCATTTATTGGTTTTACAATCAAGTGTTTTTTTCGAGTGGTAATAATGGCTCAAAATTTTCATCCAGTATTGTAACTTATGATAGATCAGAAATCACATGTAATAAGTATACTTTAAAGAGGTAATTTTCTCTATTCTAAATAGTTTTTCCAAGTATATACAGGAAAAATTACCAAAAAATTGAGTGAAAACGGTAAAATTATTTGTAGATATAATATATATTTTTGATATTTGGCTAAAAATACTGACGCTAGACACTCGATATTTTTAACAAATATCAATAATACTAGTCTACGGAATTGAAAAAAGCATAAAAAAAAAATTTAATCACTTTCTGGCGATGGACATAGGTATAAAAAATTTTGATTATTGGAAATATCTTAATTAGCTTTCGGATTATTACATGTAATTTAAGCTGTACAAGATTGTAAGAGTTGTTGATGTGCAGTGAAAATTTCAGATTTCTGTCAACATTAATATTGAAGTTATTTTAAATAATTTATATTAATTGGTTAAAAATTTCGTTTACGGCATATTTTACAAATTTTGATTTATTTTTTAGCAGTTTTTCTTTACGTTTGGAAAAGTTTGAAAATAGAGAAAAATCATCTCTTTGAAGTACTAGCTGAATAAAACGTCCATGGAAAGACTTTACGTAATTTTTGAATGAAGTTAATACACAGAAAAATGGTTACAAACAAGAATAAAAAAAATCAATTACAGATCTTTTGTTTTTTTTTTTAATCTAAAATTACCTTTTGTTTGGTTATTTGGTCAAATGATTTATTTTTATTGAAAAATGTTGGTCAAAGTGATTTCCAAACGTTATTTTCTTTTTATCAACTTAATTTATTAAAGTAACTTTCAGAAAATTTTTATCTGTTTGGAATTTAGATACAGATAATTTTGATTTTTTATTTCAAATAAATAATACATAATTAATATTCTAATACATGTTGGTACAGGTGAACACAACAAACCGATAAAAAATAATCGTTGTAAAATGTTCAAATAGTTTGTTAAACGGATGGTTAATCGACTTGTTTTTGTGGATGTTATTGTTCTGAAAATATATGAATGGCAGAGGATATTAGTGTACGAAATCGCTTCGCTTATTTTCGTTCACACGTATTAGCTTACAAGCAATCGTACATTTAGCATAAGTGAAATTACGACCTGGGTCGAACAAGTCCAGTAATTTTCATATAATATGAAATAATAAATCGACGACACTTTAACGCGAATAAAAACACTTGTTAATATGGGTACAGAAAACACCTTTTGAAAAATGAATTTGATATTTTTTGAGACATGATGTATCAGTATACAAGAATAAAAAAAAAAAAATAGTAAAAACTAATAATCTGCTCGAGTGAATACCGATGAGTATTAGTCAGATATAGGTTAATTCATAATTATTGTTTAAAATCTCTGGTATTAGTATACAGGTGACATAGATTTTCATTCTGAACGGTAGATAATATCTATACTTAGCAGTTACTGCATAGACATGAATACGATCCATGAGTGGAGTAAGAGATTTTTGAGTTGCATCTGTGAAATTTTTTAGGCCGATTGATTGGCCTGTGGGTCATTGTTGTTACTGACGCTGAGTCACAGTATGCTCTTGTTTGCGTTCATGAGATTTGCATTAGTGTAAATGCGTTTAAATAAATTAGTCATAGTTCATAGGGAAAATAAGAGAAAAATAAACATTGAGTTATACAGATAAATAATGATAACTAGCCGTTTCAAATTTGTGGTATTTCCGCCTGCCGTCATACGTTTTACCACTCTATCTGCAGCGTATAGAAAAAATAAAGATTTTGTTAGTATTAAAATTTTGTTAATTTACTTTTATTTATTTTTTATACTGCTAAATTTGTTTGAAAACGTTGGGGAATAGATTTTATAAAGCCCATAAAATTTCGCCTTTCCCCGACTACACCCTTATATTTCATGCGCTATAGCTCTCAAGCTTTGTCGACTGTAGACAGTCTCGCTATCAAAAAACATAATCTTTTTAATAACAATATTGACACTCCCACACTCCTGTCCCAAATTAATAAGAAAATATCCTGCGATTTACTCGTTATCCCTCTCGTCTTGCTATCCCTCACTCCACTTACAACTACATTGACAACTCTCTTGTTCCCGTCTCATGCTCACCGCCAGCTTGGACCTTTCTTTTACTTTTTTATTTTCCTGCGCTTATATAATATTATATTAAAAACAGTGGAAATGCAGTAATTGTAATATTGGACTCAATTTGTTATATAAATAATAAATAAATAAAGGTTATAATATGGTGAGACACGGTATTATTTAGGTATATATTTGTTACAATGCTTTCAGTTTGTATAAGATGTATATTATATAATATTTTATAACATTATTTAATTTAATGCTTAATTTATGTTTATTTAATTAATTTTATACTTCTGAAATACTGTTAATTAAATATTTGGAGTTGAAAGATTCTTGACGGGAAAATAGATCCCGATGATTAGAACTTAAATTAAATTTTTATGTTTAATTCAAAATTATGCTATTATGTATAATTGTATGGATACCTAATTAATTGTCTTTCGGCGCCGTGTCGCTGCATCTGCAATTAAAGTCTACACTCGCCGACGGCAGTTAGTATTCCTTCCAATATTTTAATGCTAATTGGGAGTCTGAAGGTGGCCGGTAATATCAAAAAAACTAAAGCGTAAACAATCAAAAGTAGCACCGACAATTTTTTTCTTATTCGTCACCGATGGATGAGATAAAAACGTATTTGATTAGACGTTATCATTGGGTCTAACATCTAACCGAATCAAAATATCTAGTATCGCACATAATTCGATAAAAAATAAACGGTATAGGAGTGTACACTTACTGCACCGAGTTGGCGACACGGATTACGCGAGAAAACTCGTGCAGTTATATGTATACATAATACATAATATAATTTCTTGAATTTCGATAGACGATGTAGTGATTAGCTATTATAATATTTGTATGGGAATACGGCCGTTTTGTGAGTAAAAAATAAAAGAAAAAAAAACTTGTGTATTATTTCACATTGCACTTATTATTATTCATAAGTATATGTATCACTGTTTTTTTTTTACAATGTGTGGCTAGTGCGCGCGTGTGAGTTTAGTATTTGGAGTACACACGAATTGTTATTGGGTTCCAGGGAGTAGAACAATCGTCGGGGACCTCGCCCCAAATGGTTTCGAAAAAATGTGCTGATCCCGGACGAAAAATAATAACAAAAATAATACACGCGGACACACACACACACGCCTTTACCATTTCGGCTGACCTAGGATGTATCCGTCCGTCGTCGCTCGGACTATACCTAGAAAAACTACGTGCATGGCCGAGGAAAAAATTAAATAAAAATGTTGTCCGTACACGTGTAAAAATAACTGTACAAAAAAACGTTTGTACATGTCGTATATTTCGGGATCGGGCGTCGTTCGGGTGACAAGGCCAACATGAGGGATAAGAAAAAAAATACATTGGTCTTTATATTATGTGTTCGATGAGATACGGTTGAGACTCAATAGGTTTAGGGTTACCCAATGTATTTAGGGTGTAATTTTATGATCCAGCCAAATCACTCTCGATTTTTTTATCACTACTTTATTTTTTGACAGCACGACTGCTTTTTATAGATTTTTAAAAAAGATCTTTTTCCGTGGAGAGTGACAGCAAAATTTAACAAAACAAATAATTTGAGGAGTTAAGTAAATAAGCATACCTAAAAAGTACTCACAGTTAAACTGAAAAAAAAAAATTCTTAGCTGATTGTTTTATATTTTAGCCTGTAATCTATGTGTTATTTGAAAAATTAATTTAAAATATACGCTAACATATAATACAACATCAAAAATGTTTGACTAAGAGAAATTTAGAAATATTAATTAATAAACATTGTTTTCAATAGTTATATTTAATTTAACTGACTCAAATTTCATAAATAAATATAGGTACGTAAAATTTACAAAAGTAGGATGCATCATCATAAGAACAGAATATTCTTCGTGGGAATGACGTGCAAAGAATACGGTTGAGTAATGTTTGTTTAGTATTTTGTTTTAAATACGTATTTTATTGTTTTATTTTATACATTTTTTAAGTTTAAATTTAAGTAAATTTGATGATAATCGTTATTAGGCTGTTTTATTACAAATCAAATTATATTCTTTAGCGTTTATTTAAAAATTCAATTGATTGCATAATACTACAAATTGTGCATTTCTATCTATTAATTAAAAAGTATCCTTCTATTACGTAGCTGAATAAAAATTATGTACTGGAACTGTATATTATTGCAATATTAAGTATGTTTAAAAATACAAAGTATCCAATATAATGACAATGTTATGTGGACGATTTTTAAACTGAATTTGTAATAAAAAATAAATACCAACATATTTCCTTTGTAAATAGCGAGTAATAAAAAAACAAAGATAACATTATGTGTTATGTATAAAAAAATATTCTTACTAAATGAATATTTATTGTGTTAATACTTTATTGTAAATATAAGAATTAAAAACCGAAAAACTTACAGCTATTTCATTTATGTCAGATTCGATGTCAAGATAAAGGACCAAATATTTCAATTACAAATATACTAGATAGATATAGGTAGCACGTGACGTGAATATTACCAAAGATACATTTCTGTGATCGATTTGTTATTATTTTCATTATTCTGATACTATAACGTCTACATTTTATTTTTCAACGACTCTTATTCTATCAACATGCGTACATTTCAAATTACATACCTATAATAATAATCAAGTAAAATAATGGATACGCAAAAGCCTTGACTCTCATAAGAAGAGACAAGCGAGTGCAAATATACTCATTAAGTTTACGAACACTTTCCACCGCAGATGGTAGGTAACACCCGTCGGGCGTTTAAGACACATGACAAAATATTTTTATCCTTGTAATACCGAGTAATATTTTTAATCACCTTGAACGGTTCTCCGCGTAAAACAATATAACTGTAGTCTCGTTATAAACGAGCGTCCTTTACCACGTATAGGTATATCCAACTACAGCAGAAATATAAATTGACAACAAAGGATCCAAACAAATGCAGAGACGCGTCGTATTCCTCGGGGTAAGTGTGCGACGCATATACATGTATATACAATAATAACACGTACTTCACGTGAAACCACGTTGCCGCGTATATCAGAATGTGTGCGTATTTATTTGTCTATTCAAAAAAAAAAAAAAAAAAAATGTTAGTAATTAAAGCATACACACAAATACCGGCTTTTCACTGGAAAAACAAAAGACCTAAGTTATTCAATGTTCTCTAATACACGCCAAATATATATATATATATATATATATATATATATATATATATATGTATATTTATAAACATGGATGCATAAGTAACGTACGGCGGTAGAGCCTCGGGTGACGTGGATCGCACAAAGAGTACAAAACCCGGTAGCCAGCCGGAACAGTGGCAGGATCCTGCAGATGAATAATTGCCTTAGAACGTGTGCCGGCGTTCCGAGTTCGAAATAAATTATACATATTCCAGAGAGAAAAAACCGTCGTTACACATGAAATAAAACGACCTAGGCAGTGCCACCGACGTGTACTCGACGAATGTGTCTCATCTCTCTATATATGGTATATATTATACGTCCGACGGACCACCTGACATTGAGTTGGTTTTCTCTTTCTTCGAGACGCACCTGTTCGCAGATGTATTGAACAGATACATCGGGTTCGGCGAATGTACCAGTACCGACAACCGCGTACGTGTATATATATATACAAAAATAATGGCTAAAATTACACTCTTATATAGTTATACTCGTATGTGTATACTTATATTGTGTCCCTCGAAGGGTGACTGGCAAATCTCGAGACGATGGATGTATACAGAAGTATATCCATGAAGGGGATGAAACATAATACCCGCATACTATAAAGTTTAATCGCACAGTGTTCTGTGGGAACTATATCCATATGGATATAGGTCAGTTATTTGAGGAATTCGGCCTAAATGACAAAATGTTATTTTATAATGTACAAAAAGTTTTTTTTTTAAGTAATAAATACTTTTAAGAAAATCTTAAAGTACGTATAAAATAAATATCAGGCATGTACAGAGTGTTATATAGGTATATCGTTGAAGATATATTTTCAAAATTATTCATATGATCAATTATTAGGAAGTTATCATTTTGTATATTAAAACGATAATAATAGTTTGAATGATTTAGAAGTTGGAACTATAAAATAAGAGAAGACTATTTAAATATTAAGGTGAAAATTCGTTCAATGAACAGGGTATGTATTATCTACCTACATCACGAAACTATGACAGTGTGATACTGTACGTTATATGTATTATTGTTGATGGAAATGTCATATATTCGTGATACACGATGTAATGGACTAAACTTATATTGAATCAAACAATTAATTTTAGTAAAACTACACCTTGAACCCTTCGGGCAGCACTATATCTATAATCCATAAACTAGGTAGGTACGCGTGCAGCACATTGAGATCGATTATATTGTAATATTAAAGAATGAATTTAGTATCGAATAACAAAAGCCTCGGTAAATAAATCTAATATAATTATACACGAGCCATAATTTACGCACTTAAATATTAATAAGTTAAAACACTTAATATGTTTAAAAGATATAAGTGCCTACCTACATATGGTAGATTATAAAATTATACTTTCATGGGGAAAATACATACCTACATTGATTATGAAGTTATTAACATTATAGGTGTAAACTTTTAAGTGCGTGTATAGTGCATATACTCATCGATGTAATATCGACTGGAATATTGTTATTCATTATTATGATGGGACTGTTGATGTTATTATTATTATTGTTTTTTGTTTTTATGTGAACAAAATATACGTCGAATTTTCAATAAACTTGTCACTTTACACTTGAATATCGGTCTATAAACATTACAGCAGGCGAGTATGACGCTCGAGAAGTGAAGTAATTTTTTACTCTATAGGTATCCTTAAAATTTAAATCACTACGGTACAATGTAAAGAAGTCGCATGTATAATAATAATTTGTGTCTGTTAAGCATATATATTGATGGTTATACGCGTGGTTCTAAAACATGTTCGACGACCGTAGTACATTACGGTTAAAAAAACACAACGGCGTTGACACACGATGGACATATTATATGAATTTGACTAATTGTCTTACGTAGGTTCTTCAATTCATTAGATGATTATATATATATTTGAGTGTATATGACAGCAGAAGGAATTATATAATTTTAAATATTTTTTTGTTTCTTACACGAATCACCTACTTTTAAAATAAAAATGAGTTTTACCTAACTATAACAGACTGTGCTCGATTATTAGTGGAATAGATGTGTATTACAATCAAACGATATATTAATAAATATATTTTCGGGATACTGAATGAATCTTAGTGTGATATAGTATAATATATTAATATTATTACTACAACTGTAATGACGAAACTTCTAGACAAAAACTTTATATTCTGATTGGCGAATAATAGAAATTTGCTGTATCCTTTAAAGAGACGATTGATTACGTAGAAATTATCCATGCATGAGCCTTGGTAGTTCGACCTTATCTGATGAGAGACACACATAAAGATGACCCGTTCAACATTAGGTACATTTTATATCCTCTGTACATTGGTTATAAATATTATGTGTGTCGTGATTTAAATTTTAATTGACAATACAATGTATTAAGGAATTGTATTATATTATAGTTAATTTATTTAATATTATATACTATATACTATTATATACACAGGTGGTCTTATACATTAATATTTTTTTGGTTAATATGCACGTGTTTTGATAAATAAACTACAATAAGGATTACTAATACTTAAAAAAAAACATTATTTATGCTCTAGTTGATCAATATCTAATGATCGAAAATCAAATTGGGATTTGTTTTCGAAAAATAATGTCTATTTAATTCATTTTATTAAAATGATTATTTAAATACTTATTAGTACTATTGTAACTTTCACTCAACTGTGTCAACGTAAAGTAATGAATGTCAATTTATAAAGATATACACATTATTATATGTTAATAAATAGTTTCGATTCTATTTACATGTGACAGTAAAATAATGTGTATCGAGGTAGGTAAATAAAACATATAAATAAACTTTTACGTAAATTAGAATTGAATATTATGTGCATAATGTATATGACATATACATTGTATGTATTATATTGATAGGATTAAAAAAAATGTTTTCACTATAATATATAATATATATATATATAAGGAATGAAATAACAACTTGTTTCTGGTGACCCTACATTGACATGTGAATGACAAGGTTTGACCACGTACCATTACGAGATGCTTGGTTCCTGATTTCGAACTAAATCGATCGTCATTTGATGAGTACTAAATTAATTTTTATTTGAATGAATATAATTAAATGAAAAATTGCCAATTAATTTATCTAATGCAAAACCTCGATACGCGTTTTAGGTAAATATAAAAAAGAAAAAAACAGGTCAGACGTTAGGCAATAATAAATAAGCCCTCGAGAAGAGATCGCATCTGACTATATAGGTACATTATCGCGGCATATAGCACAATAATATGTTAATCGACAGAAATTTATCGATAGTTACATATAGCGCATTCAGTTTTTCATTTAGTTTTAACACGTTATTACGCGAGCATATGAGGTTATTAAATCTTGCGGTTGCGCTCCCTGAACCAGATTATATATCCATATCCTTTGGCCTCGACCAATACGTATTTTACGTTATTTAATTTACTACTTACCCGTAGTATTAAAGTACGGGCAATTGCGTGCAGTGTGTACGGCGATGGTAATTTCTCTTTTCTTCACCAACGCTTGGACAGCAATAAGAAGCGTTTTCCGAATTTTCGAATCACGTCATATATTACAGGCATTCGTAGACTACAGAGCGATACAAGGTGGTCGTGTGGTTCTGATATATAAATAATTATAACAAGTCATTTGTAAAATGTTATATTCGAATAAACTGGAAGATAATTATTCGAAAATATTCATTCATGACCTAAAACTGAGATAAAAACTAAAATAAAAGCAAAGTCGATAATAATTGATTATAATACGTGAAAAAAAATTAATTATTTTACGTTGTATATTATATAATATGTACATTGTACAGTATACCTGTGTAGGTACGTCTAATATTAACTTAAGAAATTATAGATTATCCGATAAAAGTTTTTTATAATAAATATTTGTTATATAGTTTAAGTAACATAATATGATATTGATAAATATCAATTCAGACTACAGAAACTCAGTATTATATTATTAGTATATAATACCTATTATACAATATTCATAGATACACAGCAATGTTTCGGCCGGAAACAATTTTTTATGACAATAAAAGAAAAGAAAATTTTACTATTCAATACTAAAAGTTGAAAAACATTAAATATTGAGTGTATATAGTTAAATATTTTGTGTTATTCTATTTAATACGATATGTTTATTTGGATGGATTTTTTTTATCAATATTATGTTATAAATGGCAACAGTATAACGGTAACTAATACATTTTTAGATCCTAAAAATCTATTTAAATAATTGAACAGCCTACGATAATGTAATGAAATTAACATAAATTAATGATTCTTAACTTTAGATCCCAGTTAACAATTCATCTATAAATTATTCAAAATATAATTATTTTTATTATTTTTGAATTATTTAAATAAATGTTATGTACTCAAAGTTTCTTTTCAATATTACTACAAAACAGTCTTTTAAAATTTAACAGTAAACAAAAATATCGATACTCGTTTAAATAGATAATCAAATTGATAAAGATGCGAATCTTGATTCATTAAAAATTCCCGTCACAAACTCAATGTATAATTCCTGTGTGGTATTATGTACGTCCATTGTTCGTCTTTAATAAAAACGTTTCCTCTCTGCAAACGGAATTTACCACTATGCGACTTCATTACTGAAGTACATGGGATGAATCATGTTTAAAATTTAAAACTATTTTAGCAACTATGTAGTTAATGTTCATTTTTAATAAATATATAGGGGCTAAAAAAATAAATACATTGTTGACGATGCAATTTCAAATAGTAATAAAAGAATATATGTGCTATTTGTAGATCAGCAAAGGACCCTCATGAGTTAATTAATCATTCAATTGATTCTCAAGTTTTTATATCCACAAACACACGTTGCCTAACTATATAGTCTTATAAGTTTCATGTATTTGGAGGGTCAAAATTGGTTTTTGAAGATTTTAGTTAATAAAAACACTGGGAGATAAATTAATTTATTCTAGAGTTACCACCCTCGGGTTTATATAATTGAAAAAATTATTTCCGAATGAAACAATATAATATTAACTATAGTTTACATTTGAACTCTTAATCTAAAAGCTAACACAATGTTTTACGTGTTAAGAATAAACATTATTCCCTAATTTATTTACTTAAGTTAAGAAACTAAATTCAAGCAGCACATTTCTCTGGAGTCCATTATTTTATAATTTATCAGTTTTAACATACTAATCAATTTTGAATAAATTTGTATTGTAGTGTTTATTGTTTTTATTATATGGAATTAGAAAATAAAAATTATGAAGTACTATAAATACTATAGGAATTACAAAAGTATGAAACAAAAACATTTATCGTCAAATGTGCTCATTTATTTTTTACTGTCCACTATTCATTAATGTATGAGATGTAAATTTTTCTACCAGAAAACTTAACTCATCAAATTTCAATGATATGATTTTTTTTCTGTGGTTAATTCTAAAAATTTACTTTCAACTGTATTATGTTTTTCACTATATTAAATGAGCATATAATATGTGTTATCTAAATAATATATGCATTGTAATATCACATTACAATTATTTAATTATTTGTAAAACAAACAAATGGATGCAAAGTATACATATTATATAAATATATACATAACCATATTTATCATTGTGTGGTATTTTACTGAGGATTAACTATTCCTATTGGATATTATTTGAAATACACCGTCATGTTATGACTTGTGTATCAGATTTATATAAATATATTTTTTTGTTTGCGTTGCATTTATAGACTGTGAGAATAATTTTTTTGTTTCAAAAAATGTGATTGTTTAATGAATCGAAAATATTTTGTATTCATCTTATCGAGTAATAAGGCTGTAAAAACCAGTACGCACTCAAAGAAAATATAAATGGTTTATGTATTTTATTATAAAAAAAAGGTTCAATATCTGTAAACATTAGTAATAATTACTTAATACTTATTAATATAGTGTCTATGTGGATATGGTGGTAAAATTGCAACAGCTCAAATGCGTATCAAATTATTAACCATGAAAATATTTGATATATTTGAAAAGAAAAAGATCTTAAAGTAGCCTGTAATAATATATAGGTACTCGTACTGTACACATTCAATACATCATGTGCTTGAAAACAATGAATATTTGCATAACTTTTTTTCTTGGGATTTGAGTAATCAATGTACATTAATTTCAAATTTACAATTATCTTAAATATTATTTTTGAATTCTTCATTAGGTTATGACTTAAATACATTTTGATCTTATACGACACACGTTCCCATTCTGATCTGATCTAGTATGCGGCCAGCTGAATAGTCGTCAAATGGAAGAATTAGAATTATATAGTTCTCCCATGGTTTTTTTTTAATATTTTGAATAATTTATACCTACTTAAAAAAATGGAAATCGGAAAAAGTTTTTAATGTTTAAAAAAAATATTATGTGATGGTGTGAAATAACAAGAAAACAACTAATTTTATGTTACCATCATGTTTATATTAAATATACGAGGTATCTAATCTGTTTAATGTACCTCTTATGTTTAATTAATATCAATAATATATTTTAGGTTCTGAGTGAAGAAATAAATCTATTGTTTTATTTACTATAATGTATTTGAGTATACTTTTTTTCTGGAAATATTTCTTAAACTAGTAGACTTTGTTCAAAAGTCGCGTTCAGAAACTCTATTAATCAGAAATGTTATGTGAATGGTATCCTGTGGGATCTTTTTTCTTTATCCTCAAAAGGTTTTCCAAGTGAAAGGAAAGACTACAAAAAAGCCAAGCAAGAATGGTAGAATGTGCCGTAAAAAGAGATTTGCATTAAATTGATTTTACTTCATTAGTCATAACTTTCAAAATATCGGTGCTAAAAACTTGAAGTTTTCACCAATTATTAATAATGTTCTTGTACGGCCCCAAATAATTTGTTTGCTTTCAGGCCATGTATAGAACTATACAAATATCGAATTTTCAACGTTTTTATCTAATACAATTTATAATTCTTTATACAAAGGTCTGCAATTGCATACGACTTTATATTTACTTTATCTATGATACTAAAAATTCTCAAAAATCGTTAGTCAAGATTTTTTTGAATCATTCAATTGGAATATCAACGGATAGACTGTATTTATATAAAATTCCTATTTTAAATGTTAATTTGAAATTATTGGACGATCTTCGTGAAACTCGGGATGTAGATTTGGAAATATTTTCAAATCTTTGAGTATAAAAATTTTTTACCAAGTTAAGAAGTCAACTTTATATAAAGTATTGATTACAGAAAAAACCCATCAATAAATCGACTAAAAACGATAATTGTGTAAACGGTATATTATATATATATTGCATCGAATGATCGCTCGAAATCGTTTTGCCAAATAAACGATTATTCGTTTCTCCAAAATCCTATGTACTCTTATCAGTGATGACTCATCACCGTTATCTTGTCTAAGGACCAAAGGGACATGGCAAGTTTCGAAATAAAAAAAAAATCGTTTCAAACGATAGTGGAAACGGACGAGTATTTGAAATCGAACACCTAATGCGATATTGACACACACACCGGTGTAATGGAATACAAACGTAGGCAAATGTTCGATGTCACACGGGCATAAGTGTAATAAACCTATATCGCGCGACTAGTAGTGAACACGGTGTAATAATAAAATCGATTACCGCCGCGATTAGGCAGGCGTATAAATATAAATTATAATAATGGTTTGTGTACACGGCCAACGACGTTTGAGTGGTAAAACGTCGTGTTTACACGTTTTACGCGCGGTCGAGCGTCGGCACGGAACAGCGAAGTAGTAACCGTATCGAATAATAAATGAAATTATTACTGCGTGCGACACGCCGTACGCGTGATGTACGCGCGACGGGTCGAGGAAGTTTTTCGCGGAGCCGAAAACGTAGAGAAAAGTCGCGGAACGAGTGTCGATCGGCGAGATGAGAGGACCCAATTGCAACGACAATAAAGTTATCATAATACCATGAGCGGCGGACGTGTGTGTATCAGTGGTTGCTTCGGTTACTCGTGTTATAACAATAGTAATAATAATAATAGTAATAATAAAAGGTAATAATAATAATAATAATAATATCGTAAATCCCAAACGCGCACCTACGCCGTGGCGGCGGCAGGTAATATCGCAACCGACGACGGCGTGACGATGGAGGGGAGTCATTTCTCCGGCCACGACCGACCCTTATCGCGCACGAGGCATCGATGCCGCCGCCGCCGCCGCCGTCCCGGTCCGTCCGTCCGTCGGTCCGACACACGCGCGCGCCGCCGTACAGACCTCAGTGTGCTCGCCGGCGTCCGTTCGGCGATAGCAACGTGTGTCGTGTTGTCCGTCGTGGTTCTCGTCGTCGTCGGTCGTCCGCCGCGAGTGCCGTCCAGTACACGTGCGCGCCAGTCCCGCCGCCCGAGTGGCAATAATATTCGTCGATACGTTTACTGTTACGTTTGGAAAAAAACTTAAGAAATGTTTTTTTAATTTTTTCAACACGACGTCGTAATATTGCTTTTGTGCGCGGTTTTTTTTTCGTCACCTGTGATTTTTTTTTTTTTTACGTTTCTCGTCCCCTTGTGATTTTTTTTTTTTTTTTATCATTTGTCGTCGAGAATATCGAGAATTGATTTCAGTCCGCCGACGAGATCGCGTCGTCACAACACAGCCTCCGACATTGCCGACCGACGCCGTTGACACCGCCCCCGTCCATGTTCAAAACCGTGCGACCGTGCATTCGTCGCGATGGACGAGTTTTTTCACGTGGTTACGTCGCTGCCGTGCCGACATTGAACAGAAACGTTCGTCAAACGACCGTCCGTACTTGTGTATTGTCACGATAAAACACACGTAGCTCGTATAGATCTCGCGCGACACACGTATTTATAAGACATTGCCGTCATAGACCCGCCATGGGACTCCGGTGAGTTGGATTTCCTATACCGTGATTTTTTTCCCGTTTGGGTAGTGGCCGGAGGTAAAAAAAAATCCGCCCCCGTCGATTTGTCACGGGTTTTTTTCTGCCTCTCGTCCGTCGTAGGCACGTTTTATGCGGTTCCGTCAGGGTGCCAGGTAAAAAAAAATCGTTCCAATACCGACAGACCTAATATATTTTCCTCTTATTGATATTATTATTTTTTTTTTAATTTCGTAAAAAAGACTTTCGAACGTTTTCTGCAATTCACCTTGCACCATGTACGTACTGAGTATAACCATGTTTTACGAACTACTAACACAGGCGGCTCAGCTTTCGATTACTTATTGACGAAAAAATCCATTATCAATACTGTTTTTATTATTGATATTATTGATTGATTAGTAATATTCGCTACGTAAATTCACGCCGCTATTGTTATGTAGGTATGTATTGGCACAATTATTATTATACAACCGCGTAGTGTTGGCGGTCAAGTGCGTCTGATGTTATGATTCTATGTGCGTTTTTACGCTCCCGTGTGTTGAAGAATCCTACCATAGTTACATACAGTTTACCTCTCTGGCTCTATACACGCATATCTACTACTTACGTTTCCTGATATTTTAAAGTACGTCTATAAATTATTTAGCGTCCGTTGGGCACATAAATTATTGATTCGGGTATCCGCGATTAGGCATATGCCCATTATTACACACTGGTAAATACGTCAATAAATCAATGACACACTAGGTACGTTAGTAACAGAACTATATGCAATGTATTGTATTTATGAATACCTATATTATATACGTTATTTATATATATATATATATATATATAATTGTTTATTCGTACCTAGTGGTTTATCGATCTATTTGAAATTGACAAATGCACGGAATCAATATTAATTAATTAATTTTTTAATTTGGTCCACAAAGACGATAGCCGATTGTTCGGTGTGATTGTTGTTGTTTATTTTTTTTGCTAAGTAATAGTTCTCAAATTGTCAAGTATGTATTATGTATATATAACTATTTCATATGATTATACCTACGTTCAACGTTGTATTACAATTTAAACTATGAAATTTTATTAATTCTTTGAAGTTCTCAATTATATGAAGCTCGAAATGATGACGGTTATTAAAATTTCAAACTGACTGATAACCATTAACCATATTATATTAAACTATTCATATTGATAATCACATAAAATATGAAATATCGATGCGGGCTTGAAATCATTGACACCTAATGTATTTACATTATCAGTTGTTGTTCGTAATACATTTTTGTATAGGTTATACATCTTATTTACCGATACGGTACTGTAAATTATATACTTATAGGTTGTTATTTGGTACCTCATTAAATTTTTTTTTGTTATTAAAGAAACATGTTTTTTTTCAAACAAACTTCAAATTCAGTTCAAACTAATTATTAGTTGCATTTTAAACGCAAATAAAACTAAAATGCTATATTTTGCAATAATTTATGTTGTTTGATATTAGGATAAATTTAATATTTTATAATAGTAGATACATATTAATATATACATATATACATATAATAGATACATATTATATACATTTTAATAAAAAAAAAAAAAAATTATATACATTTTACTATCTAATCAATTGTTGATTAATTAGTAAAATGTCATTTGTTAGTATCTAATAATGCTTACGTATCAAAAATTATGAATTTAAAATTATAATGTCATACTTATTGTATGATTTTAACTAAATAAAAAAACCAATGTATTATCAAATATATTATACAAAGATAAATTTATATCATTGCTGCCTTTAAGCAACTTTTTTTTGCCATCCTTATAAACATATTTACTATTCATGTGTATGATGTATATTCTTAAGTCCTTCGTAAACAAATATATTAAAAAAAAAAAAAAAAAACATAATAGACAGACTCAAATCGTATTCTAATTATGAAAATGTGATCTAATACAATATTTAGTGAATGATAATCTATTATGATGCCCTCGAATATTGTTCCATGCGTACTTAATAGTTAAATCTACGTAATTACCTATTCAAATATTCTTAAAATTAAATATTTTATAAGCCTGATGTACTAAAATAATCGATAGTATTACTCACCAGTAAAATCCGATAAAACATTCGTCTATCCACTTTAAAGTTGTTAAATAAAATGGTGAAATAGTCCTATGTTTAATTAAAACAAACACACGATTCTCAAGATATCGCATTGACTTCGGTTCAATCAATATTTTAGATTCTGAAAGAAACGAAAAATCGGTTTTACAATGTGTTAATTTTTTATTTTATTTTAGTAGAATTCCTTTTTCAGGAAGTAAATTTCGTTCAAAAGTTACGTACCTACCTAGCCTCTCTATAAATTGAAATAATATCTGATTTGGTTCTTCAAAGAATGCATTTTTTGTATTCTCAAAAGATGTTATAAACATATTGTAAAAGAATCGAAAAATCTAGTAATAACGATAAAATGTACATAACTATGTAAAATAATCGAGATTTTCATAAAATACATTTTAGTTTATTATTTAGGACTTCTATCCTCAATACTCTTATTGTACAGTATGTTAATTAATTGTGAAGTCAGTAGCTCTATCTCGAAATATAATGTGTATATTTTACTGGAGTTTTTGGAATATAATATATGACTAATATTTATATATGGCATCTCTTATTTTGCCATGGTATAAAAAAAACTAAAATGAAAGAACCCTTAATTATTTTTTTTTCTAAAAACAAAACATAGCTTTTCAATTCCCATTAATTAATATGTAAATAACAATTTCTTTTTTAAATCAGTTGAATTTTGAATGTACGAGAGTAATTTTATAATTTTGAAAACTACAGGACATTATTTAATTACTCTCATTCATTCCAAATTCAACCTATTTATCAGTATTTACGAAATACATATTTTCGATTCAAAGAAAAAAAATCTTTATATATTTACTTGTTTGAAATATCACGAAAAAAAGAAGATATGAGTTATAATATATTACATTAAAAAAACTGCACTATAGTATTTACATTATATTTTGAGTTTGAGCTACTGACTTTCCAATAAATTAATATACTGTATATCAGCATTCAACAACACACTTTTTCTAACTTCACAAAAGTTAAAAAAAAACTTGATCCCTTTTGGGTTAAATACAAACTTTTGAAAATAACTCTTTTTTTAGTATTTTTATCTTAAACAATTTTGAATTATTTTTATTCATAATGTGAATATTTAATATAATCTTAACCCTAAAATCTCAAAAATGTTATGAATCGATGTTTTTACATCATATTTCTATTTTAAATGTGTGGGTATACAAAATAATTAGTTGATATAATCTTAGTTAAATGTTGAATGTAAATACAAAAATTATTCGAATCTATTGGCAACAAAAACTTCTTACCGGACTTAAAATTCAAAACTTGAGAAGGTTTTGATTTACCTTGTTTTATACCTTGTTTTAACCTTGTTTTGTATATAAAAAGTGTATGATTGGTATTTATTACCCTGAATCGTTTTTCTAAGAATTTTTTTTTTTCTTTAATCAAATACATCCAGTATCACTGTCTTGTCTGTGAGCTGGAGGTACGAAAAACGAACTTTTTCTTACATATTTCACTACATATTTTTTGATATTTATACAAAATTACTTCCCCTAAAAATTGTTCACCTTAAGATACTGCCTACTTCGCCTGAACTCATCATAGAAATTATGTATATATTTCAATAAACTTAGCTTAAATATTTATTTGAGTTATAAATCAAATACATTACTGGAGTTTTTGGAATATAATATATGACTAATATTTATATATGGCATCTCTTATTTTGCCATGGTATAAAAAAACTTAAATGAAAGAACCCTTAATTATTTTTTTTTCTAAAAACAAAACATAGCTTTTCAATTCCCATTAATTAATATGTAAATAACAATTTCTTTTTTAAATCAGTTGAATTTTGAATGTACGAGAGTAATTTTATAATTTTGAAAACTATAGGACATTATTTAATTACTCTCATTCATTCCAAATTCAACCTATTTATCAGTATTTACGAAATACATATTTTCGATTAAAAAAAAAAAAAATCTTTATATATTTACTTGTTTGATATATCACGAAAAAAGGAAGATATGAGTTATATATTACATTAAAAAAACTGCACTATAGTATTTACATTATATTTTAAGTTTGAGCTACTGACTTTTGCAATAAATTAATATACTGTATATCAGCATTCAATAACACACTTTTTCTAACTTGACAAAAGTTTCAAAAAAACTTGATCCCTTTGGGTTAAATACAAACTTTTGAAAATAACTCGTTTTTTGGTATTTTTATCTTAAACAATTTTGAATTATTTTTATTCATAATGTGAATATTTAATATAATCTTAACCCTAAAATCTCAAAAATGTTATGAATCGATGTTTTTACATCATATTTCTATTTTAAATGTGTAGGTATACAAAATAATTAGTTGATATAATCTTAGTTAAATTTTGAATGTAAATACAAAAATTATTCGAATCTATTGGCAACAAAAACTTCTTACCGGACTTAGAATTCAAAACTTAAGAAGGTTTTGATTTACCTTGTTGTATACCTTGTTTTAACCTTGTTTTATATATAAAAAGAGTGTAATTATTGGTATTTATTACCCTGAATCGTTTTTCTAAGAAATTTCTTCTTTTTTTTTTCTTAAATCAAATACATCCAGTATCATTGTCTTGTCTGTGAGCTGAAGGAACGAAAAACGTACTTTTTCTTACATATTTCACTATATATTTTTTGATTTTAATACAAAATTACTTCCCCTAAAAATTGTTCACCAGTTACTGCCTAATTCGCCTGAACTCATCATAGAAATTATGTATATATTTCAATAAACTTAGCTTAAATATTTATTTGAGTTATAAATCAAATACTTAAACACATACTCGTAAATGTGAATTTGTTTAAAATGTTAGTCTATTGTGTTGTGTAAAATTTGTTTTCACTACTGGAGAAGATGATTAAAAATAATTCGTGCGATTTATTTTTGGTTCAACAATTAAAATGTAATGTGATACGCCCAAATCACTAAAATTCATTTTTATATATCTGATGAACAAAACAACCCACTCCTGGATTCAATAAAAATATTGGTATTTTTCATTTATGATTTCTACTACATATTACATAGTATGAAATTACATTGTTTTAGGTTAGGTGTATATTATAATCATTAATCATCATCATTATTTTTTATTTGTTAGATAACAGAATGATTACGATAATATCTTCACTATCGAATTTATTATGTATAATTAGCTTCTTAGGTATACAATTTGACTGCTGTAAATAAATTCAATACGTTAGTACACCTATTAGTACTAAGCAGATATCTACCTATAATTGATTTATTATGCAATTTATAAATTGTGAAAATTAAGGTAGTTAATTTCCGTTAATTTCTATCAAAATATTAATAGTACATTCTGTGTGTAGTAATATGTTGATAATTTCACAGAATTTATCATAGGTATAATATTTTGATTTACAAAATTATATTTTGTATGAAAAGCAAATACCTATACCTACTCGTATACATATTTTTTCGACCCGGTTTAGAAAAGCGTTCTTACCACCCTATTATAAGATGAACATTCGTGTAGGTAAACCATAGATTTATCCCCCTTCCCCCGTACCCATCATCGATCACGAAGCCGCCGCGCCGCCTAGTGACCCGTTTATTTTACCACACTGCTCGGTATGAAAAAAAAATAAAAAATCGACGGGCGCATATTCATAAAATATTACACGTAATGTGTTCTTCACCGTCGTCCTTACCGTTTATTAGACGGCCGCCGTCTCCCGTTCGGGGAGGGGTCGGAGGGAAAAAATACTGTAATTATTACCGGCGGATAACGCGAGCGCGCGCGCGCGCGCCAGCCTTTTGTGTTTTCTGAATGTCCGTGCCATCTTAGACGACGGACTGTACACAGTATAACATTGTATATAACGTATTATGCCTATATACCACATATTATGTACCTCCGTGTGTTTATGAATTATGGTGTAATACATATATCTGACCGTAATGCCGTGTACAATATCCTGTGCGTTAGGTAGTCGGGAGTACCTACGTAGGTACGTTTCTGTAAAACCACTTCGTATGTAAATAATACGAGCACATTATTATAATTTCGGTGTACCGTTTATGCGTGTACGTGTAATATGTGAGTATTGTACTCGCGGCAATGCCGTGCATATTGCCGGAATAACAATAATAATAATAAAAAACAAATGACCGACGACGATGACACGCGGCGGTGTCTCTATTGTATATCATTTTTTGTTTTTGTCATCCCAAAGCCCGTTCTATATATAATATTGTACGTGTGCGTATAAGAAGATGTACAGACTTCGCGTCGCGACAAAAAACGCCATAGTATAATACGTTTTCGGCCGCGGTGTCACTCGGATTGTGTTATTACCCTATAATCGTATGGTGTATTGCAATATTACTATATAAGCAAGAAAATGAAATACGCGATGTAATATAATGCGAACTTTAAAAATCACCAGTTAAATGTTAAAAATTTAATAACATTAGTCGATATTTGATGACTGTAAAATTTATTTAATATAATGGTACGTTGTTGAGTTTAATTTCGAGTGCTCTAATCCAGTTTATTACTTCAACCGTGGATCATAGAGTTTCTGCATCGATCCTTTAAATGCACGGATGAGGCAGTATTTTAGTACATATATGACGGATAGTCATATGCGAGATGGGTATCCACAATCACAGTCTGAGGGGAGTCTGCCATTTTTCGTTTGTGAAGCAACTCTTTATAACGTCCGGGCTAGATTTTTCCCATTCTGATTTCCAATCAGCTAGGTCGTCGAAATGGTTTCCAATAAGTTTTCTCATATTTATGTTAGGTAGATTTCTAGATCTTAGTCTGAGACTCTTATGTGTAGGTGGTGTCTTGATGGATTGGGGAAGATTGATTTTCAACGTATTTTGTCTGTCCTCTATGGCCATCTGATTTACGGCGTATAGAAGGTGGTAAGATGTTGCATTAGGCGGGAAGTCACTATGTTGATTTTGCAGTGCTTGCGATGATTCTCATACGGTGGTTGAGCTGGACACTTATTTTGTTGCAGTGAGAGCTGTTTGGCCACACTCGGGTAGTAAAACCTATCTGTAAACGCGTGAGTGATCGCTCGGCCTCGTGACGTATTTCCGTACGTCGTATGTACGAAAAGCAAAACGAATATAAAATATGTGAAAACGATAATGAAAAAAAAAACACGCAAAGTCTGTCTGCGGCGGCGGTGAGATGGCGTTTAGAAATAGCCACAGTGAATTTGGCACAAATTCACTCGCGCGCGAGCATATTTACGCTCATCGCGGTGTTCGCAACAGTAGGTGGTCCGCTGATTTTTTTTTGTTCTCGTTTATTTATTTTTATACCACTTTTTAACATTACTCGGCCGCGAGACTTTCGCTCCTACGATATTTGATTTGCCGTTTAATCTGCCGACTTTTTTCTTTTAGATTTTATCCCCTTAGGGTACACGTGCGTTTGCGTATATCATGAACTTAAATAATATATTTACACAGACAGGCCACCGAATCGCTTGAATACCGAAAACACGCATTATACGTGGATCATGTATTTGTAATATTTTAACAAGTCGTTTTGAGTGCTTCCTACAGTGTCAGTCGAATATTACGGGACAACTCTGCACGTGATAATTCGTGCGAATAATTTTTCAACGTTATTACGCGCGTGCGTGCGCGCACGCAGATTTAACACTATTTATTTTTCTGCTGACGGTGATTTGTTTGTTACGTTGTTTTCGTATAGTTATGGCTATAATATAATATATTTTCCATATAATATATTATGATGTACATCCTATGATGATGTGTGTACGTGTATATGTATATGCATACGTTTTATGCCCGAGTTTATCCTCCATTTTACGATTTATAATTAATGAATAATTCTTAATTTTACCGATGTCATGACACTATTTAAAAATGTAAATTAGTATTCAACAAACAAGTGTTTTCAGTGCATTTAGTATCCACAGCTCTCGACCTAATAATATTTTCAACTGTATGCCATTAAGGAAGAAAAGGTCCCATAACCATAATTATTGTCTTCTCGAATTTCTAGTTAACTATAGTATTACTTATTTACTCCACGAAAGGCCTTGACATTTAAAATTCGTCATCGAGGAACATAAAAAGTAGATTATTAATTATACTAAAACTTGAAAGTATCTAAACTTTTTTTTACTACCGTTCACTCATGGGTTAATTGTTAATATTAATAATCATGATTTTGAATATTTAAAAACGTAGTAAATAACTAAGGTTTATAAAAGTAAAACTCTGTTGGGTTTACAAATTACTGTTAATTGTATTTTTATTTAAATTTTACAGATTGAATACTATTAATATATATTAATGAGATTAATATTTTAAAAAAATATTAATAATTAATAATCATAAGGAATCAATACTTACGCAATAAAACATGTTATATTTTCTATTTCCTATAAAAAATTAAATATGAAATAATAATCACTGATATAAATGTTGATTTAATTTCCTAGACATATTTAAATTTAACAGGGTGTAAGATCAATCACGGATTACTGAGGGGTAAAGGTTAAATAGGGACAAGGATATAATATCATGGTTGCCCTTAAACGTCAAAATTTTATATCCGGCTCCAGACTATATAGACTCGTCACGCGTGAATTCAGTGCCATTTTTTTTTTTTTTTTTACTAAGCATTCTTTATTTAAATTGAATTGCATTTATAATTAAATAATTATTTATAGGTATGCATTTTCTTATATAAAATATTAATTTTCGTGATATCGAGAACTTAGTATACTTATTTAATTTATAATGTTCTGCTAGAAATTAAATAAAAAAAACTTCTATACTTGTAATAATGTTTTGGTTTGATAAAAATAAATAATAGACGAAAATAGTGAAACATATATATATATATCACTGATTGTTATTAAATATAATATTTAATTTATCAGATTTTATCAGTTTATAAAATATTCATACTGACATGTGTTTTGTTAATTGAAATATTTCATAAAAACTGTGTCCATGATACATAATACCAATAGTAAATTTAGCAAGATGATTTATTTTACTGTGAAAATTTAGTTCAAGAAATAAAACAATTTCTTATAATTTACTCAATTATTGTAGTGTGATGTACTACTTAAATATCGCAAAATGTTATTTTTTAACTTTCATATTTGTCCTGCCTCATAATCTTTTAATGGTTACCTTTTAGACTTGGTGTAGACAAGATATTCATCAAATTTAATCAAAATTTTCTCTTAATTTTGACATTACTTTTTATATTGACTTGAACAAAGTTTCAAAGAAATTTTTAATTTTTAGTTATAAGATCTGAAACTTGTATAGAAGTTTTTGTATATGTGGCTCTAAGCTTTTTTATATTGTCATCGTAATTACTTTCTGCGATTTATTTTTATAATTTAAATACGTGATGGATCATTTTTACGAATATTATTAAATCAACATGAATTTTTCTTTTTTTAATTATTATAGAACTGTGTTTGCTTGAAACTAGAAAATTGTATTTATGTCTATCATAGGATTTTTCCATTTTTTCGAAAACTAAATTGATAGAAAGCATAAATATTATTTGAGTTTCACTCAGAATCGTTTCCCGAAACTAATGATTTATCATTAATTTCAAATTAAAACAATATCATATTATTACCATATCGTTCGCCAATCGTAAAAATGGCTCACCTATGATTCTTTACATTATCAACAATATCGTTTAACAGATGATAGAGTCGTAAAAATAGCTAACATATAAGATTCTTTACATCCAAAGTCATTATCTTGTTCGAAGAACGAACTTCTACTATAATCTTACCAGCTTTCATTTGCATTGATTTTTTACAGCTTATAGTTTGAACTAGTCGAGAAATACAGATATGTCATTCTTTTGTTTTTTATTATTTTCCTTCGTTCGAGGTATTCATACTATATTGAGTAATCGCAGGACCCGTCAGGACCAATTTTTTTTGAAAAATAACTTTTTTAATGATTTTAAATCTTTTTCGCTTCTCCGTGGTTGATAATATATCTGATAAAAAATAAATTCAATCAAATTTTGCATTTACGTATAATTCATCAAGCTCAATGAACTTAGTCTATAAAAATTTAATAACTACCTATATAATGTACTATGAAAATAAATGTATTATTAGTTACAAATTAGTGATTCATGAAAAATATAATATGAGCTTATTTTTTAAATACATGTATTTATATTTTATTTATATAATATTTAAAAATCAACCGTAATTATAGATCTACAAATATATATATAGGTAGATAAAAACTGTTCGATTTCATGCATTTTATTTTTTCTCTGACGTTATCATACCGATACAAATGTTTGCCATTTATATAAGACATCAATTTTATTCTTATTGTTGTCTTATTTATATTCAATCATAACAAGGTTCTTTCCGAGGGCACATACAAGACATTTTTTTTTATTCGATGAATTTAAAAATAATAGAACTGTCTTTCTACTCAACACGAAATATTCTATCATGTATTTGATATGTAAATCACTCGTAATAAACTCAATGCGTATAAGTTGCCAATGTATTTTTGCCTTTTTGTAATGTCTGTATACCTTTACAGTCATACGTGCCGACCACATTTTGTTGATACGCTTATATATTATATGTAAGAGTAAACGCAGCAGCCACCCGAGCCGGACGCATTAGCAAATCAAATAGTTTTTATAGCGAAGAGTGCGCGTGGACTGTAGACTGTTATAATCAAGGACCTAGAATTGTATTTATGTATATACTCTTATGTTTATGTGAATCGCGATCCAGATGAATTCTTGTCAACGCGTGTGCAGTTATACCCTACCTCGCAAACAATATATACAGCGCAGCCTACACAATGATACGTTGTCCCAAAATATTTAACAGCAGTTGCCGGGAAACAATTTTTCATTTCAAATCGAACACATGAGCGTGCGAGTGTGTGTGTGTGTGTGTGTGTGTGTGTGTGTGTGTGTGTGTGTGTGTGTGTGTGTGTGTGAGCGCGCGCGCGCGTCTATATATGCCATACAAAAACCATTCCAGGGCGAGGTTTCCTGTGCATTGCCCCCATACATCCTTCTCATCCATGCTACCGCAGGAAAGAACGAACGCACTGCGTTTTGGCGTGAGACTGAGATCCCGATACAATTAATTATTTTTCTATTACCTAATATGAGTTTTATTGTTATTTTGAATAATATTAAAATATGTCCATTTAAATAATCCTCAGCAACTTTTTTTTTCAATCGAATAAAAAAAATGAACCATTTGAGAACATTAAATATGTGTGAAGGAGAAAAAATCACGAAACTGTGCTCATATAGAACATTGAATAAACCAATATGCTGTTAAATACTTGCTTATCGTTATCCAATAAAATAGAGTTCGTACAGGTTTTAACATTTTTAAACGCGAAATAAACTGAATAAATTCAGAAAATTGAAAAATTTAGAAATATATAAATATTATAATATGGCATGTTAACAATACAATATGATTTAAATTATTCAGAGTATAGTATTTTTCGATTGATGAATGGCCTAATGAAAAGCAATTATGATATATATATATATATATATATATATATATATATATATATATGTAGAATACATGTGCATAGGTATCATACAAACAATAAACTGTAACTGGAGAATGTGTGTAGACGAAAATCGACATTAAGCTTTTGAAAAATAAACATAGGTATAGAAAAAACAAATTTTAATACTTTTATTTTTTTTTTCAGCAATCCGCCTCCCTCTAAGAAAAAGGATCTAGGGCCGATGGTCGAAAACCGTGGATCGTCGCAGAAAACCATGTATCCGCAAAACACGTCCAAAGACGGCAGGTAAGCCTATACAACCGAGTGTACAATATAATATATTATATATTATGCGCATTATACGCGTATACGCACAGTATGCAGTGTTTACCGTTTTGAGAGTCTTTTCTTCGGCCGTCGAACGAATAATACGACGTATTCTGTCGCCATTGTTGTCCGTCGACCGTCATTGTGCGTGACCCATCGACGACCCTGCAGCGCGGTACCGTTACACGCCGAAATCGGCGGTCAAGTGCGCGCTGGCTGCGCCACGCGGACACCGCGAAAAATTTGCACCCTGCAAAAGAATAATACGTACGATGATAAAAGCCAAAGAAAAAAGAAAAAAAGGGTGTGAAACGGGACCGCCGGCCGAGACAATGTAAATGTATTGTAATGCGGCCTGTGGAATGCCACCTTTTACTTTTCTGCACCACAATAATAAGAGATTTCCGTATGTTTATAAGAATAAGTATTATTGCCTACACGGCAAATGTGCACTCAACGACCTGAACGGGGTAGCCGAATTCTATGATGTGTGTCTGTGTGTGTGTGTGTGACACATGGTAAAAGATTTTCACACGCGTGGGAGCCGTACTACTCCTCCGCCCAGCTCCGTATAATGCAGCAATGAAAATAATATGGCGCACGATATAATAACATCTTATTATTTTCCTCTGTCAAAAATGAATCGATATTTTTTCACCCCCATCGATCTATATACATTATACATACATACATACATACATACATATATATATATTATAAGGTAATATAATAAATTCTTATTCTTTGTCATATTTTCATATGCCATTTAAACAGTATTATAGAATCGGCATTTTATTCGATTACTCTTATTATTATTATTATTATTATTATTGTTATTATCACCGGAAATCTGCTAAACGTATACCACCAAACGATATTGTGTCCGCCAATTTTTTTTTCCATATATATCGTCAATTTTATCGCGTACTCTCATTAATCATATTCATAAAAATCCGGTTCCACATATGAATGTGTTTCCTTTGATTCCGTGCGGTTTATTGATCAAGCGGTCGGCGGTCGCATTGATGTTTTAATTATTTTATAATTGTATAATTTATTTATAGGTACTTGCATATCAAAAAAATTATTGAAAATAAATACTTTTATTTCATAGAAAATGTATTAAACTTGTTCTTTGGGACTAGCTTTAAAATTATAAAAAAAATGCTGTATGAATAACATATTTTATTAATATTTTCAACGTTGGCGATTTCAATTAATTAGGTGACAAAATCAATTGATGTTTTTTTAACGTCTATTCGTTTTGTTTTATTGTGTCCTTTTCAAAAACCATTCAATCAGGTTTTAGAAATATAACAATCAATTTTTAACCTTTTAACTTTTTGTTTTATTTTGTTCAATACTCGCATAAATTAGTTTTCAATGCACCGTACCAATTCTCATTAAAATAATGTTTCATGACTACTTATGAAATGTAGATAATATGATTGAAAAATAATTAGATAATTGTAATCAAATTGAATTTAAAGGCTCAAATAAAAATAATTGTGGGTAGAAGAATGACTCGATAATATTTTATCGGTTTGAAAAATGAATAAATAATAATGTTTACGTGATTAATAATTTTCCAAGAGTTTATATTGCCCGTATAAAGCCGATATTATGTTTTAGTAGTATAATTTTAATAGTGTGTTTTGATATCGATTTAACTGCATAAAATACATTCCTATATATTGTGTTGGGCTTCATTAAATACTTATAAATAATCTTACTTGTTATAACTGTGAAATTAAAAAAAAAACAAAGTTAAAAGCAACCGTTAAGTAAAATTATAAGTATATTTTTACTAGGTGTAAGGTAAATGTATATTTCAAAATATTGTGCCAAAAATGTTATTGGTTTCAACAAAAAAAAATGTGCATTTTGTTTGGAGTGAAGAACGAGCGTGGAGCGTGGAAGTATTTTTTCTTTAGTTTTATCCGTAAACATAATTTTTCCAGACAAAAATATTAAAATACAAATTATAAACATATGCATACCTTTGTGTTTAATTTTAGCTTATGTTCAAAACTGGTGATTCCCAGAATTTTATAGCAGCATTTCAGTTGCATGTGTGTTATTATAATTTAAAATGGAAATGAGACCTGAAAAATTATTCTCTTTGAATGACAAGATCTGTAACCACCAAAGTATTATTGAATGTTAAAATGTTATTGAACGACAACATGTTGATGATTTTCATAATGTGCAGTATTGTTATCGTGAATTAAATTTATAAAATGGTCATGAAACGAATCGTACAAGTGAAATGCATTGTAGTAGTATGGTAATATTATATGGTAATTAAACTTATTGAAATTCAAATTATTGAATGTAACAATTTTTATAAAACTGTATGCATTAAAATGATTAGTGTTAAACTGTCATTTCTTTCATTTATTTTCGTAAACGTATACTGAAAACGTGAACACACTTTGTCGGTTTTCAATCGTCATATAATCAGTATAAGATTACTCTAAAGTCTAAACCATTCGTATTATGACTATGTTGTTTTTAATCGAAGGCTACACTCAACAAACTAATTAATTCACAATAACCCGTATTCAACGAAATATACTAAGTTAAAATTTCTCAAGAAAAAACTAATAACCATCATAGTTGTGTGTTTGAAAAAAAGTAAAAAATATTCGCTGTTTGTGAACTCCGTAAATGTAAAATATACTTCCTTGTATTATAAATGTATTTCAACGTTTACACATAATCATTTCATATAGAATAACATAAAATCATATATAAGACATGTTTATATTAAATATGTAATTGAGTATTATTTATGTGAAAAGTCCCGTCGTTGATTGTATAAACTATTCTTCAGTCAACTCAAATAGTTGGAATCATTTGTGTTTAGTAACCACTTTTGACATGTGGTGGTTGTAATCTGTTATTATAGATTGACTTTGGAGTCTCACTGTTGCTGATAGACCATCGATATTTCTCACGAAAAAACGCATTTAAAAACATGCCAAGCGGCGGGGTCGCGTAGAGGAGGAAAATAATGTGTTTACTCTCCGTAGTGTATACATTTTTTCTTCTCGAATTGAAATGTTGAATAGAACCTTTGTGCCTTGGGTTCTAAAAAAACTGTCGAGTAAGAAACCGTTTTTTATTGTCACTAAGCTATTCGTCCTATTGGCAACACCCAAAATGTATGACCGCTGCACCAACATGGGAAATATGCTGTTGCTCCACGTGCGCCTGATTTTGTTAAATGCATATTAACGTTTAATATGGGAAATTTTAATTTAATCGTACATTTTATATACGTTTAATACAAATTGTACTCGTTGATCTGTGACAACGGAGCGACCTCGGCCGTGATTAATGGACGTTACCCGATGTACCAATCGTGTATTAATAACGATATCGATTTAAGTTTGCTTCCGATATTTCGTTAGTTTTATTATTAAAAAACATAGTCCAAAAATCCTAATAACCATAAAAATTACGATGACGAGTACGTTTTTTATATCGAAACGCCGGCGGCGGCGGTGACAACGACGACGACGACGACGACGGCGGCGGTCCTTGAACCGAACTATAATGTAGAGTACTATTTTATACACACTAATGTAAACCCATATATTCACACGTATACGTAACGTAGATATTACAATGACGATCGCTGAATAGTTTTAGGGATTTATCGGAGAATTCTGGCACGCCGGAACATGACCTTTACCAGAAAATAACCGCGGTCATGTGTAATGTACTTGATTTTTCTTTCTCATTATTATTAATGAAATTCTATCAAAAATTATTACACGCCTGTAATCATGTTCAGGACAAGAACATTAATACATTTTCAACTGCGGTTGCGTAAAGTCCATTGTCTTTTGGTGGTGTTCAATAATTTTAGACCAGATAAGAGTATGAAATGCAGGACGTATATAATTAGATACATACTGTTGGAGGATTGACAATCAATATAGGAAAAGTCTGTGCCACAGGATGCAAAGCAACATTTTAGGTGAAGCTAATTTGAGGAAAAAGTTGGACGAATAAATTGTATTTGTGACGGAAATCACTGGAATCTCCGGAGAAGTGGGGAGAGTACAATTAGTGCTGCGATCGAGAGCCCAAAGCAAAAAGCGTATTTAAGTTGTAGGTTATGATCCCACTTAACTCTGGAGTTATAAGACTATTTGAGATCGACTTATGTTAAGATTATTTAACTAAATGTACTTGATATTGTTTATCGTATAGTGTTATGTATATGTACCTATATGTATATTATAATATGTATTGCGTGTTTTTGTTTTAGGTGGAAAAATTTGTACAACAACGAAGCTGGTAGTGACGTCATATTTTTGGTCGGAGACCCCGAGTGTTGGAGGTTTCCCGCGCACATAGATGTGCTATGTCAATACCCGGTGTTCGATGCCATGCTCCGCGAACCTTGGTCAAAAAAAGGCACCCCTATTCACATACCGGATGATGATCCTAGAGCGTTCGATAACCTACTCAAGTGAGTTGGGTTTTTTTTTACTTGATGAAGTCATTTATTGTATTTGCGCTTCGCAAATATTGAGAAACGTGTCCTATCCTAACCCAAACCAACTTATAACCCACCTACCTATCTACCAGGTGTATAACGGAGCAGTTAAATTCTAAATGTATTTTTATCGGAATTCATATTGTTTTTTTTTTCACTTCATCGAATGGCAGCAGCTGTCATTTTTCAAACAATGTTACAGTTAATACAACAAATTACTAATAGCTGGTATGTATATAATATACTGATTACCTCGCCCCTTAATAGAGTTTCGCATGAAGTACAATATTTGACGTGTATTTTTCTTGGCGGCATGGCGTTTGAAATTGTGTATTTGTTTCCGACTGTGTAGAACTGAGAATTCAAAAAAAAAAAAAAAAATTGCGATAAATTAGAATACATATAATAAAATTTTATTTTGCCACAGAGAGCGCGTCATAATAATGTAGACAAGGACAACAGATAACAGTGTATACCTACTATTTCCTTGAATCAATACTTGAATTATATTCCAGCAAACACCACTAAAATGTCGTCTTGAGTCACGTCGCCTTTCACGTGATACTGTTAAACACGAATTAAATAATCAGCGTTTAATTAAATACGTGCGCGTGATCCGGAAATCGCCTGAAACTTGTTGAGTTGGTGCCAATAAGTCTATCAGTGTTATTAAATATTTTTAATCGAAAGTTGTACGCACGTCTATAGAGATTTCTTTGAAAATGGAGCATTTAAATAGCCAAAGCCTAAAAGTATTTCGTATTTCGTAACCTATATAAAACAAAAACTGTGCCAACACGTATACGCGTTATTTATAAAGGACTTGTGTAATAAGATGAATATGTATGTTAAAAACAGCCGCTGAACAGCAAATATAGCGTATGTTATATATACACACACATAATAATATACCGATTATCGTTATAGCAAGAGTGTCGCGTTACTTTAATACTTACAAGACGTAAACTCGCCAGCTAGAAGTGTCCGTATACTTACTCGTACTCGGTGATGTTGATTGTTCCATTTTATATTTTTGATATGATTTAATTAAGTCGATTGTGTGAGCTCACGCTGGAGTATATTATAATATACAGTGTAGCAGTTCATTTAATTTATGGAACTCGACAGCGCGTTAACAGGAACAGATTCTATACAATTTATTCTTCAACTGCTTTTCACTTCTTGTGTACGTGAATAAATTTAACAAAATGTGTTTTTCAAAAAATATGCTCAAGTATTTTTGCGGGACTAAACAGAATAAAACGTACTGGTCATATTTTTATCTGCGATTTCATGTTTTCCTTTTTTTTTTTTTTTTTTAACCAAGATTAATTACTCTATTAAGCACACGTATGAAGTTAAATTAAAAATAAACGAAAAAGCAATGGTCATTTTTTTTCTATTTATTTATTTACTTCAAAAATAATTATTTACTGTCCGATTCGTGTGCACGTTTTCCTGTAAAGATGGAAAAAAACAATAAATATTCTATTATGTGGCGTATGTACTTACATAATATCATTATTATTAGAATCATTTAAAACGTAATTTTTCTCCCGCAAAGCTCGACGTACAGACTAATATTGTCCTTGACTAATTAAGCACTCGAGTGATTACTATTAAAAGTGTGAGTCTGATTGATTTGAAGACTACATGGATATGTGTATTTAAAATTTTAAAACCTATCAGCAATCTTATTATGTGGGTGCATAAAAGGTATGTTAAAAGCATAATATAATACGTGTTGACTATTATTCTATCGATATGATGGTGTAATATGATGGATCGGGGTCAGTACATCTATACCAATAGATAAATGCGTACCGTTATTGTAATTTATTTGTGTAGGCACGATAAACTGATTACAAGTGAAAGATTTATCGCCGCGGCGGAAGAAATGAGTTAATTTTAAATATTCGCCGCGTGCGGTGTTGATTACACGAAGGCTGCGCATTGCTTCTTCGGTTTAATCTTTGAACGACCACTCTATTTGTATTCTAAATAGCATTCGTCAAAATCAATACTAAGAATCATTACTAATTATTTAAATGACGGTTCGGAAATATCAATATATATTTTGTTTTTTATGAACTACACTGAAACACAATACGTAGATACAATAATTTAATTTGTGTCCGTTGGAAATATTCGTACAACAGTAAACAGTTGAATGAATCATCCAGCTAGTGCGTTTTATTTATAGCGAACTGACGCTTGCAATGTATTTTGTCGTGGACCTAGAATGAAAAAGTTATGTCTTTGGAGAATCCGCAGAAGATATTTTTCCATGCTTAAAATATTTCAAAATGATCTAAATAAAATTTGAAAATAAGAGTGGTCGCTTTTCTTTTAACTACATTTTAGTTTTTAGAAACTACCTACACTTATATTCTTAAGCAATGAAAACGCCGAAATAATTTTATTATTTTATACATTTTCATAATTTCACTACCTATTAGATATGTTTTTAATAAAAAGTACAATTAAAATAACTATCACAAAGTTGATCTAACATTTTATAAATCGCTATTGGCTGTAGCCTGTAAAATAATAACGCTCGTGATCATATAAAAATATTAATTTGTTAATTTATTGTTAAAAATGTATCGAAAAATACAGCTATTTGTCTTTTTGACGTATTATTTAAAAATTGATTGATTTTTTCCCACTGATAAAAATAGTAACTTAACAATTTTAAAAGATTTTCCCATCAATCCATCACGCGATTCATCGTAGGTATATTTTGTATCCAATCTTGGCGTCGTGCCATTAGAAAAAAAAATTTGCCATGCTGATCAAGTTAAGAGATTTACAAAAAATGATGAGGTAATAAAATGATATTTCACGGATGAATTTATTTTTAGTTTTCAATGATGCTTTGCACTTTTATTACTATGGCTGATGATTACTCATAGTGTCGTTAGAAAAGTTTTAAAAAAACACAGAATAAGCTGAACGTCATCATAAATACAGAACTATTTATTTTATGTAGATATACTTAATTTGTATTACGGGCGAAGGTTTGGTCTCTATGCTTATAAAATTTAAATAATACAGTAAAATAAAAGCAGACGATTTAAAGCTTCCAAGAAAAATAAAATTTAACGCGTTCAAAATTATATATAAAATTAAAAAAAAGTATTTTGGAAAGTTTAAACTACGAAAAAATAAAATTGTGTTAGTATGTCAAGAATGTAAAAAAAACTAACGTTTTATATCAAAAGCTGTTTTGTTTGAAAAAAAATGCTATAATAACAATAAGTGTTTGCTCGTAATTCTTGCTCATAAATTAATGGTATTACAAAATATTATGATCATTTTAGAGTCAGGTAGTCAGAATGTTCGTTTGCATTAAACATTTTTTTAATATAATTGCATTTATGCATTTTTTAAAATCAATAATATACGAAAATATTAGTGCTGTAATTATTACTGTAGGTATTATTTTTAAAATATGTATACGTAATCTATGTTCTGTCGTAAAATTAAAAAACACTCAGAAATGCCCATCGTTGGTGGTGACTGGTTAAAATATTGTTTTAAATTTAACAATTGATTAATTGCTTTATAAGCAATAATAAAAACTAGAGTCCGTATAATTTAGGTATTTATCAAAGGTAAATTTTTGGTAGACAGAAATAATAAATTAACTCATGGCGTTGTTTTATAGGACTAGGTATGACTGTATAAGCAATCAATTTAAGATAAATAACATATGACAACTAGGTACAATATAATATTCCATCGAAGATGAGCTGATTTTTATCTTTATTCTATGGGCTGACAGCAGCCGCTAACTACTTCCTGAGAGTGAAATGAAGATCACGATAATTCTCAATGATATGAGGTCCGTCAATTGTTATTAAATTAGATTTATGTCTTCCTAAAATAATAGATAACTTAATAATAATATTATTATGATTGTATTATAAGGAAAAATAGAATCCATTCTGTTCAAAAAAAAAAAACTTAACATTTATACAATATTCTATAGCTATTCATTTTTGGTAATGTTCTCAATTCCTTTTTTAAGAAGCTTTCCTACTCTTGCGTCATTATGCACCTGACACCTGACTTTTTTTTCTATTTATTTTTTTTTTTCTGTATCGCTGATCGAGACATATATTTCTTGAAAACATACATGCAAATTTCCTTGTGCTATTTATCATATTATATAAATACGAGTACATATGATGTTCCATGTTTCTCCATACACACATTAAGAATAGTCTCACTGTCTCCGGTTGATAAGTGGAATTGAAAATTTATTTTGCGCTTTGCGATCGTGGGTTTTTAAAAGGGTTCAACTTGTGGAAACTACATCATTAAAAATGTTAATTGTAATGAAAGTCTGCAAAATGGTATTTTTATGTGTTATTTTTGGTTCCTCATAATTCATATTTTTGATATACGATTTTCGGGATTTCAGACGCTGGTGTGAGTCGCGTTAAAAAATCTTAAAAATCGAGTGACGTATCAAATATTATGGAAGGTATTGGAGACATTAAAAAAGTCATGGTGCATAAAGTTTTGCATTAAAATTCTTATAGAGAATGAAATAACTGCTCGTTGCCTATGATTACTTTTTAAAAGACTCGCAGTCGCAAAACGCAAAATAATTTTTGCCTCATCCTAAAGAATCATTCTAATGTCGGTTCAGGGTAACGCGAAACGTGGTACGATGACCGATAGCCTTAAAATCTGTTTAAATTTGTATTGTTTACGTACGTTCGAAGTTAGAACTACAAGCGAGACACAGGCCGTTACGTCGTCGTTAACACCGCGTCGGGAACGCGTATTTTTCCTGACGCGATCTATTACGATGTATTATAATAACGTGTATGCTGCGCCACGAAATCGTGCGGTATAGCGTGTACGCGAGCAGAGAGTCGAGCTGCGTGTGTTCGGTTCGTGAAATCACCCCCTCCCCCCTCTCAATTTATCTCGGTGACCTCAAACTTTTAAATCGTTTTCAACGAACGATCCCGCGAATTTTCGTGACGTGGATCAAAAAAAAAAAAATTTACGACCTCATATTATTACACTGCCCACAGATAAGGGTTAGGAGGATCCTTTATGATCGATCCTCGTGGTTTTTAGGTAAAACCGATTCCGCGGAAAACGCGATGGTCACGGAACACGCGGTGTTCGAGGTCGGCGGGACAGAGCGCCGCCAGAAGACGATTTAACGGACACGCTTTTATACAGGGTTGGCAAAAACCCGGGCTTTATTGAAAAAATCCAACCCGGTCGGGTTTTTTCCTATAAAACCCCAAAAAACCCAAAAAACTCAAAAACCCGTCGGGTTTAATTGATTTTGTGTAACTGGGCGGTTTTATCCGTTTTTTTTTTTTTTGAGAAAAAGCCCGGGTTTTCTCTAAAAAAAACCCATCTGAATTTTTATTATTTTTTTTACCTACTTTTAGTCAACTAACAAACAAATATGTATTTACTTTTTTCTCGTACGGGTTATCCGCTATATGGGTACACTTTGAAAAAATATATGGCACATTTCTAATATTCACTTTATACTGAAAAAAAAAAATTAAAAGTGGAATATACCCATGATAAAGCTGGGTTTTTTCAATGGGTTTTTTTAAATATTGAGTGAGTTTAACCCAAAAAAGCAGCCCGGGTTTTTTCGGGTTGGGCTTTTCCGTGGCAACCCTGCTTTTATATGACTCGACAACATTACAATATTATATATTATACGTGTTTGCAATAACCGACGTTTGTGTCGCGACAGGTTCATGTACAAGAACGCGGTGGAACTGAAGTCGGTGGTGACCGCGCTGGAGACGCTCGGGCTGGCCAACAAGTACATGTGCGTGGACCTGGTGGACGAGTGCATCGTCTACCTGACGCGCAACCTGACGGTGGACACGGTGCTCATGGTGTACCAGGCGGCCCGGCTGTACGGCGGCCAGACGGCCCCGCGGCAGGACCAGCCGCGGGCCCCGTGCTCGCCGCCGCCGGGGGCCCGGGCCACCGCGCCGCCGCTGCAGGACCTGATGCCGGCGGAGGCGGCGGCCGCGGACGACGCGCACGCCGAGGCGTTCGCCCGCATGGTCCGGCACTACGACACGCTGCTGGCGTACTGCGTCGCGTTCGTCGACCGCAACGCGGACCGCGTGATGGCCGACGAGAGCGTGGACGAGCTGGACACGGCCGAGCTCCGGGAGCTGTTGCGCCGGGACGAGCTGGCCGTGTCCAACGAGACGGTAAGCAGACGCCGCGTAGTGTGGTTATTGTACGTATGTTTATATTATAACGACGACGACCGACTTTGATAGGAACACGGCCGGGCTCGGATTTGTAATAATACGCGGTATTTGAAAAAAAAAAATGAAAACAAATCTTTTATGTTTCATCGAAATCCGAATCGAAATTTTTCCCATAACACATTCGAATCCACAGTTTGAGAATTCGAACCCGCGTTGAACGCGCATATTTTTTCGCTATACCCACACGTTTACTGGTTCGTGCCGTATCGCGTGTGCGTATAGACCGTATAGTATGTGAGTAGGTTTTTGATTTTGAGCGAACGGACGCACGTGTTCAAAGTTCGAATCGTAACTCTAAATCATAAAATTTGTAAATTGTAAACGAATTTCTCTAGTCGAAAAATAATTAGAATTTGATGTTGTCGAATGAAAAATACTTTTTGTAATTCTGTAAAAAAAAATGTTGAAATTTTCCGCCCTCCAAATGTCGCCGCTCTAGGCCCAGGCCTACAGTACGATTATTGTAATAAATGTTATCGTGACGACGCGACCGGTGGTGGAAGATTTCGTTACGGGATAGGAAATTACAGAAATTGACTCAAGGGAGTCGAAAGCGGTTCATGATAAATGTCAAAATAATGTCATTAAATCATGGTTTTTTTAAATCGTAAAACTCGAACCTTTCACGACCACAGGTTAAATTTAATCATCGTTAATTTTCAAAACGTAACATTGAATCATAAAATATTTTAAGACATTCGAGAAGACATAAAAGAATTGAGAGAAAATATTAATTTAATTTAAAATTATAGCAGAAAATGGGGAGTCATGCATAAAAAATGTATTTATTGGAATATTTAAGAATATGTTTAATAAAAGTTAGTTCATTTATAGTAACGAATCTTCTGAAACATATTTCGCACGTCAAAGTTGTTAAATAATAAAATATATAAAATCATATTACATATCATATTCTCACATAGGACTTATTAAAATTCTAGCTCTAATAATATCACTTATACAATATTATCCACCACCAATGTATATTACATAAGTCATAAGGTAATCGAAATAAAAATCTCCTAGAAATCCTCAGATCGTGTCACAGACATAAATTCTTTATAATTACTCTTTTATGAATGATATAAATGAAAGTATAAAAACTTAAATACAAATTATAAAACTAAAAATATTTTTTTCGAAAAAAAAATTTATTTCTGTGCTTTATGATACATTTTTGTAGTGCTTTTTAATACGAACGATCAAACAATGCCAAGTAAATGTTTCATTTTTAAAATAATTTTGTGCTTGAAAAACAATGTTTCAATGTAAGTACTCCAACTTTATTAAATTTTGTACGTTTTAAATTCTCCAATTCGAATGTCAACTTAAAATACGAATGGAGAACTCATCAAGGATTTCGTTGTTTTACTCGAAGTCTAAGTATACCACTAATCCATTTTAAATAGTACTGTTTTGTAATAAAGAATTTAAAAAATATATATATTTAATATAATAATTGTAATGAGTTATGGCGTGTGAATGTCACGATTCCTATAAAATTCGAATCATTATAATCAGCAATTGTCACAACACGTTTGTGACACGTCGGTGAAAAAATTCCTAATTTAAAAATCCATACGTATAATCGCGACGTCGTCAAAATTGTCCAGCTCATAATCGCGTTTGGTAATATTGGGTGACCGGTTGTGAACGTACCTATAGAATATTAATATTTTCATAATAACAGTGTGTGCCGTTAAACTGAACCATGTTTGATCCATAGAAACAGTGGTGTTTATAATTACCATACAGCCCTCATGGATATTTTACGGTCCGCGTTTCCCAACTTGTGTTACTAACGTTACGCGTCGTGAGCCGAGGTAGAGGGCGCCAATAAGTGACCGAGTGACGGACGCCGGTGTACCTACTTGATAATCATCTCTCCGTTGAAATTTTAACACGTTCGGTGTCGTGGTGGGACGATTATTGATTACATCCGATAAACACAACCGTCTCCGTCCATCTCGACTTTGTGTCAGAGCACACCAATCTGCATCCGGGTAGAAGTCTGCGGAATCTCTCTTGACACAGACCTCCAAGCGCAGTCGAGGTCGATTCTAAAAGGTCGTCTTTTCCCTGTCGGATTCTCTTGTTGAACCGTCTTCGCCGGAACTCTAGGTTACTTCCACGGTAGTGAACCAGTCCTTTCTAGTATTTTATATTTGTCTCATTTACCGACTATATTCGATCTATTATAAAAAAATGATAATAATAAGAGGCGGTAAATTAGTAAGGCCACTGTTGAAAAAGATGAAAAAACACATTCTTAATGACTTGTTAACAATTTATAACCGTATATGATTCATGTTTGTCGTTAAAATTTGCGTTTTATTTATTTTTAAATTATGAATGACAATTTTGTCAATGATAAAATATGATGGTAAATAATACGTTTTGTCGGTAAAAAAAAAAAACGCGCGAATATAAGGAAAATATGAGCGAAAAATGTCCTCTGCTCGTATAGGTGATAAAATTCCTTAATCTGCCGCTGTATTATGTAAATTGTACATCGAAACATCATTATGTTATATTATATACCCTGGATCAGATAAGACATTTGGTTCCCCGAGGCATAGCCTATAATATATTCTGTACCCTTGGGCGTAGGAAAGGGTTTTACAGGGTTTCAAATCACCCCAAGGTCCATGACATTGTTTCTAATATTTAAATATTTATTAGTTTTGTTCGTTTACGAGGCCTAGTGCGTTTGAAGTTACGCTCTTGGTATTACGCTCTTCATTTTCGAGGCTCGATTTTTGTTTGAACCAGCCCTAACTCTGAGTTTTTTCGCTAGGATTTATTATTATGTTTTAAACATCACGTCGTCGGATATCGTAATCGCTAAGAGCTTTTTTTTTTGTTTTTCAAAAATATGCGCGCTTTTTCTCGCGCCCGCCCGCACATGCCTTCTGTGCCCGCTATTTCATCCGGCCCCGTACCACTCACAATATACCTAATATAGTCGTGCCGTCGTCATTGTAAACGCGCCGTAACACATTTTACGTGTTGCGAAAATAAAATCACGTGTATATAGTATAATATTATACGCTGATCGTGTTTTTTTTTCATTTCTTTTTAATTCTTACGAAAATTCATTTTCGTTTGCCGCGCAGGTGCTGTTCGCGACGCTGGAACGGTGGTGCACGCACAAGTGCAAGCAACAGCACTTGGAGCTGACGGTGGCCAACCGGCGCGCGGTGCTGGACGACTCGGTGCTGCTGTCGGTGCGGTACCTGCAGATGACCGCCAACGAGTTCCTGTCGGGCCCCATGCCCAGCGGGCTGTTCAACGCTCAAGAGACGGCCGTGCTGATGAAGCACATACTCAACCCCAAGCACCCGAAGTGGACGTGCCAGCGGCTGACGCGCGACGTGCTCGAGTACATGGGCACGCCGCGGACCAGGCGCGGTCCCGCGGCCGGCGCCGGCCTGTCGTACGTCATCAAGCGCCGGTCGTCGTCGTCGCGCGGCACCTGCGGCGGCGGCGGCGGCGGCGGCGACGGGGGCAGCCAATCGTCCGAGTTCGAGTCGCCGGACAGACGGTCGACGGGTTGCTGTTTCCGCGGCGGCAGGAAGGCCAAGAAGAACGGCGGCGGCGGCAAGAAGAACAAGAGCAAACGGTGCACGGACAGCTGTTTCTGCAATTATCTCATTTACTGCTTGGACGTGTGTTTCGGCTGAACCGCCAAGTATTATTATTATTAGTATTATTATATAATATAATATGTATACGTGTGTGTATGTTTATAGGTCGAGACGGCGCGCGCCGAGTATTCCTCGTACATCCCCTACTCCCCCCCCCTAGTTTGCACCTAATCATCCCTGCCCTCGCTCACGTATCGGACTCGCACACACACGCCTCCCCTGCCCCCGATCGCTGCGCACACCCGTGTCGTAATGTTATATCGCGTTATGATGACAGAATACATTTTTTTTTATAAATAACCGTACGTAAAAGACGGTACACCGACCGACCTTACGTCTCGTGTGTGCACGCGTCGTACGTGTTCGTAGAATATAATATAATATTACGTTTCAACGTTTGTGATTCACCTTTGAAACTCGATCGAACGCAACTACGTTTATCATATACCACGTATATCATTATAATATATATATTATTTGTACAGAGAGAGAAAAAAATAGATCTCAAAGATGATGATATTATAATGTATAATTATTTATTGTTTTATTGTTTTATTTTTTATTTTTTTCACGTCTCCACGCGGTTCGCCCCCGACCCTGTAATATACCCTGCGAAGCGACGACATAGCTACCTCGGTGGTATATCTAATAATGAAAAAAAAAATTCGTACAACGATTACAATACTCGGGATCTGACGAGGGGGCGGTGTATTTTTATTTTATTTTTTCAAATTATTGCCACTATTATTACTATTAATTATTATTATTATGATTTGTACATACCGCATAATTTATGATTTTTTTTTTCTAATTTTTATTTTCGAACAAAGTACCGCGATACAATACTATAAAGTACTTAGACGATCAGAAGTGGTCGCGAACGATTATAATATATTTTATTATTACGACTAGTCTGACTAATGTTTACGTTTAATTTTAATTTTTTGTAAACGTAGGTCGTTTGTTTGATATCGTATTGTATTAACGTACTGTATTATCCCGTTTGTGTATTATTGACTGTTACTCGTGATACCCGTAATGACACACTTAGTGGCCACCCACACTGTCCGTTTTGCGATTCGACCGACACCACATAATAATATGACACTGTATGTACTTGCGACGTTATCGATGTTCGTTTGTTCACGAGTTTCGACATCCGACAATAGAGATACAAAAAAAAACTAAGAGATATTATTATTTTTTTTTTTTTCCAAAAAGTAGCGTAAAACATTCGAGACGAAACTATTTTATTACACGGAATACAGTCTCTTCTCGTCGGACCCCGTTCTATTTGTTTTTTTTCCCGCATGATTTCGCCTTACTTAATTATACTATTCTGTACGAGCACACGCGGTGTTTTATTTGTTATGTCCGTTGACGTGTGATTTTTACTTCTCGCCCAGACTTAACACACACACACACACACACACACACACACACACACACACACACACACACACACACACACACACACACACACACACACACACACACACACACACCGTGAAACAACACGCGCGGGGGCCACCGCGGTGGCGGAGGAGGAGTAATGACACGGCGTTCGTCTCTCGTCGTCCTCCGTGGCGCCACAGCTTCCCGCGTTCCCGTCCCGTCCCCGTCGCCCTCGTTTCGACGCACGTGTTGTTCGGCGGCGTGGAAGTCGAAAAATCAACGAACCCGCACCGCTACCGGCCGATTACCGTTTACTTTTTTTCAAAAGTCGTTTTTCGATATCCCGTTTCAGAATCTCCTTGCCTCTCGCGTCTCGTCGACCGTCGCGTTTCCCGCGCAAACCGTTTTCGTACGACACACGACACCGCACGACCCGCCGAGTGAGTTCGGCACGTTCGGGACGCGACTTTGTCGAACGATTAAAAATGAAAAAAAAAATTGAAATTTCGTCGCCTCGCGTCCGCCGTCATTCTTCGCTCGCGTGTCATCAATTTTCGCGTACGACAGACGTCTCGCGCTCCACGCCCCCGCGCGTCTCCTCTGGTAACGCGACACCGTATACTAATAGTATACTCGTCGTCGGCTCTTCGCGTACACCGCTCAATCAGGAAAAACAAACAAATTAGTACACGTAACCATTTCATCGTTAGAGTACAACGATTCAAATTGCTCGTCGAACAAAAAAAATTTCACTAATATATACACATACGTATATTATAATATACATCTTTATACATATATCACACGTATTCTATGTATACCTTATAAAAACTGGACAAAACATGTACTTATAGTATTGACTAATATATATTATATTATTATGTTGGTATGTATAATATAGTTGATGCGGACAGAGACTCTATTATTATTATATTTTGTGAACAAATGATTTTTTTTTATTATTATTGTAATAATTGCTATTTTTTTCTCCTGTTAAACTTATATGTATATGAATCAATACCATTATGATTATATTGTTTCTTGAATGACGTTTAAGTGTTTAAATATTTGTATTTACGATGCGTTTTTTATATACCGAGCTGTTAAAAAATGATTGACTAATCATATCTATGATATCTAGTTATTGTGTTTTATTGTTGCTGTTTTTGTATACAATTCTAAATTAAATTAATCGCCCACCGGAGCTTTGTCGACATCCTCGTGATTCTCATTCTATATTGTAATAATAATTACCTATAATTATTATAACTATTATTAGGCCGTTAATTTTTCGAATTCAATTTTAGTACACACCTAATTGTTCGACCTTAAGATTCTAAATTATGTATTAAATAATAATTATTGTACACGCAACGTCTTCGGGCTTATGAAAAAAAAAATGTTTACCATCAAAATTCTATGTATTGTGATGAGTTATTGTGTTAAAAAAATTATGGTTCACCGTTTAATTTGTTTTTACCGTTTCGCTCGGTAGTTGAAATTTAACGAATATTATTATTACTATTACTATTATTATTAGTTTTTATTATTAATTATTAATTATTATTATTATTATTATTATCATCGCGTTCATTATTTTTGTCGTCAACAAGGGTAAAATGTTTAGCACGCGATTTGTATGGCTCTAGTCAATAAACCATTATTACGACATGTATACCATGTGAGTTTTAAATATTTAAATTTATGCTTTGTACGTACAACCACAATATATAATACACGTGACACGTGAATACATTATCACAGCAGTTATTTCCGTTTTGAGAAACACCAAATCCTCTCTCCTCTCTCCGTCTGTCTATTCCTTATCGACTCTCCTTTTCTACGCTCACACTGTATATTTAAAACACGTTAAGTATGCAGCGCAAAATTATACACATACATATACATAATATGTATACGTTACAAAAATTATAACCGACGACGTCTATATAAACGTTATTATTATAACATTTAATTTTCGAAACGTGTAAACGGCTCACGAGGCCATCGGGTCGGTTAGTTATTATTATTATTATTATTTTTTTTTTTTCGAATTTCGCACATCTGCAGCCGTGACTACCGCTGCTGCTGAAGCAACGACGTGCCCGCGTCCGGTCGGCCGCGCTCGTCGACCGCCGCCGCCGCCAGAACAGATGTACGTACGTGCAGTTACAATAGCATTTTACCAATACAACTACTACTACTACTATTGCCGCTACCGCGTCCACCCCTTTCATAGTGTGATCACATCTCGTCCGTTTTTGTTTTGTTTCACCCGTCGTCTTTCGCGTGACCCAATTCGGACACGTGCCTTTTTTCAAAACCCCTTCCTCCCCAACTCGCCCGCTCGTGCGTACAGCTGTTTTTATTCCTGTACACACGCACGCCGTATAATATAAAACATTGCTTGATACATACTCGCAAAACACACACACACACACACACACACACATATTTATCATGTATTACATCTGCAGTTTCGTATATTATATACCATGCTAAAATACACAGTGTGTTCGAGTGTGTTTGTGTGTGTGTGTGTGTGTGTGTGTGTGTGTGTGTGTGTGTGTGTGTGTGTGTGTGTGTGTGTGTGTGTACCAGGGCCGTTCCTATGATTTGCGGGGCTTGGGGCAGAGTAAAATTTCGGGGCCCAAAATGTCTAAAACGTCACTATCGTCAGTTGCAATCATAGCTCCCAAATTTGAAACTAAAATGTGCGCAAATGTTCTTAACAAATATAGTACCTATACTATAGCCCAGTGTTTCCCAACCTTTTTATCACCACGGACCACTTTGATAATATTTTATAGGTCGCGGACCACCTCAATTTTATGAAAACAAGGAATACCTTTTTTTGCTCATTAATAATAATACACAAAATCTATGGGACCGTGGACCACCTATGACTAGCCCACGGACCACTGATGGTCCGCGGACCACCGGTTGGGAAACACTGCTATAGCCCAATGTAAAAGAAAAAATAATTAAATATTATTATAAAATATAAATACTTTTATAACATTTTGTTGTGATCCTTTCAGCAATTCTCTATGAAAATAAAATGATTTTTACGGTTTTTTTTTTTTCGCTCATCAACTTTACTTATTTATATTGAATTTATGAAAACAGGGCCTGTCCACCTGTCCAACAGTGGTAAAAGCGCGGGGCCCGGGGCGAGAGCCCTGCTCGCCCTGCCCTAGGGACGGCCCTGCTGTGTACTCGCGGCCACGCGGGACGAGAGCCTCCACAGCGCGGTCGGGTCAATTTTTTTTTTAAGTCCGCAGTGTTGCTTACGACCGCATGAAGGTTTCGTCGAAATCGTCGTACACCATCTGTAATACCAGCACCTAGAAGGCCTAGACAAATAGGCGATAATAATAATCATTAACCCGTCCCGTTTCACCTGCTGTGTGTCATCGTTAAGGTTTGGATGTTTATGAATTCGCTTGGTTACTCTAGGTTGTCCAATATACAATTGGTATTATTTACAAACGTTCTTGATAGAAACGTGTCGCGATGTGTCCGAATTTAGTTTTGCATATTTTTCGCGAATCGACGTATAAATAACATATATTTTGGTGTTTTTCTCATTTCAATCACTTATTTAACGGTTTTCTATAAAAAATAATGTTATATAGGTCTACATGTTTGCATTTAATGCAGATTATAATATAAACATCACCACTTGAAACAGAAACTAATGTTTTTTTATTTTCATTCATTTATAAACTCACTTTTATTTCTTAATATGTAATAGATTCAAGAATTTACTAGCATCAGAAAGATGCATGATACACAGTGGGATGTTTAAATCAAATTACCGTTGTTCAATCCATCTCTCTGAAGACATTTGTACATAGCAATTAGTAGTTGATGTAATTATTAGATTTCCCATAATTTCATTTAATAATTAGATATTAAACATTTATGTATTATAATATCAGGCCCTATTTTTCATAAAAATTCGTACTACACATTTTTTAATGTACCATGATATGATACAGAACCGTGGGGGGGCAAAGCCCCCCACACCCCCCTTTACCACACTTCCATGATTATACTATTAAATACAATGACGTCAACTTTTTTTTTTTTTAGATTCTGAGTGAAGCGAAGGATCTTATGGTTTTACAATGATGTTTATTTTTTTTTTTTTTTTTTTTTCTGTAAACACTTTTTCGTATAGAAATTCTTGTCCAAAAGTTTCGTCCAGCAACTTTTTAGATTCGAAATTGAACTGAGATGGTACTTTAAACAGGTCATTTTTCCAAAATCTCCATAGTTTTTCCAGTAATCAAGAATAACGATCGAAAAACTGAGTAAAAACGGTAAAATCGGTAAAAATCCGCCGTAAACGAAATTTTCACTGTTCAGATTTTAGGTATTTAGTCATAAATCGAAAAGTATTGAAGCTAGAAACTTGAAAATTTTATCCAATATCAAATACATACTTTTTTATATTGGACAACATTTTCAGAACAATTATAGCACTTTTGACTTAAATATAGAACTTTTAATTTACCAAATTGTTTGAAAGTTTTTATGTAATATAATTTTAAATATTTGACAAAAAATTCTGAAAATTTAATATGACCTTACTCATATACCTACCTAATTGTCCTAACAAAAATTCAAAAATCGTGAGTCAGGATTTTTTTTTATACACACTTTAATAAATTATTATAACTCACCAAAAATTATACAAATAACCGTAAAATACATAAACAGTATTTAAATAATAATATATTATATTACACTGAAGCTTTGCTCAGAATCGTTTTATACTAAAGAAATGAGTCATCATTTCTTTAAAACTTAATACATTCATCACCAATATCTTGTCCGAGGACCGAAGGGACGAAGGACGAACTTCTACCACCATCATCTCACTTACCAGCTTTTTTAGTAATAATCCTTTTTTATTAATCAAATTGTACATTATTATTAAACAACTAACAAATTATTTATTTTAATGTGGAAAATATAGTTTAGAATTGTATGCATATATCCTTAAGAGCTAAGTCCTCATCAGCTGTCTTGCTTAATTTGGCTTCCTCAAAAACACCTTCATACCACTCTTGCTGTTTTGCAAGTGGATGAACTTTATTATGTCTTTTTTTGTCAGACAGCCATTTTATGACAGCTGGATGAGGATCAAACTTTGAAACATTACACATATTTAATTTTATATAAAGATAATTTTTTATAGTTTCGGGTAATAAGGATGACCGTCCACAAGTTTTCAAGACATTGTAATATGATATTAATCTCTCAACATCAGCTGAATGTGGTTTAGCAGCCAGGATACGTGCCCAAAAATTACAAAAAAATACAGTTTAATAAAGGGCATAACTTTTAAAACAATTTAAGTGAAACAAAACATACCACAGAAATAACTAAAGGTTTCCATCCTTCATAATTATTTAAGAGCGTTTTTAATACTTCTTTAGAAATCCTTTTATTTCTTAACTGTGGGATACAACATGCTTCTTTATATGACGTAACAAAATCGAGAAGTTCAAAATCTGGACAAATTTTATCGTGGCATATTTTTAATTCTTCGTCGGTAATTGATTCGCTTAAACAGGGTAACGGTTTCAAATCATTCCATTCAGATACATCTATCTAAATAATAATAATTAAATATTATTTTTTTTAAATATGAATAATGTATTCTGTACTACCTATAACTATCTAGCAAGTAGTCTTATTTATTAGTATTTAGTAGGTACACACTTCTCAAATCCGTAGTGCACACTTTCAATTTCGGGTTACACACTTTGTGTCGGGGTTCACTAAAAAATAGGGCCTGTATAATATTAATAGTTATAAAAAACCGGGGCATACTTCGCACTTCATGAAGTATTCTTAGCTCCTCAGACAAGATCCTGGTGAAAGATGTATTGAATTTCAAAGAAACGATAGATAAATTCTTTAGTTGAACTATTTTGAACAAAACTCCAGAATAAAAATATACAATTTGTATTGTATCTTGCTATTTTTAGTGTAATTGTCGTTTTTTTTTTTTCAAAATATTCAAAACATGTTGTAAAATACCTGTATCCAAATCCAAATGTTCATAACGACGGGATGGTTCAATCACATTTTATACCCATTTTAAAGTTGAAAATTAATATGAAACAGTCTATTCTGCAGTAAAAATAGTATAATTTACTTGGACCATTTTTACTCGGTTTTCGGCAGATTTTCTTTAAGCCTGGATAAAACATTGAGATAAGAGAAAAAATTAACTCGCATAGGTAGTAACATCTACATACGATGTCCGATTCATAAAATTGTTGGATGAAATTTTGGAAAAGTTTAGTGTATAAAACAGTGTCTTTAAAAAAAAAAAAAAAAATGAGCATAATCGTAAAACCAATAGATCCTTCACTCAGAATGTACAATTTTTGAATGAATATTTAGTTATTTTTTATTGCATAATTTCATACGTGCATACACATTTATTTATATGTTAGTGTATAAACGTCCTTACCTCAATTACCATTGTGTCGATATCACAGATATATAAAACATATTGTCATTTGTCAAACCATGTTTTGGCAATACTTAACACACGAGTAGTAATTGTAAATTACTTGTACATCTTAAAAACATATAACTCGCTTTAAAATTAAAATATAATAAAAAATCCTATGACATACCCTTGATAATAATCTTAGCTTTAAATTGTACGAGAGGTAAATTTACTCAAATTTTTAAACTAACGGTGATGAACGTGATCGGCCGAGCGTACATTTTTCGATGTACGCACTTGTAAGACGGAAAAAAAACAAATATCTGTGCAACGACTGCAACGTCCTCTTAATCGGTCGAACTCAGAAATTGTTTTAAAAAAAATCATGGAGTAATTAAATATTTCATGGATTAATCAATCGCATTTGCCCCATAGACCTATTATCTCATGGACGGCGCTTTCCTCACGTCCCTTCGCCTGTTTAAACAAATAAAATATTGAGTGAGAGAGACAGATATCTGGTCGAGAATATCATGAATAAAAAAAAATGAAACTGTTTATTACTTCATGTACTATCAATAATAGTACTCTATAAATATCATATACGTATGATAAATATAGTACTATAGTAATAATTATTATACATTTATACTTCCATATAAGAATATATTTACATCTTACCTATATTTTAATGTAATATTAAAACATTAAATACCTTTTATAGTTTTATATAATAAATATATATATATATATATATATATATATATATATATATATATATATATATAATTATTTTTATTATTATTATAATATATATTTACCCTATAAGTGTAAAATAATGAAGTATTGTTCTATTCGAGGATGTTCAAAAGGAAAAGGAATAAAAATGCACAGGTGCTTAATATAAATATTTTTAAGTTTTATTGAGTACTTTCAGTACTTTCATTACATGATGGTAACAGTAACAAGTATAAAAACTTTATTACTTTTTATAAGTTACTAACCCAATACTGATTATTATTAATATAAATATATTACTTTCTATTCTATTAAAATTCCTTATTTGAATCCCTTTTATTTTTATGAATTTTATATAGGGTAGTTTATCAACCGCTCAATCTGAAATAGTTATGAGACAATTGAATTGTTCAGAAAAAGTAATTAGTCCAGAATTAAGAACTTTTGCTCTTACTTTACATTTTTACTCACCTTCCGCATATAATTATGTAAGAGATGCATTTAATAAGTCTCTGCCTCACCCTAGCACCATAAAGAAATGGTATTCAACAGTTGATGGTGCACCAGGGTTTACTGAAGAAAGTTTTAAAGTTGTGAGATCTAAAGTTACTGAAATGGCCCAAAAAAACAAAAAACTTGCATGTGGAATTATAGTTGATGAAATGTCAATAAGAGATGATCTTCATTTTAATGGTAAACGCCTTCAAGGTTATATTAATTTTGGACTAAAAAGCACTGAAAATGAAGATAGCGTTTTAGTAGCAAAAGAAGTTATAGTTTTTTTAAAATTAAAAATTGTAATTGAAATTATTTAAGATAGAGTATCATTTAATTATTTATCTATTATCTATTATAAAAATCAACATATTTCAAATTTCATAAAAGAACAAAACTTTCCGAGTTTTTCTTCCATTGATTCCCGAGTATAGGTCTTTCTCTCTCACTCAATGATTAATAATTGTGTATCTCTCTCTATGCGCCGTCCATGAGTTAATAGGTCTATGATTTGCCTTGTTCGCATATGGCTGTCAGACTTCATAGGTCTTATGAGACTTTATCACTGAGTCGGCTATCTAGTTTTATATATCTGTGGTCGATATAGAACAGGTAGGAAAACAATACATCGCACATCGGTCAAAGTGTCGAATCAAACAAATTTTCTATTTTTACACCTTTATTACTTGAAAAAAACGCAACACGATTACGCCTTAAAATTAGAACTAAAATTAAAATAAAATCATTTTCCTTGTTTATAATTGAAAAAAATACAACACTATTTCGCACTAACACTGTTTCGGTGTTGTACATTATTGGTTCTAATGCACAAATCACTCTGCTAATCAAATTCTTTTTTTATTTTTTTTATTAAAAAGCATAATTACAATCTATACAATAAGTTTATACAATGAGTAATTTTGATAATGATAATCTAGATAGTAGGAAATAACTGAGTGGGGAGGTACCCAGCAGTACCACCCGACAGATCAAACAAGCAAGCCTGTAGGCCAAGCAATTTTCATCCTTTTTTCGGATGCTGATCAATTTATAATTTTTGTTTTCTAACATTAATAATGCTTGGAAATCGGGTTGGTACATTACAATTCGTTGAGACTATGTATGAACACTAATCTGCCTAAATCATCAACATTATATTACAGTGTACAGTCAAAATGATGATACAGTGAATTCCCGTTTTGTCCAATCTCAAGGATGAACTGGATGTAGTTCGGAGATGTCGAGTTCCTTAAACGTTTTTTAAAAAAGGTCCTAATATACGGAAATAAAAATGTTTTTCGTATGCTCGAGATAACGAAAAAAACGGTTAATTCTATGCCGAATCGCCGAGAGCAAAACGTAACTGAATTAAATCTATGGAAACGACATAGTTTCACGGTGATTTCAACGCAGGTTTATCAATGGTGCCAAAACTTTAAGACTACCTGAAATGTACCTATACACATATATCTTGTACCGGTGAATTTATGATTCTCACAAAAGGTAAGTGTACCTGTTTACTGTACACGTCGTTAACTATGCCGGTGAAATTAAGACTTCCTGAAAGGGTTACACGACGATTGCGCCGGTGTGTTTATGACGCATATGAAGTTTTATAAACTTGTTTATATTTCGTATACAATGAATATATTATTTTATAGAAACTCAAGTTCAATTTTTAAAAATTTTACGTGATATACCTATAAATTATATATATATAATATAATTTATAAATGAACTTTCGTTTTTTTGTTTTAAAATTAATGTTTCCGTAGTGTATATTTGTATAAAAAATATATTGATAAAATTTTATTCATATCGTTAATCATTATTATCGCACCGACGCAATCGGTGTGTAATCTTTTCAGGCAGTCTTGAATTTAACAACGTGATTGTTGTGTATCCTTTTTTTCTGTATTTATAACATTTTTTTTTTCGCCTGCCAACTTTAGAAGCAACTTTCATAAACCCATTCCAACGTAGGCAGTTCGAAACAACTGAAAACTCGAGATTATATAAAAATCTACCGAAGTTCATCACTTTACCAATTGGAATATTACACACGAAACGCCAGTTTCTATTATCATAATATGTCTCGCTGCGGCTGTGCAATCAAGCACATATATAGTATTATAGTGTGTTACTGACTTCTGCACTGCTTTTTGTCCGAGACCTGTATATTCTATAATTCCAAATTGTACCACCAAGAAAAAAAACATTTATTATATGTGGGATTACTTATACATTTTTGTTTCTTTAATTTTCATAATTGATTTTAAGGATGTGTTATACATAAAATTTTTTAATTTTTGTCCTTTTTAGGTAATCTTAGTGAACTTTAATTAATGGTATTTTTAATCATAAACCTAATTGAAAGTATAAAGTTCAACAAAATGTATGGTATCTTTAATTACAAGAAATTCGAACAAATTCAATTATTAATAAATCATAACTAATATGGAATTTTTCAAAAAAAATTGTTTTGAACGTCGGCGCTTAAAAATAATTTTCACATATATTAATTTACTCGTTTAAATTTAAATAAACTGTACTCACAAATTCATTTAAATTTTCGTCCACAATCATTCTTCATTCTTTTTCTTTTTTGTCAATCTTTTAACTGTTACCAAGTTACTTTCGATTACCCTTCTCTACTCCGCTCTATTTCCTTTTTTCATTCTAATGTCTATTTGTTTTAGATCCAGTTCCTTACATGTCAGTGATATTAAGTTTATTCTTTGTACCTACTATTTGGCCGATATCTGAATTTGAAGTTACAATTAATTGTGTTTGATTCTTTACTCAACCTTACCGGTTGTTCCTTTTCAACATGTTTTGGTTGGTCTATTTCTAAGTTTTCGTCAGGACTTTTACTAGTTGATGCTATGCAAAAATGATTATTATTATCTGAAGTAAAATAAGAAGAAATTTTACGCTTCGATATATTATATTTAAAAAAATACTACACGAATACAACTATTACACCTAGATGCAAAAACTACAGTGCCATAACTAAATTAACTATGCGATACTATGCGTAAACAATAATATTATTATGATTTATGACTATCGGACACGGCTATAGATAGTACTATCTTTAAAGGTCCTGTCAAACAGAAAGCGGACTGTCCGTGTGGCCAGGCCGCCGGTCCGCCGCGTACTAGTCCGCCGGTCCGCTGATAGTCAAACAGAATGCGGACTATTTGAGCGAACCAGTTTGAAAACTGCACTTTTTTATTTTTACTTTTCCTCTTTTCTGTTTTAATATTACAAAATGTCAAGTAGTTCTTCCGATGAAGAAGAATTGCTACTTCTACTTGCCTTAAGTCAAGCAAGAAGAAAAAAAAGAAAATGGGTACATGAACACGTTTCATCGGCCATCGTTTTTTTTCGGTGTACAGTTTTAAATGAAGTACTTTATTTCAATTTATAGCTTATACCACAATACTATAATATATTTTCTTCATTTCTCGTATCAAAACAAGTTATTTCAATATTTTTATAAATATAGTTGATAAAGTTACTAAGAATTTTGATTCTAATAATATTATAGTTGACTAGTATAGTATATTTATTAAAATATAATATTATTATTATATTCAGTGGCGGACTGGGAAAAAAAAACAGCCCTGGAAAATCATAATTTTAGAGACCCTCAGCGTACTAACGGCCCCTTAAATATATATATATATATATTATATACATTTTTTTTTTGTACATACAATTTAGCTTTTAAATATTTTAATTAATTATTATAAAACAAAATAAAATAACTATTGTATATTTGCATAAAGGTACTCAAGTAATCATTAATAGTAAATACTAATAATAATAAAATTTATATTTTATACGAGCACAGGCCCACCGGGAAATTTCCCGGTATCCCGGTCGTCCAGTCCGCCACTGATTATATTATCTATATATTTTATTCGAGTCCGCCGCGAATTTTATGAAAAAATACAACAACCCGTTTGTCCGCGGCGGACTAGTATAGTCCGCCGCGGGCCCGCGGTAGACCGCCGTCTGTTTAACCAGCATGATGCATTTAAATAGTGCACACGGTCCGCGGCGGACCGGCGGCCTGGCCGCGCGGATAGTCTGCTTTCTGTTTGACCGGACCTTAATGGCTTAATCGTGCTATCAAATACTCTTTGGCATAGATGTATAAAAGAATTTATATTTATAGCTCTATTAAACATCTATGCTCTATGGCACTTGTCCCGAAATGTCATGGAGAAAAAAAAATTGTACAAGTGAAAAATCAATCAGCAGATAACACCAGCATAAATATTTAAATATTTATAATCAATGGTTATAGGCAATATCCAATATTGTAATAATGTATAGTGGTGGCGAAAAGCCAAAGGGGGGCGGTCCACCAATCCCCCCCTGATATCCGCCAATGTATACACGTATTAAAAGTATATATGGTTACACACTCAACGAAAGTTCAAAGAAAAATTGATTACTTTTGGGCAAAAAATATAACTATGAAAACATCTCCTTTTGTTAAAGTTTATCTCTAATACTATTCTAAATATTTAACAAAAAGTTCTAAAAATTGTATATGATATTGGAAAAATCAAAAAAAAAAAATCGTGACTCAGGAAAGTTGTTTATTTAATTTAAGTAAATTATTTTAAGCTTTTTATAGAATAGATTGTTTTTATGTACATTTTCAACTTTAAAATGTGTAAAAATAATTATTGGTCCGTCCAATGATTATGAACCTTTGAATACAGATACAAACGACATGTTTTAAAACTTTTGATGAAACAATTAATGTTCATTTGTCAAACAAAATCCTACAACAGGTTTGATAAAAAAAAAAAACATGCCGACAATTAGATTAAAAATGACGAAACATATAAAGGGCATATTTTCATACTGAAGTTTCGCTCAGAATCGTTAAGTTTAGAAACGATGCATCGTTTCCTTAAAATCCAATACACTCATCGCCACCGTGTTTGTCGGAGGAGCGAAGAATATCCCACGGTGCGAAACACGGCCTTCTTATTTTCGTCGATCATCGATTCACACACCAGGAAGTGAAGAAATAACCGTCAGGCTAAAATGCGGAAATTTCAATTCACTACGTGTAAGGGACAAGTGTCCGAAACGTGTTTTGGCCTATCGAGAGGCGCAAAAAATAATCATACAAAACAATATTTGTATATTGGTATCCACGGTACCCGTACGGCATTGTTATCATAAAAAATTGATCGTGCCGAACGCCGAAAGTTTCGCGAGACTTGGGAAATTCAAATTTGTTTTTTAACCAGACCTAATCGACACGATGCCGTCGACCGCCGTCGACAAGCCGACGAAGACCACGGCCACGGAGGAGGTCACGACTACTGCGACGGCCGGCCACGGCCTGTTTGACGTGGTCGCGGACGGGCTGCTGGACGAGACGAAGCCGTGGCACCCGCTGTTCGAGTGGGCCGAGGCGCGCGCCGGCGTGGACCGGCCGAAGCTGTTCGCCGGGGCCGTGTGCGTGCTGGCCGCGTACCTGTCCACGTCCGGACCGGGCACGGTGCTGGCGGGCGACGCCGTGGCGTTCCTGTACCCGGCGTACGCGACCGTGGCCGCGGTGGTCGGGCGAGACGGCCGCGGCCGGCCGAGCCGGATCGCGACCGAGGCGTCGGCGGCCCGTCACCGCCGGTGGCTGACGTACTGGATGGCGCTGGTGGCCGTGCTGGTGGCGGAACGGCTGCTGGGCTGCGTGCTGCTGTCCGTCGTGCCGTACTACGCGCTGCTGCGGTGCGCGTTCTTCGTGTGGTGCTACGCGCCCGGCCCCGGCAACGGCGCCGAGTTCGTGCACAAGGCCGTCGTGCTCCGTCTGTGGACGGACCGCGCACCGGCGTTAGGTGAATAGCGTCCCTGTTGTAATTTAATACTAAGTGAATTGCGTCCCTGTTATATTTTAATACTAAGTGAATGGCGTCCCTGTTATATTCTAATATTATATATGTAACAAACACATAAAATATACTAAGTTAATAGATTAGTTGAAATATAATTTACAAATTAATTTTAAAAAAATCCAATAAGTATGTACAATAAACTTTCATACTAAACATTAATAACATTTGTAGGTCAATTATTTATGCAAAAAATAGTAAAATTATTATAAAAGTATATTAAACTGGTAAAAATTTAAATGAAACGGCTTTGACGTATTCAAATCTGGTCAGTAATTTATTATTGTATTCGATCATTTTTTCTCCAATATAATTTTCTTTTTCGATAATTTGACGTGATTTTCTTTGTCTATCATATTATACTAATCGTGCCACCAAAATGCAGAGTGCATTTTCAATAATGCGTCTAGTAATTCGACCCACTTCCAGCAGGGGTTACGATGGTGATATGTTTTACGTCCATAGTTCCTAGAGTCTAGATAGTGGGGAAAATTCCATTTTTTGTCAAAATTATTTGAAATACCTATCCTTCCATTCTTTAGCCGTCTGAGGCATCTACAACAATAAAATAAAAATAAATGCTTAGTTATTTAATTATTTTAATACGAATATTTTTTTATTTAACATCAATATATTTAATTGGTATGATATGTAATGTAATTTTATGTTTCAGTAAAGTGATGATGAAGAATAAATGTCCCAATTTCCCTCCAGTTCAAGTTCTGCAGGTGAAAAATTCAATTTAGTGACACAAACAGTGATTCGGAATGTACACCTCTCAATATTCGTCGAAAAAAACAGAAAGTACAAGCAGAAAAACAAGAAGCTTTGGCAAATCAGGTGTTGTTGTTAACTGTAAAGGAACATTTTAAAAAACCTCGTACTACAGAAGATCGTTTCGATGTGATTGGTAAAACCGTTTCCATGAAATTACAGAACCTATTAAAATACCAAAAAATGCTAATTGCTGAAAAACTGAAAAAGGATACTTTGTTTCAAGCAGAAATGGGCAACTTTGATCCATAAAATGAATGATGAGGCAACACAACATTCATATTTCTCCCCAGAAACTACAGTTATGACAAACCAAACCTGGAGAATTAAATATACAACATAGGCAGTACTACAAACTTCAACTAAGCAGTAATAATGAAGTACAAGCCAATACAATTTCAAATTTTTTCAAACATTTTAATTAGGACGCTTAATTTCAATAATGATTTAAATTACTTATTTTAATACCTACTGTAATAATAAAAAATATAATAAAATTAACTGAAATGTATGTATTTATTTAACTTATTTCATACCTTTAAATAATCCGGACGAAGAACTCGGTATTGTATGAATGATAGTAGAAAACTTCAGGTCTGCGTAGCTTCTTCCTGACGCCAAAAATCTTGTCGCCGTGAGCCTTTCATGGGGTGAAATGGCTTGTCTCATTACCGTATATATATATATTTTTTTTTTTATGAAAGGAGATTCTACACTATAGCTAGAGCAGTCTAGATCTATGTGTTCAGTTGAATAAACTAAATAGAGCACGTGGACATATTTGAATTAATTATAAACAGTGTTTTCGATATTGTTTTGTTTTGTACTCGTGTATATATATAATTTTTTTTTTTTAATTATTTGTGCAATGGCCGAAGTTGTGCGGGACAAGCAAAAAACCTATCAATTAATTGAGCTTTTTGAATCGTCTCCTGCACTGTGGAATTGTACACTGCAGGAATACAGAGACAGGCAGGTAAAGGCAAAATGTATGGAATCAATTGCACAAAAATTGGAAATAACTTCTGCAGAAGTTGGAAGAAAGTTACTCAATCTTCGGTGCGAAATGAATAGTGAACTACGAAAAATAAAAAATAAGAAGAGTGGATCAGGTGCAGATGAGACCGTAAAAAGTTCTTGGGAGTTTTTCAATTCACTGAAATGTATGACTGGTATTTCTGAATGTGTGAAGGCTGCTAATAGTTGTCGGAGCCCGGAGGAATCCGAAACAAAAAACTTAAGGACTAGTAACCTACGTTAAAATAAGTTGCATACTTAATAATTATAAATAAATATTATTATAAAAAATATTAAATGTATTGAATGTTATAAACTTATAATATAATGTTATAATAGGTTATTAATTTATGATGTTAAAATTATTCTATAATACAAATATATAAAAATAAGCAAAATAAAATATATACATTTTTTATTTATTAGTAAACAGTTTACCTGTTGCAATAAACCTCAACCTCAATTTTAGCGGTTCTGAAGGTGAAATCACTTTTCGTTGGTGAGTATCTTTTTTTATAATTTTCGGTGTAATTTTTCCCAAAAGATTCTGGTAATCATTTTTGGACATTCGAATGAAATTTTCATACGAAGTGGTATCTTCTACATTTACCTCTTTCAGTAACTTTGCGTGCACTACTTTTTTTTATCTTTTTTTGCTATCCAATTTCTTACCCACAACCTCTTCGTTTTTTTTCGTTTTTATTATCTGTTTTTTTTTTAAATCAAACTGCAAACTATAATTGCAGCTGCAACGCGTTAGCGGTTCAACATTTTTCGTACGAAGGACTATTGTTACCAACTAGCTCAAATACTCTATGAATGACAAATTGACAGCTATCTAGTCTATCAAGTCTGACTAATATACATGGACCGTAGACTTATCTAGGTGGATTTGGTCTATGCGCTCTCATATACTGCTCTATTTAGAGCACATTTCACTTGAGTGTAAACACACTTCTAGTGCAGTCTGGCTAGACCGATCTAACTCTAGCTGTATTTCTCTCTACAGTGTACTGGCACCTTTACAATATACAAAGAAATATGAAAAATAATTTGTATAGGCAACCAAATCAACATTATATCTATCTATAGGTAACAGTGACAGTTAAAACATAATTTATCCAGACTAATTAGGGCTTTGAATCGTTTAAATTAATGGAATTATGGATTATATAGAATACATTTTGAAATATGTGAAGGCCAACATACCTATTTAAACACTGTTTTGTAAAATAAATAAAAACACACGTCTTATAAATTAAAATAATACAAAGGTAATTTTTAGTATACAATCTACATTGTATTTACATCAATTACCTAATTTTTTACATTTAATTAATTTTTTTTTTTTTTTTGATAATAGTATTAAAATAATATTAATATTATATTAATACAATTGTATTATTAAAACGTAGTCTATATCAAGTGTAGTGTTGACTAATGGTGTTGTTTTGTACTTGTTTCATTAGTTAAGTTAGCCAAGGATCAAAGACTTATTTCAGTAAATCTTTAACAGTGGATTTCAGGTGTAATTTAAGTTTAAATATGTAAAAACTTTATCATCAATACTCTTATTTAGTATCAGAGTCATACTCAAAACCATTAACTAAATGTAAGAGTATTTTGATAAATATTAAATAAATTATACAATATACAATAGCAGTAACATACAATGGTAATAATAACAAATACGTAAGACTTTTGTTATTTAGAAACATTTGTTCATTAATTAATTATTATTAGGAATATTTTATTCATTGAGAAAATTTAATCTTATATTTAATAAAATTGTAATTGAAACTGAAACACGTTTAAAACATATGTTTTGGTGATCAATAATGATAATATATGATAGTGATACATTTAACATGTTCTTTTCCTCAGGTTTATAAGTTTCTAATGATAAATGATTAAGAAACATGGTTTCCCATAGCAAATTTATCACACTTACAATAATATTCTTATTATTCAAGAATTTTTTTCTTTATATAAAGTATAAAATATAAGTTTTCACATTATTGATCCCATTGAATGTTGACAAAATATGGATTAAAACACAATAAAAATAGTCTGTACTCAATAACATAATATGTATATTTTCATTAAAAACAATAATAATAATTTGTAAATATTAAGTTATAAGACGGTTCATGTACCTTTATCACAAAGTATTAATACTTTGTACATGCAAGTACATAAAAATAATATTTTTGATTTTTCAATTAAGTATAAATGTTGTACACTCATCATGTTTTAGTTATTATATAATATAATAATAGTAGTAAATATTTTTTTTAAGTATGAATATAATGTGAAAAGTTTTATTGGAATGACAGCTTTACATTAACATAATTTTGTATAATAAGTCGAGAAGAAAGAAACGGTTTGAAATAATGATGGTAATATATTTTGATTTCAACTGTACCACTTTAGTAAGGCTAGAGTGACTTAAATTATACATTATAATAATATAATCATACCTTATAGTATTGTGAATAGATTTTCGTTTTAGTTAAGTCGATTTTAGATATTATTTAATACATATTATAATAGTTATAAATTAATTATTAAGTAAAATTCTTGTCAATTTGTTTTATATACTATTAGAAACATTACATTATTACAGTCTATTAGTGATTTTTATATTAGTTAGGACAAAGTATAAAAGTTAAAAGAATGTAAATAAAATTAAAATAATTGTTGTTGACTAGAGTTGTTAATGTAATTTTTTTTAAATCAAAACAAAATATAAAAGCTAAAAGAACATAAACATAACTAAGGTAATTTTATGAGACTAGAATTATTGTTAGACTATACTGTCTATGAATCACAATAGATTATTTTAAGGAAGTTAATTGATGTTAACCAAAAGTCCTTTTATATGACTGATTGAATGGTACATCATGTAATATAATATCAATAGAATCACTAAATGTTAACAAATTAACAACAAAAACTAAAAATAATAATACTAAAGGCAAATAGTGCAAATTTGTATAATTAGTCTCGATTTTAAGCAAAGACTGTGCATGTAAGTCAAAAACAGTCAGAAACAGTTGAAAACATTCAAAAATATTGCACAGAAATTATGTTTGACTAATATGTTATTGCACAATGTAACAGACTATAATATGGCACTTCAGAAATAATATTTCAGTAATAAATGAGGTTAAAGCCATGAGACCTGGTGAATTGTTATACGTATACATATTAATTGGAAGTATTTTAAGGTAATTCTTCATCAGAGCTCAACAACATCGCCTTTTCATTATACACTAGAGTCTGTTTCTTCGCAGTCTTTGATCTACCATTGTTGTCATTGATTCCACTGCTTTTCGATCCATAATTTTTTTGACCTCCTATAATATTGTAATAAAAAAAAAAAAAAGGCTTGGGTATATTATACACGGTTTAACATTTATAATTGCATTTGTTTTAATAATTGTAAAATATTAAACATGCTTTCAAACAAACCTGATTGTGTCATACATTTTAATGTATGTAGTAGGCATACTTTCAACAGATTTAATACAAATGATAATGTGATTTATGTGATGAGGATAAAAACTAGTAATAGACATTACCAGATTGAATTAACAATCAATGTAAATATTAAATTAAGTATTATATATATATAAATTTAAAAAATGTTGATTAGTTAAAATTATCTGTATATATTTTAATCATAATTTATTTTTTATTAATTCATTTAAAAATTGAGAGATTACTACTCAATCTAATACTTTAACTGTAACTTTTTACACTTATTCAATAAATATAATTCTATGAACTACCGAATATTTTACAAAGCACTCATTAAAAATAAATTCTTTTTTAAAATTTTGTCCCAAATATTCAATAAATATCAAATAATTTAATTTCTGATTAATTATAAATCTGTTGATTACTGTTCAACAAAGTAATATTTGAACATTTAAATATTAATCAGTAGTTTTTATATAGTTTATATCAAAACAGTTTGACTGAGAAAACACTAAACCAAAACTTGTACTGATAATTTTCTAATCATGAATGTAAAATGTACTTAATAGTTTGCACAAAATATTGCATACTATTTTACAATCTATAGTATTAATTATTTAGTAATGGCATAACTAGTAAAAATAAATCACGTACAATTAAAAATATATAACTTGATTAGATTAAATATCACATATTTGAGATTTAAAAAAATGGAAATAAACTCATAAAAACGATAGGCATGTTAAAGAAATTTTAATTAAAACAAATTTTATTTTTAATTGAATTATACATTTAATAGAAATTAAAATACAAATTGCGAGGATCGTTCCCCAAACACTTATTACTATATTGTAATAAAAAAGTGCTCATCTAAAATTAAAACATAATTAATCTTACAAATTTATTGAATTAAACATATTATATAAATAATATTGTTATCATTTTCGTTACACTATTAATACAAAAATATTTAAGTAAATACTTTAAATAAGTAAAATAATATACTAATTTATAAATAGACTATTAGTTTGCTTTTAACAGATACAGATCACAGGATTATAAATACAGTATTTTCTATGCAAAATGCACAAAAAATAATTTTTAACAAGTATTTATAAATATATTACAAAACAATAAAATGAACTTACTATTTTGGAGAAAATGTTGACTAGTAAGAACAATGAGGAGATATGGGAGTATCACTAATAAGCTATTTATCTATTGAAAATAATAATTAATGAAATACCTAATAAATATTATACATCGTCAATATTTATAATAAAACTGCAAGTAGCAAAAATGACACAAATAAAAGAAATATTATTGTGTTAAGTACTTAATGAAAATTGTTAAAATAACAAAAACAATTTTTAAATATTATGTATCTTTAACTAAATCACATTGCAACAACCCAATAAAAAAAAAAAATAAATAAATAATAAAAAAGCAGTTTTAGAACTTTTAATTACATACTACTTTTAACATAAAAAGTATATGTACAAATAAATTAAAAAAAAAAAAAACATGATTATAAAATCTAAAAAAAAAATAATAATTGCTAATTAGGTACGATGAAAAATAAATAAAAATAATGATTGTAAGTATTAAATTAAAATAAAGAGAGCAAAATACAACTAAAACACCTTTCCATGCTTATAATTTTTCGTAAGGCCGAGAGGAACCAACGTCTGTAAATAAAAATAAAAACTATCTTTGTAAGTTATGTATACCTTAAAAATATAATAATTACCTGATTTTTTAAATAGGTAACATATAGAACAAAAATATTTTATTACATATTAATATTAGTATTTTTCAAATATGTATTCTAAGTTTACTATTAATTCTTATAAAGGCTTAATATATATATGACTCTTTAATAATAAAAATTAAACAAAATATCATTTAGAATTTAGTCAAATAGATATTATTGTTTTATAAAAAAATTAATTTAAATATATGCTTTATGATGTACATCGACAAAATTCTTAATTTGATCATTATATAATTCATAGGTATATAGCTTAAAATCTGTCTTAATACATTTAATATAACATAGATTATAAAGTACATAAAAAGACCAAGCAATAGAAATATCTGGCAATCAATTAAATAATTCAACTGTAATAAAATACTTGTAATAGGGTTGTCAGCCTCCAATGGATGCATGGTGAAGGAAGTATTTTCATACATGAATAAAGCATACATAAATGTCACTCACACTCCCTATCTAGTAATGATAATGCTCCCTATGCAGCGGTAACTTTGGAAAAAGGTGATGCTAGGGCTCTATAAGAGTTGAATATAATTCATTAATTTATAAATGATTTTACAAGTAGGGTAAATAGGCTCAGATTGGGGAGCTTATCACCTCCATAAATATCCAGTCTCCAAAATGATGATTTCTCACAAATACCTTACAAGATATGTTTGATAACTCATCAATATTGTACATGAAAAAATATGTAAATATTGAAATTGATAGAACAATGAATAAGTTTGTTAAATAAATATAACCATTGCATTAAAATAATTAATAACAAAAAAAAAAAAAAAAATATGATATTATCTTTAAAATGTATAGGTTTGTAATATTATAGTAAGAGTTGAGGGGGTAAAAACTACCTAATCTATTATATATGGAAAAATGAAAGCCTATTCCCAAATCTCTACCAATGATAGTGCATTGTCTTCCAAAAAATTGTACAATCTATAAATTACAATAAAAAAATACTACTAAACACTTGTTATCAAAAAAAATGACAAATACTCAAACAAGCTCGAAAGTAAAAGTACAATATTGCATTTGTTATGCTAAAGCAGTAAAATGTGTATAGTAAACATGCTGACAAGCAAAATTCATAAAAAATAGATTTTTAATAAAACTAAAAAAAAAAAAAAATCATTTGTCATCATTTATAACGCAAGAGCCATATGAAAATGGTAAATATGAAAAAACACATGCTACGTTAAATTTATACTTTTTACCTGAACTATATTGTGTATACTGTTGATATTGTGGATGAAAATTATGTATGGCATCCGTCATTATATCTTTTGGATTCATTGTTTCCTAAACGAACAAAAAATTGAATTATAATTAAAAGAACACACTATAGAACAACTTAATCTTATAATCGTTATAATATTAAGTGTACCTTTAAACTACTAGAAATGCTTTGCATAGTAACAGTGCGTGAACTGGATTGATGTCCAGTTCCGGTTTGTGCATTATTAGCATATATTTCATATGGAAATGCAGCTCTTAGAGCTAATGCCGCAAACAGCATTTCAATACAGATTAAAAAATTTTGGTAGCCAGCAGATACTGTTCCAGCACCTGTAGGTTTACCACTAGAGTCGATGATAGGATCAATAAATTTTGCTTTTTCCAAAACTGCCAATAACACACCTTGAAATATACATAATTTATTGAAAAAAAAAATGTTTAATATAAAGATATTAAGAGATTGTTTCACCTTGCCAAAATGACAGAAAAATCACGCTTTTAATGGTACAAAACTTCAGGACAGGTTCAAAGGGAATTAGGAGATCTCTAGTAGCAAAGTAGAACAAGAACAATCCATAAAGAGCTAAACTGACTGACAAATTGTAAATGGCTGTGACATACAAGTATCCTCCATTTATACTGCAAGAATAATTTTGGATTAGAATACTTTCTATATGAAATAAATTAAAATTGTATTACTTCCAATCACCATCGTGATAATGCCCAAGGAATTGTAGTAAAATAATAACAAACGCCATTGCTGGTTTCACCAAACAAAACTGTAGAGTTGCTTGCTTGCAAAAACGTAAGAAACCAATTGTGTAAGTACGTCCTGTTAAACAACAAGTTCCATATTGCCAGCTAGACCTAAATAATTAATTGATGATAAACATTATTAAATTTAAAATATTTAAATTATTGCTTACATTCAAATATACTATTTTTTAACTTGTTTAACACCTACATACAAATTAAATATAGTACAATGTTGAAAGTATTCAGTTATAAAATATGATTTTGCATAAGTTTGTCACTTACTGAATAGGTTTCCCACGAATTTCACTCATTATGTTCCCTTCACCGCCCAAATATTCATAGCATAAACTCATGAAATTATAAATCACGAAAGCTGTTTGGAAAAATGAAACAATATAATTTGTATGTGATAAACAGAAAAGACTTGTTGGTATCATTAGGTATGAATATTGTCAAGCAAATACATACCTTCATAGCAATCCCTAATTGTAAAGAAATACACATAATAATGTTCGTTGTTGAAGAACAACAAACTAACCCATGAGTGTAATGCGTAAATGGGAACAATAAATAGTATTCGGATGATCCATCGTTGTTCGGCTGGATTTGTATTCCATCGAAGGTGATAATATATCTAAATATAAAAAAAGACAATTGTATAAAGGATACCAAGGTAAAACAACACAGAAATTATATTTTTTTGTAACCTCTTCATTTTAACAATATAATATGCAAATATTCACATTTTTCAGTTCATTGACGATGAAAACTTAATAATTTAAAAAAAAAAAAAGACTTTTTATCTTAAAATATTATATTAAACGTTTCATAAAGATGGAGTGAATTACACTCAATACATAATAAAAGGTTGAACTACAGCTGAAATGGATGTTATTTTAAAAATGACATTTCATTCATCAAATAGGTTTTTTCTGGTTTTATGACTTAGGATTTGTATTCAAGCTTACTCATACATAATTTAACCGAAACATATTTATTTTTTAATAAAAATTGGTTCAATTTTTTTTCATATAAGCAATTTATACTAATAATTCAATTAAGGATGCATTTCTTTTTTATAAATAATGAAATCTACTTTAGTTATTCTATTATGACACAAACAAATAAGTCTAAAAATTATTTAATTCAAAATAAAGCTTTAAGTGTTACTCCTGTAGTCCTGTGTGACCCCTTTAAATCTATTTATTAATATTAATTTATTTAAATTATACATTATTCTTATTGTAAAACACAATTAACAGATTGTTTAAAATATTTATGCACTAATGATTGTTTTAAAAAACATTGAAATTCAATTAAATAAAAAAAAATTAAATATATTTACATATTTCAAAAATGTTCTATAAATTTCATTGATCCTGAATTAAAAACTTTTATTTGTTTTCGTTTTTATTTAAAACACTGCAATTTTTTATTATAAAAACTATAATTTTTAAACAAATTTACTCATAATATATATAAATCATACATTTATTTACTATTTAGCTTAGTTGAAATTGCACAAAAATTATAATCATTTTTTTTTCATACAGAAAAATTTATCTTAATAATAAAATATAATAATTATTTTGTAATAATTTTCAAAAAAGATGTATTAAAAATTTGAGAATGTCACCTAAGGTTTTGGATTAAAAAAAGATAAAATCTCTATACTAGCGTTAACACTATCATCATCCACTCAGAATTATTATCTAATTAAAAAGATTTATCATTGTGGTTTCAAATTTAAATAATGTCAACACTGTGATATGCTAGGTGAGCCATTTGTACGAACAGTCTACTCGTAGTGTTAAATGTCCAGCTGAAATAACCAATTGATTTTTATTTTATAATTTATTATAAAATATAGAATTTGAAAAATAATTTCATAAACATTTAGTCATGGATTTAGAAAAAAAAAAGTATAAATTAATCACAATGCTTTCAAATATATTTATGTCATTAAAATATGCAGTCAAAAGACTCAATTATTTTTTGTTAGTGACCCCTATTTTTTTATGCTAATTATTCTAAGTACTTATTATTCTACTTTAGACTATAATATATCAGATAAATAACCATTATATTAATTTTTATGTATAAGTGGCAACATGTTAAGAGATACAGAATACAATTTGCAACATAAGGGTCATTTACAAATGTTGGCACTATTATAAATACTATTGTTGTTGATAATTTGTATTTTATAAAGTATTTTATTCAAATCGATAATGGAGTTCAATGATCTTAATGTGTTGTATTAAATTAATTATGATTTAGGAATTTAAAATATTACATTTTTTTTTTATTCATATAACTCAAATTTATTATAAGATATTTTATATTTAAAGTCTTCCAACAAAGTTGCATATATTCCACTATTCAATGTTTTAAATATAAATTATTATTGAACCATAAATGATAATTATTAATTTAAAAAAAAAAAATTAATATAAGTCAGATATCTAAAAACAATTAGGTTGTGCATTCAAAAAGTGGGTGTTAGAAAACTGAAAAAATAAATTTAATTTGGTCAAAATAGTAATGAGTATAAATTAAATCATACGTTGTATTATATATACATAAGGTTTTCTATAAAATTATGATATAAATAAAATATTATTAAATAAAAACATCAGAATATTTATGGATCATTTAAATACCATTTAAAATAATATAAACATAGGATTTGTTGTGAATCGTTTTAAGGGCAACAGTTACGGTTACAATCATTCTCTAGCACAATCCACAAAAATTCAAAAAATGTTTATCCTAAATGTTACTGAAGAATTGAATTTTATTTTCCTAGATACTTTTATGGTTTCAGATGGTGAGACTTCTGATTAAAAATTTCTAGTATATAATGATTGAAATTAGTATTTCTATTTATATATTATCTATTATATTGATAATTTTCTAATGATGAAGCCGGCCAACAAAGACCAACATACTTTTTAAGAGACTATACTTCAATAGATAATTTTGAACTGTATGTTCCAATACATAATCATTGAAAAAACAAAATTCATCACTTTGTTAATATGTATATAGGTAAATAAAAGTATATGCTATTTGTATATCTGTTCTATAATTACAAAACTTAGACTAAAAATAACTTAATTATTATAATTATAATATGAATAATTTATTTTATTTATTACTTCTACAAATAATGAGTTAGGTATATTTGTAATTGAACAAATAGTATTATTGATAGTTTATCAAATGTAGTTTTAAATGTTTGATTGTTTCCACTTAGGTTGACTAACTAGTTTCAAACTAGACCTTATGACATAAAATATCCTAAACATATTGTGTTTAAACTTTATTAAGCTAATTGAAACGTGTATAGTTCATGTTTTATAAACATTTTCATATCAACAAAAGCAATAATAATTATTATTAATTCTCTAACATTAATATAGGAGTAAAAAGTATACTAGTAATTAGTATCAATATAGTACTGTAAATACTAAATAGGTGCCCACTGCAGACTTGTAAACAATATCATGCTCAGAAATATAATAATCCCATAAATTATTATTATATTGAATTACCAAACATGTTTTTATTATATATTTTTTTCTTCACTGTCACTAATTCTCTACCAACAATCTTGTAAATAACTGTACTTTTGGTTCTTTTTCCCAGAACTAATCATTTAACATTACATTCTTTTATGGTAGTATCCAGATAAAGTAACAGTACTTGGTTGTGTAAAATTCATTTTTAGTTTTCAACACCCAATCAAAAGTAAAAAATGACACTTGCTATGAAGTAATTGTAAACATAATATTAAATTATAAGAACAAAAAACTAACACTAGTCAGAACATCTTATTATATGATGTGATTTCACTATATTAAATCATAGTAATAATCCTAGGATATAACACAGAAATAAAAATAAAATGTATGCAGAGCCATATTTTACCTTGACGGTGTGTAGTGTGTACTTAAAAATGATGGGTCATTAGTATGATTAGACACACCATTTTGATACATAGTACCATTGATTATAGAATAGACTATTATATAATCAATGATAGTACCATTAAACTATTTATAATCAATACGACAATACTAATATAATTATATGAATGGATATCATAATAATAATATAGGTAATCCATAGAAAATTCATCTAATGTTATGTACAAAAATTTGTAAGTTAATAAATTAAATGAAATTGTTGTTTTCAAATATTTCACAACAGTTTTACCGATAAACTTTATATCACAATATCAATATTATGTAAAAATAAATTACAACAATATTGACATATAACAAAAAATCATAAAAAATGTCACCTCAGATGTTTATGGGACAGGTAATTATGAAATGAGTTTTGATAATTATAATTTATATTTTGTTGGTTAATACTAATTGATATGATGAAAACACTGTTTGAGATTACATATACATTATTGTAAGCTTCTACAAACATGATAGTCAACAAACAATTTTCCTCTAGCATCATAATACATTTTAACTGGGTGTTTTCCTGTAAAATAAAAACTATAGATTTCTAATAATCTTAATTTTATAAACAGGAAACATTGTTTTGAAATAAAGAAAAAAAAATCATTAACATAATGACGACAAACACTAGACTAATAATATAATTCTGGGGAAATAATTATGTAATAATTTAAATGGCAATACAAACTATAACAGTTTAACTAGGTGTTTCAAAAGTTATACATTTTTATTTCAATTAATTTAATATCTTTTATTACAGAAAGTTGAGATTACGAAAATTGAAAACATACCATTTTAACATATACTTATACAAATTAAAAACATGAATAAAAAAAATTTCACAGAAAACATATTTATAGAATGGTTTGTTATAATTTATGGGTTGAATTGTATACCTACTAATTAAATTAAATTAGAAAGCTTTCAAGTTTTCACCTAATAATCAAAATCTACTACAATAATAATATAAATAATAAATTAATGAGATTATGAGAAAATTGAAAGTTGATTTTCTCAAAGTGTATTAATTTAAAATGAGGAAAATTATCTAAGAAAAATTGACATGTAATAAGAATATTAAAATAAAGTATTAATATTAAAAATTACTAATGTGCATGAACTGTAAAAACAAAATTAGTTTTTAAATTATGACAAATAATACCAGATATATTTGACATCAAAATTAGTTGCATCACTACATTCTGGTTTACCACAAATCTTAATGTGTATATATTGCAATAAGGTTACAGAATAAATAAAAAGAAACTTGTCTAGTAGTGTAAGGCATGAAACTTTTGATTCAAATTATTTTTTTAGTGAAGTATAGATTATAAAAACCTGAGGTCAAAAATGAAATTAATATATTATTAAACTTCTAGAACATTTAAAATTTTAAACAACTACAACAAGACGTACCTATACTACGCCAATTTAAAAAATAAACAAAAATATGAAATATACTAATTTGATAATAATTCCTTACTAATATTTTTCCTCGTATTTTTCTTTATAATTGATATTCAAAATCATTTTAAACACATATGGTCTTATTGGATTCATTGGTTTATCAAATTTGAATATTTTCTATGAATACTTGTATTTTTATTTCAGTTTAAATAAAAAAAAAAACAGATAAGAGATGAATTATTAAATTTTCTTTTAGTGTAAGTTCTTATAGTATATCTCATCTAGTTTATTTTGAAAAATTATTATTCAAACTAAGATATTTTACCTGCTGACATGTTACAAATACAGCAGTCCAAACAAATAATCCCGCAATAACTTGGGCAGCCGTTGTTTGTAAAAAAATTAGATTTGATTGTGCTTGTACTTCTTGAGCGACAACTTCTAAAGTATCGGTCGTTATTTCAGTGTTATTACTGGACACCATTCTAAAAAATAATGAAAAAAACAAATTAATGTTTATTTCTGCACTAAGCATGAAAACTGCTGTCTTAGAACTAAGTTTAAAGATTGATTTACTTAACACATTATTTGAAAGATCATATGACCAACCACAAAGAATCTATTATAAATTACTTCTTAAGAATATTCAAAAAGTTCTACAGAATTTCAGAGACTAACTACCTCGCTAACTACCTATACAATATAAGTACATATTAATAGAACTGGAACTTTAATGTCATGTCATCTTTTTTCTGGCGTTTTGAAATATAGGACAAAATGGACAAATTGTTTCAATTTACAAGTGGTACTAATTGTGGTTTCATTATTTTTTTTACAAAATATAACAATGTAGAGAATTTTTCACGATTTTAGAAATAAAAACTTATACATAAATACATAATATATGAAAAATCCATCTCATTTTGAAAAAACAAAGTTCTTTGAGATAAGGTAGACCATTTATAATTTGTTGTGTTTTTTTACCCAAACAGCCAATAGTTTTTCAGGCTTATTGCAAACAGACCAACAGAATATTCATTTTCATATAGACAAAGTATCAAATTAAATACAAACATTAAGGGAAACAGCAAATAGGCATTCACAATTTGGAAGGGAGTGTCATCAAAAATATTCTAGCAAAACAAATAGATGTACCAGAAGTATAATGTATACTACGGCTGAAAATACCACGAAAAAAACTACATGTACAAAATAAGAGAATACAATATATATATATATCGAGATATATATATATGTAATAAATTATATTTATACATATATTGATTAAGTATATTACATTAATTTTGGTTTTCAGTTCTTTAATTCAGATCACTTATCCAACATCCTCAATTTCCTTGTGAGCTGCAACTTTCAGTTTGAATAACTCTTGGTTTTTCTAAAAAATCGAAGTATCGCTATTAGTATGAAACAGCCCTGACAACTAACTGTTTGGAACATAATAGATATTTTCAAAAAGACCTAACTGATGTTAGTCTGTATGCAATAAGTCTGAAAATTTTTTGGCTGTTAGGATAAAAAACAAAAATTGTAAACGGACTACTTCATTGAAAATAGCCTAATTCTATATATTGATTAGTCTATATCAGTTAAGAAGGGGAAACTTTTTAAATTAATTTAATACACTCAGGAATAAAAAACACATTTTTATAAAAATTATAGCCTCTTTAATCTATTAATCTGTTGCCATAAGTAAAATTGATGAAATTTCATTAAATAATAAAAAAAATTGAATGGAATGTAAAATCAAGTAGATAAGTGTAGTATACATATAACAGTAGGTAGTATATATATATATATATATATATATATATATATATATATATATATATATATATATATATATATATCACAAAAAAACAATTATTTTTTAAGCTTAAGGACTTTGATATTTAATAAACTCATCATTATTTTTAAATCTCAAGTTCTTTAACTATACAATTTTTACCTTACAGAAAATAGATCAGTTAAGAAAAATATGTTTTAGTTTTCTATCTCATTTGAGGAAATAACTGACGATGATAGTTTCTTACTTTTATGATGATAACATAATTTAAATTAAATACCTCTTGTAGTTATAGATAAACATGTAATCAATAATCAATAAAAATAATAAAATACAACAAATGTAATTATGTTGAAAAATTATTTTAGATAAATAAAACTTGAAGTACCTATTTATTTAAATTTTGTATGAATATTAACAGATTTTCATGAAGAAAATCTAATTATAAGTACTTTGGCTATAATATTTATTGTAGGTACTTGTGATATTCAACAAATATATAGTTAGTTTTAAAGAATGAAATCATTTTAAATATAAAATGAATTTTTAATATTAATTTTTAGATCAATAATTAAAATAATATTGAAAGAAAACACATTTTCAAATATTTAATATGTGTCAAATGAATAAATAATTAAAATAGCAAATACTGACTTAAATACTTAGAAACTAAAATAATTTAGTAGATATTTTAAGTATTACCAACTTACTAATTATTCGTCTAAACTTTTAAGATTTTATTTTGTTCTTTATACCTATTTTTAACTAATATGTATCTTTGTAGATAACTTAAACAGGTTTAATTTGAGTTATAATATGATCAATACACATTCAAGGACATAAAAATAAAGTAATTTAACTTCTAAATATGATTATTTAACTAACTGAACACAGTAGTACAATAGCTATTTTAAGGAGTTAAATGTTAATGTTATTTCATAATTAAGAAACAATTTACTTATTTTGAACAGCTTTTAATCTGTATTTTACGTTTCTGATAAAAATGTAATTACAAAAAAAAAAAAAAAAAAACTATTATAAAATACTTATCTAAATAAATTTATTTTTGAACTTCAGAAATTTGTACCATACCTCTTACATTTAGATTCTGGTGCATTATTAATTTAGAGTACGATTTATTTTAAATAAATGTATCTTAATACATATTTCAAACAAGATAATGATGGTAGGTATATGCATCTTAGATAGGCTGTTAGACTATAATGTAATATCATAGTATTTTAAATTTGAAATAAATTATATTGTTTTTTAAGTATGATTTAGAGTAAAACTCAGTAAATAATTGTACTAAAATGTTTCGCAAAGATTTTATTTTCAATGTTAGACTCATCAAAGTAATAATGTACAAATTTTGTAATTTTAGAATAACCCATGTCAATTTAATTATGTAAATGAAAAAGAATCATTTCATTGTACCTTAAGGCACTTAAAATGCAGACAAAAAAAAAAAAAAATTGTCAAATACAATTATTATAAGTGTTAATATATTTAGAACTCTACAAAAAAATCTTGAATACAAATGTCATATTTTATAACTAAAATCAAAAAAAAAATTAATGAAATATAATTGAAAAGAAATTTTCATTTTATGTATAACGGCATTTGATCTGTAATTCTAACTTAAAAATGCATGTAAAAAATAATTGATCCAATCATCCTTTGAGAGAACAGATAATAAAAATATGAAAGACAAGTCTTTTAGTGAGAGCAAATGTTTACTACATTTAGATAAGAATATTTTATGATGTTTTGATTGATAGTGAAAATAGCATACTACATGAAAAGAATCATTTTCATTAAAACTTCGTTCAATGCAGATATAAAAAAGAAAAGAAAATCTGAACTAACAATTTAAGAGATTTATTTATTTGGTACACGTATAGTCAAGTTTAAAATAAGTGTTATAAGTGTTGTTGATATTTAGTAACAATTTCAAGATTTAACTTATTTTTTAATAACAAATTAAAATAAAACAATTTTCTTAACATATTTAGCTCGATTTTTTAAAACATGTTCAAGAATTGAAAAATATAACCATACTGAAGTAAGGATCAAGAAGATGACATTTTTAATCTATAGCTGGACTGAGCTTAGCTTTTGTTCAAAGTATTCTATTTGAAAGTAATCAGACATAAAAAACAAAAAAATATATACATCATTGTAAAATCAATACAATCTGCACGATATTAAGACTATAAAATATAAGTAAAAACATATATGATTTAATGTAATGAATAATGATCAGGTATTAATTTCAAACATCAATTTTTTAAGGTATGATAAAAATAACGTCTTTAAAATTGCCTTTTGAAAGTTTTTAATTTGTTAAAAAAATGTCAATTATAATTGGTTTTACTTCAATGATTTAAAAAAAAAAAGTTCAGTGTCCAATTTTACATTGTGGTAGCCATACAATTATTTTCGGTAATCTATATTACATTAGAACATAGGTAGTTGTGAATCGTGATTTCAAATGTATTTTTGGTGGGTATTTACGCCAAAGAACGGTTTAAAGTTATTTATATTAACTATTAATGAATTAATATCATATTAGTTTAGTAATTATGTAAAAGAAAGTAGGCTATGTTGGAATACTTGGTATACACCTAAGAATAAAAAGTAGTATTTATAAAACATGAACGTCATGAACAAATCATAGCTAAGCAAATGCTTAATTTTTTTTTTATCTTTGATTATTTATAAGTCGGATTATGATTAAGGAATATTTATTGCCAAATTCTTGCTTACGATGGAAAATTAGAAAAATGATTAGTGACACAAGTTTTTTAGTTTGGGCACAACTATTTACATAGATAAGTAACAAACAATTACGTTGGTAATATAAAATTAAAATTATACCTAAGTTTGAATTGACATTAACTAAGTATTAAATAACAAGTAAATTGAACCCAATATTGACTGATTAGAAACATACAGAGCTTTAATAGGACAGAATGTTGTGTAATCTTATGAAATTTAATCAAATTTATTTTGAAAATTGTAAATATGTATTATAATCTAACATTAAAATTACAATATTATGAAAGTAAAACAAAATGTTTGTGACATTCAATAAAATCACAGAATATTTTGCCATTTTAGATAATGGAAAAGATTAATACTCAATAAGTTCACTTTCATAATGATTTTAAACTAACAAATTTTGTTAAAAAATTTTGTCTTGGTAAATATAGGTAAATTATGGCTGATGAATCTGCATTATTTATGGCTATACATATAAGAACTACATACACAACATAATTGGGCATTATATGAGTTTTTAAATAATCAATTAATTATAAATCAAGTTTACATTTAGAAATATAATTTAACTAAAAGTTTCACTCATAAATACCAATTAGGGAAAAAGACAGATGGTAACTCAGGTAATGTAAACAGAAAAATCATTAAATTATTCAAACACGTATGTTATTGTTAGGTACAACATCAATTATTAAAATTCACCATATTTATATTAGAAAGGTATAATTAATGTGTATGTACCTACTAACTCTTAAACCAATCTTAGTCATAATTATTTAGGTAAGTAATCATTATTGAAAAATATTAACAACCTAATTTATCATGTTTGTATTGGAAACTATGTAAAATAGGTTTTTGGCAAAGCAAAACATAAATTTCATTGTTAAACAACAAAACTCATTAGATGGCGCCCACCAATTCAACATTACATAACATCTATTGGAATATGGAAAGTTTATTCATTGATGTACAAGAAAATCATTATTGGATAATAGTTTTAAACCAAACTAGAAGAAACATTTTTTGATTCTAAATGTTACATAACTATTAATCATACTATTACATAAAATGTATTCATTGAGGTACTTATTTAGTACCAAATATCAAACAATATGATTTTGTCGTGAATTTAGTATATTTAATTGGAATTTCTTTCTGAAAATAATAGGTATGGTTAAAATGTTAAGCATTACATACGTGGAGAATTGCGTCTTCATAAGTTGGCACCAGTATACAACTACAAATCTATTATGAGATAAAAATGTGAAAGGGAAAAAATATTTGACGGCCTCCTTTTAACATCTAAGGGTATAGTGAAACCAGAATTTAGTATTCCACACCAAATGCTCCAGGACATAAAGTTGACCATGAAAAGATTAATTCATAATCCCTAACAGAGGGTAACATGAATAATGAATACCATGTGTCTCTGTAGGTCTGGTGGAGCCAGTTAATTAATAATCAACAGTAAGCTAAGCCAAGACACTCTCAAAAGGAGCAACTATTATCAAAGAAACACACATGGGTTGGATGCGGAGCATAATACATACACAATGAAACCTCTGAATACCGGACACTCTCGGTAGCCGAAATATTGTCCGTTATTTAGAGGTGTCCGCTATTCAGAGAGAAAAATAAAAGAGTAGAATATGTTCCTGTCCCCATAAAAACGTCCGCTAATTAGAGGTGTCCGTTAAGGGAGGTTTCACTGTATATATACATAAATATAGTATGTATTGTGTGGACACTGAATCTGATGGGAAAAAAATAACATTAAGGTCATGCCGCATCGGCAAAGTGATCGCGACACGCGTCGGTGTTCTGCGGACCGGACGTCGGGATCGGATTCAATTTTCAGATAGGGCAAAAACGGCGAAGACAGACGAAACGGACCGCGCGGAACGACGGCTGACCGGAATGAAAAAGGCCCGACGACCCGGGGCCGTCGGACTCGCGCACCGGTCGTCGACTCGGGTCTTACCTGCTGCGGTGTCGCGGGGAGCGAGCGCGCTCGGTCGGGCGGTAAGTGGTGGTCGCGGCGCCGTCTCTTCCGCAAGTCAGTGTTCCATTCCGCGTCAATTACGCGGAGACAGTGCGACGACAGCACTCGGCGAAACCGACATATTGTTGGCCGCGGCGATCGTGGAACACATATTATTATTATTATTATTATTGTTATTACTTTTCACTCGCGCCGTCGGCCCGTTCACATGACCCTCGCGCGAGCGGACGACCGCGGTTCCCGTAAAAGTACGACGGCGAAAAAGTGAATGTACGCGCCGGATATCGATGTGATTGCACAGCAGTGCCCACGGACAACGCGCCACGGCGGTGTTACGACGGACGACGGTCGGTGCGAGGAGCTGAACTGACGGACGGCGAACGCGGTCGTGGTACTGCTGCTGCCGCGGTGGCGGGTCGGCGAGAACGCGAAAAAAGAAAAACATGTATACACACACAACGCTGTGATAATTGATCGGATCCGAGCGGCGTGGTGGGGAGCGAATCGTGATCGGTCGGCGGGTGGACCCGCGGTGTAGCGTGACGGCCAGCAGCTATACACACGGTCACGACTGCGACACAGGCAACAGATGACGGCCGTGGAACAAAACAGTTGTTTCCTTATCACCGCGATGGCGTTATCATTACCGACTTTGGACGACGGTAAATCGTGGAATGTTTTCTGTACGTGCCACACGACACGGCCCGTTGTCTTGGACGCATTGTAGTCGTAGACTTCGACAGTCTGTCAGACTCTGTCGCGCGAATGTCCGTCGGCCCGCGTGGTGGTCCGCTGTTGATTGTTATCACTCCAACACCGTTTGCCGACGATGGCCGTCTGATATCCCGCGTAAAGTTTTCCAACACTCGCCATGGCTCTCGTGTACATCGACAACGATCCGTGGTAAGGCTTTGTTGTTTGTTCGATCCTGGATCACATACGAATGTTTATGGTATTGTAATATTAAAACATAGAGCTTTACGTATACTAAAATACAAAGTCTATGTATAGAACAGTGATGCGCAAACTTTTTATCCATGCTCCTATGATTTATTCATTTTGTTGATGAAACTATCAAGTGCAAATCATTGTAACAGGATCAACTGTATTCATATTAAAATTCAAGTCAAATATGATTTTATGAATTTTGTTAACGTTTTTAAAACATCATAATTTTTAGTTTTTATTTATATTTTAATATTCATAAATTACGTTCTTTACAATTTACATATTATATTTTACAAATCTATATTATTTTGTTTAAATGTTTTGGATTATCAAAATGATGCGAAAATTCTTGACTACCTAAAAATTGAATAATAATAATATTTTCTTTGTTTCGACTGAAAATGTTATTACTTATTAGTCTAACAACATTTAAATATTTGTATATAATTGTATTTAAAATATTAAATTAGTAAAAATATATCAAATATTTATTAAACTATTCATGCGTTGATACGTATCTTAATATGTTTCAAAAATTTATAAATTTAAAGAAAATATTAATTATTTATAATTTTTAAGTAAAACCAATATTTAAAAAAATTTACATTGTATTTTCAATACAAGTTTAAACAAGATTATCTAATAGTAAAACTATCTATGTCAGTAATTTTTCTCAATTACTAAAATACCTAGCATTTTTTAATAATTATTATATTTATTACAAATTATAAGTATGATGTAATTATGTATACAATATATTATGCTTTATCAATACATGTCTGCTTACTCAATTATTAAATTATTCTTTAAATAATATTCCCAGAATTTTTATTCTTTTTCCATTATTCATATTTAATATTTGAATCATTAATACAAAGTAAATTGTATCATACCAAACTATTTACCCATTCATAATTAAAATACTAGGTATAATTAATTATTGAGGTTTGTAAATTTATATATTGTGATAGAATAAGTTTAATATTGTAAGCTTAAAAATTATAATTTAAGTATTAAAGACCTAATGTTTAATAGTTTAATTACATTAATTTAAATAATGGTTTTTTTTTTTAGGTTGATGGAATATGAGTCATGCGAGAAGCTATACAGGGAAATTGAAGGGTTATTAAATGAGCGCGAGTTAGAACTTCCGTCTTCTGAAAAATATGTTTTATATTCATCAAAAGTCCGGCTTAGACTCAAACAATTTTCTAATGAAGTTGAACAGTTATCTAGCAAACTCAAAGGACTTGCTAAATCTAAATCTGTGTATCCTTTTCTATTTAAATTAACCTTTTAGTGTTTTGTATATTTTGTTCAATTTTCCTGAATTATATCATATAGAACATTGGATGAAGAAGAACGACGTCAACGTATGCTCGAGCTACTTCAGAGTAGAAATATTTTATTGACTCAACGTTTTCAAAACAGGCAGTATGTCAAATATTATATACTAAAATTGCTTTGTATGTACTTTGCCTTACGAGGCAATAAGCTAAAATGGGATGAAATCTATCTGCTATGTATCTCCTACTATCCTGATCTTACCAATTCTTTTAATTTGTTCTCTAGTGGGACAGGGTATTTTATTTTATTATTATTAGTTGTTTATTCGATTCGGGTGTTGTTTTGTAAAATAATTACTGCCTTGTAGTTTATTAGATAAAAAAAAAAGTGTGTATCCTGATATTTCTTTCAGAAATAATAGTAACTTGTTAAAACGTCAAGAATTAATGAGACCAAGTACTAGTAAGATACAAAGGAAAAAAAACGAAGTTCAAATTTCTGGATGGCTGGATAGTGATGATGATGACCAAAATGATGATAAACAACCATTACTTAATGAAGACGCGCTTAAACAACAGCAACAATACTTACTAAAACGTAAAAACTTAAAAAAATATTATAAAATTGTAACTTACTAAATTTAATTAAAATTTCCTTTATATAGAACAAGATGATGGTTTAAATGAATTAGCATCAATTGTATCTAGACAAAAAAATATTGCCATTACTATAAGCAGTGAAGTCAATTTACAAAATGGTTTGTATGAAAATGCTCTGTTGAAGAATTAAAAAAATATAAATTAGTGTCTCTTTTATTGCAGAACTAGTTGATGACTTGATGGATAAAATGGATAAAACATCATCTGGAATTGAAAACGAAACTGAAGGAGTAAAACAAATACTGAAAAAAAATTCGACTCGAGGTATGTATCAGATTTGTATAGTCTAATTTTTTTTAATTTTTGGGTTAGTTTATATAAAGTTCATATAAAGGATATATATGCTTTAAATCATTCTGATTTCAATGAGGTTGACTTTATTTTGCGTTTTTTTCATTTGGTCATTTTTTTTTCTTATTTTAAATATCACCTATTTCTATTGATATGATTTATAATTACTGCATTATTCTCCCAAAAATAAATGATCTTAGAACACCCAGTAATACATGATTGACTGATAAAATAACTACGATTCATTATGGCACTGCACTGAACATTAATATGAAACAGTTATATATAAATGATTAAGTTTACATGAAATATGTGGTGATTACTTCTATTGATGTGGAAAGGTCATTTTTAATGTTGAAAAATATTAGTATTTAATAGGTTGAATTTTACCAAAAATAATTTGACCAAATATATAATTGTAAATTAATTTTTTAATTTTAATTTTTAACTTGTGTTTTAGAGTTAAATCTATTAAATACTTTTTTTTTTTTTTTAGTACTTCAAATGATTTTTTTAATGATTTATTTCGCTACAAAATCTGAGCCCTACTTATATGTATATATAATAAACATTAATTTTACCAAAATCATGATAAAGCTCAGTGTTAGATCGAATGTTGTAGATAATAAATAATTGTTGTTAACATACTTTAATACATTAATAATAATTTATTTGCAGGACTTTGGCTGATAATTATTCTTCTAACGATTGCAAATATATTTGTTGCATTGTCATGATATCTGGCTGAAGCATTCAAATACATTCAATTACTTCAATCATTTCATATAATTATATTAATTATGAATTTTGTATGTACTTTTTAATATTTATTGATATTCATATGTATATTTTATTACTGTTGTTAACTATACCTAATTTTATAAAGAAATAAAAATTTAGTACTTTATTGAAATTAATGGGTGTTTAAACAGATTACCTGAATATTCTTTTAGATAGTCCTGGTTAATTCCTCATGCATTTAAAATTTAATTAAATTACTCGAAAAGATTAACAGATTTTATTTTTAAGCTTTTTTAGTTGCATAAAATTAAAATTACAAAATTTTAGTTTGATTTTCCATTAAACATTATGCGTACATTTTTATATTTTTAATGAGTTCTAAAATTCCACTCATTTAAATTAAATAAGTGTGATTAAACTAAACTTTTATATTAAATAAAATATGTCAATTTGTAAAATATTTTAAATATAACTCAAACTAAATTTATCATAAATTGTTTTTTGATTAATTTTTATTATTTAATTGAACTTATTATTCTTTTCAAATGTTCTTAATAAAAAATGTATTAATATTCAAAAATGGATCTATTAAAAATATTGTGTGTTGTAGATGTTTAATTAGAAATTGTAAAACAAAAGTATACTTAAATTTTTGGAATCAAAATTTGTTTAGATATTTTAGTTATTGTTGAAATGTAACCAAAAAACCAAGACTATCTATGAATTCTTTTTCAAAAAAGCAGTATAATTACAAAAGTCCAACACCCTACAAGTCAAATGACTATCTAAGTTAATTAGAGTAACTAGATTTTGGAATTACTAAACTGGAACCATATTAAATAATTTAAAAACATTATTGTTATTTATTTTTGGATAAGCATTTTTATTACATTATTCATTGTTATTTTTCTGTGCCTACTGAGTATTAAGAATTCATATGATCATATCTTATATTAATCATTTTTAAATTTTTTAAATTATCACTTATTCAACTTGATACTGTTGGAAAATGATAAGTTATAAGGTTCAACGGTGTTATCATAGAGTATAATTTGTAACTAACTCATAAGAGTAAATGAGAGTATTGTTTGAAAGACGTTCTAGAAAGAAAACCAAAATGTAATAGGCATTTGGGCTTTGAGAAGAATAAAAATCTGAAGAACTTATAGAATAAATATTATAGTTATTAAATTGGTATTATCGTGGTATATTTTTTCATATGAAAGTTGTATAACAGTAAATAAATTTAAAAAAAAAACTAGATTTCAAGAAATTATTTTATTTGTATTTATTGAGATAATGTTCACAAAACCTAAAATATAATTTACATAACAGTACAATATAAGGTAATACGAAATTACATTTTATGACAAATATAATTATTAATGTATTGCTATTAGTAACATATTAATTAGTGTACTTACCTATTTATTTATTCTAGCTACATTTATAAGACAACATAAATTATTGTCGACATTATGCGTCTTTAAAATTCTGAATTTTTTTTTATTTTTTTATTTCTTAATATAAATTTTTATTTTTATTGATAGAATTGGCTATAGTGTATTTGGGTAATATAATTCCAAATTTGAAATTTCAGTACCTATGTACATGATTTTCATTTATATCAGATAAATATTCACCGATTGATATTTTGATACTTTATTATAGGATGAGTAGGTACATTATGAAAATGTAAATCTATGAAGTAATATAATGTGCAGATAGTAGGTAGATATTTTAATTTTAATAAACGTCTTATGGTCTAGCTTCATACTAATACAACTATGCTCTGTGAAAAAATTCTTATGAATGTGAAGGTTTATCATTGCTTTGAAGTATATAATAATCATACAGCACTGACACCCACACATCTAAATCTCTGTATTGTGTTTGTACTTGAATTATTTTAATTTATCAAGTGAAACATCAGATTCATCCAGGTGAACAGATTAATATTTTGTACACGTAATTAATCATGGTATAACAAAGTCACATAATAAAAAGAGTAAACAATGATAGAAAAATAACTGTTATTTAAAAATAAATATGAATATTAAACATACATTTACTCAATTGCTTTATTTTTATACAAATTATTAGTACTTTTTACTAAGAAAAATAATGTTTCATTTGAGATTAATAAACCTATATAAACCTATGACCTATTACCTACTATAGTTGTAATAATCAGTCATATTTTTTTATTGAAATTTATCATTAATAATTTTAGAATTTCAACAAAAATAAAAAATAAATGTAATTTTACAATAAATATAAATAAATTGTTATTTAAAAAAATATCACATCAGGTATTTTTAGTCGAATAAATGTCAAAAATCCTTTTTTTTCCTTTTGAACCGAGGACCGAGCGGGAACTGTGTTAGCATTACTTCCACACGGCCCCCAAAAATGTAAAAATCCTAAAAAAATATATATATAAAAGCGTATAAATAATATTATATTTCTGTAGGTACTTTGCTAACAATAGTACCTATAGCAATAGGATTTACTTGGATTATGTTTCTTTTTAATAAACCTACATACTATGTATTTAAATACTTACACTGTTATATAATTATTTTACATGAAATGTGAAGACCTCGAAATGTCATATATAGGTATATATATGTGGCGTTACAAACATATTTTTTGGGGCAGCGGCCCCAAAATATTTTCGGTGGGTGGTAATATTTTGTCTGGTTGTTAAATTATTTTATGAAAAAACATGTACCTATTACCCTGTTGGATTATTTTGACACAATTTATATTGTGAAATTGTATTAATATTTATGTTCTAGTGAAAAACAATATGTAAAGGCATGTTTTAAAATTGTATGTATGTGTGGGTGGATGGGTGGGTAGCTTTGATATTTGCCCTTATAGGTAAAATGTTCGTGACACCATTGTATATAATATAAACGTATATATATATATATATATATATATATATATATATATTTATATATTTATATACTGATCAATTATGTATACTTATACAGTTATATTATAATAGAGTCATCATCTGTATGTACATATTTTGATCATATAATAAAACTCATCATAAACACAAATCACAATGGTGCTAAGAGTCATTGCTGATTTCTCTCCTTAGGCATATGATTGTACTTCATCAATTTATCAATATGTTATTGTTATTCAAATAATTTTTCAACTGAAATATTTCACATTTTTAATTATAGTTAATTAACACTAATCTAATTATTTAATACAATTTCATATGACTGCGATTTTATAACATTATTTTCTCAAAAAAAAAACAAATGTTTAAATATTATATGTGATATGCCTAAAGTCCCAACAATGGTTAGTTTATTCCCTCAAGCCTACTGTCTCGATTATGTAAATATTGTAAACTCCATGCATCACTATTCACTAGTACTCATTGTAAAAATATACTTACAGATTGTATAATTCTAAAATAAAAAACAAAAATTAAAAAATATGTGATACGTAGGTACCTAAATAGTTTTATTATTCATACATTTTTCTTTCAAATAGTCAAATCATAATAAAACATAGGTAATGATGTAGAATAACTATGAAAAATAATTAATAAACCGTATTAACCACGAAAAACTTTTTTTATTTGGATAAAAAAAACATTATACATAATTCTACAGTGAAATGTTACAAATAAATTAGAGTGGAGAGGGAAGGGGAATTAAATATACATAACTCAAAATTAAATAACAAATACAATATTATAAAAAAATCATTAATAAAATTTGTTTCATTTTCTGTAAAAATTATTATTAAATAATTGTATTTTCATAATAATTATATTTACATTGTATAATTTTTTTTGTCAGGAAAAGTGGTTGTGAGTAAATAAATGATAAATATAAAATATAAAATAAAATATGTTAAATAAAAACTTTTTCATTTTTAAATAAAAAATAAACAAAAATAATATAATCGTAGGTACACTTTACAAGTAGGTATCAAACACGCAGTAAAGAAAAAAAATAAGCGTATATAATAGGTAGGTATAAAAAAAATTCAAGTTTAAGGCAGGTACCTTAAAATGTAAATTAATAGGAATTACTGACGTTTTATAAGACTCTAATAACTATGTGGATTAATATATAACTATAATAATAATAATATATGAGGACTGAATATAGTTAATGATAATATGATTGCATACGTATTTATGTATATGTGTACACGGAATACATATGTAATAATAATAATGATGATAATAATAATATATAGAATCGTATAAATAAAATATATTTATTATATAAATTGAACACCAAAAATTCTAATGAAATGACTATAAAGGTTTCTTTGTATCAAATCATTTTGGCTACGTAATAAACACGATTTTACACATTGACGGACGAGACCTGACCCCATCCAAATCGCCAATGCAGAGGCTGCTGCAGGCTGTGGACGCGTTTTGCGATCGGCGCGACGTCCAGACGTCCCGCTTACCTTGTGGTACCTAATACGAACACGATTTAATCGCATTGAGCCTGCACGGGGAGCCTATACGCAAGTGAGGAAGATATAGGCAGTTGATCCGCATCTGAGCATCTGTCTAGACGACGATATTATTATTATTGTAGTGTAGGTATAGTGTAATAAAAGTTAATGATAATTATTATAATAATAATAATAATAATAATAATAATATGACAATGGAATCGTTTTTATTAATGCTATACATAATACACTATTCGTACGAGTAAGCACACTACTGAGAATACATATTATTATGTTTCTCTCTCTCTCTCTCTCTCTCTCTCTCTCTCTCTCTCTCTCTCTCTCTTAATTACAATAGAAATTATGAATATTATGAATATTATACGATACGAATAAACGAAAAACGTACTCCACACTATATCCTAATGACTTACGAATTACTAAATACATATTGGCGTAAATGTAGGGCGTATTTTAATGTCGTACGCTAAACGTATGGGTAAGAGGTGGGAATGGTGTGTCGCCTTCGGTGGTGCACCGAAGAATTTCGGTCGAAGAGAACGTTTTTGTGAATTCAAATAAAACACTAAAAAAATGTGAAGAGCTAGAAAATCAACTTTGCCGAGAACAATTTAACGGAATAGAAATGTAAAAAGTATAATAGAACATAAAATAGATGATAGGCTGAGAATTTTATCGTTTTAATTATCGATTTAACTAATTATTTATATTATACAGATTGTAAACGTTTTTAATAAATCGAAAAAAGTATGGAATCAATTTTTTTTTTTAATTTATCGTTTTATAAATAATACTATGTTCATTTTTTATACTGTTAACTTTATACTTTATATGGGGAAACACGCTGTGGTGTTTCGTTAGATTACTATAATTATTTTGTTAATTGAAAAAAGATAATAGGAGGGTGTCATGGCATGCCTTCTTGGGTGCACCACTTGTAGCTAATATAATATCTACTCGGTGTGGTATCTACGCACCTAATACGCACACAGTAACACAAACACACACATACAAGAATATACACATTATATCGATTAATTAAAACGGTTAACATCTTTATGAATTATAGAAGAATAGAAAGAATAAAAGTATGATTTATCGCGTGATCTATTGAACACATAATAATAATAATAATAATAATAATAAATTAAAATATATATTGTAATAATAAGAACTATAGTATCTATATAAATATATGCATTTATAATAAAGACATGAAGAACCACGTGTTACGGATAGTGGAGGGGAAGACTCGTTCGGTATTCTACCAATATAATATCATGCGGACTTATATATACCGGGAATAAGGGTCGGCGGGGGAGTTGGAAAATCAGAGATGATTTTCCGCTGAGGGATGAATAATATTTATATAATAGTTAATATACGAGTACAACGTAACACCGATGTCGACGTGTAGTAACTGTTCATTAATACTCGCAATGTTGCGCCCGTCTTTGGAACCGCCGCATGCGGTTGTGCCACTCTTCTCGCCACTCGATCACTATGGACCTCTGCGTCAACACCAATCCGTCGTGTCTTTCGCCGTCGTTCTCTTTGCCCAGTATCAGGTAAAGCCTGTTCGAGTGTAAAACAAAACAACAACGGGATTATAACGGCAAACTGTCCATATACACGACACAAATTACTACTACTACTACTAGTTACTACTACTACTACTACTACTACTACTACTACTAATAATAATAATAATAATAATAATAATATTAACAACAACAATAATGACAGTTTCAATAAGCGCGTATGTATTTATACCTTCCAGGCTTGATCTTGGGACACTTGCACTTCAGGTCGTTGTCGTGTATCCAAAGCGTGGCAGGTCCCCTGCGAAGTCTCGACGACTGGCCTCGTTTGTACACCGACTGTACGTTCATCGTGAATTTTGCCCAGTTCTTCGAAACAATCGGTTCCGACATTTTCCCCAATATCGCTAGAATAGACATAGACATATATATATATATATAGAGATATTGTGTAATGTTTTATGAGATAAAATTTCAGAAAATCACGTATTAGAACGCCAAATTTTAGAAAAATCATGTTTTGGAGCAATATTATGTATATTAAAAATATTACCTATATAGTCTAGGATAATCAACAAAAAACATTATGTTAATTTTTCGTTCACAGATTTTAATTAAATCAAAATTTAAGTGATTTTTATAGTAACAATATACTATCTCGCATATCCTTATATATATAAAAGAACAGGCCTTTTTTATGTACCAATTTTGTGACGACGCTATTAAATTTTTTTCCAATTTTTTTTCACAAAGTTGCTCCAAATGCTTTCGTGAGTGTCACCACGTCGCCTGATTTTCAAAATTTTGATTTTAAAAGGTTGAAATCGGCAAAAATAAATTTTAACGTGTTGCGTGTGCTAAGCCCGCATATATGCGGTAGATCAAATATAAAATATAAAGAAAATACCGGTAAAATTGTTATTAGTTGGGATATTATATACACGTGCTCCTGAATTCAACGGTGTTTCCAGATTTGTAATATCAACAATATTCAAAGATATATTAAGTATTATATATTTCAAACCTCTTAGTGGTTCTGAAACCATGTATCCATGGAAATTATTATTAAATCCGTGTATTTTAACGCGTTTAATTTTACATTTTTATGTATCATACCTACAATTCGTTTACATTACCTATAGTTTTCCATGTAGCAAAATCTATTTTATAACAAAACCTTACAATATATTATGAATGTTACCGCTTTGCGCAAGTTTAGTAACTCATGGCTGATAAATACACATTGAGCTGTAACTCAGTAAGTTTTGATTCAATTTTTTTTTAATTAACTATCTCATTTTCTACATGCACACATCTATCAGTTTAAGTTTAAAAAAATTTTTAAAAATCTGCAGCACAGAGAGGTTGTTAGCTATTTTAAAGCTCAGCAGTGAAAAGGTTAAACGTGTTACGATCCATCAGACGCCGAACGTGCGCCGATTGTCGGTTCACCAGTGTATTGCGATTGTGATCAGTGAACATTGCACGTTTGTGTTGTGTTTCCCTAAATTATTTAACTACAATTTAAGAGTATTGTCATTTACTTTGCAACATTATGAGTACTGCCTTAGAAATACATAATTTGTATTTAAACGACGATGTTATCAATGCATTTTTAGACATCGTAGAATTACAAACATCATTTATTCCACAAAACGTATTGTTTTATCAAACATCACTTATGTATTCAGCCGTTGAGAACGTGGACGGTTTTCAAATTTTATATAATGGTTCTATTGGAAACACGTACACTTATACGAACTTAGTTTCATTACGATAATATACACATATAGCCAATGCCCAATAGCATCATTTCCAATAGAACCATATATTATATAAAATTTGAAAACCATCTACGTTCTCAACGACTGAATACACAGTGGTGTTTGATAAAAAAATACGTTTTGTGGAATAAATTATGTTTGTAAATTTACGATTTGGAAATAACTGTTTCTCACACGGACAATATGTATGTGGCGTTTTCTTAAGTTGGAAGACCTGACCATTTGTACGTTTATGCACTACAAAATAAAACTCTAAATGTCGTATACCAAGAGGTTTTGACATAAACCGTATTAGAATTGAGCATCTACGTATCATTTGTAAATATTCATAAAAAAAAGTTATATATAATTACAGAATCATTTGTAAATATTATTATTATTATTATTATTTTTGTTGTCTATATAATTCACTACTATTATTTAGTACTTTATATCATTAAGTAAAATAAATTTTTTTCTTTTAAACACAGCAATGTGTGTTGATTTAAGAATTTCATTTTGATACAACAAAATCTACACTCGGGCGAAGCCGGGTAATTCAGCTAGTATTTTATATTCTGTATCTTCAATATAATTAAATATTATAGCCAAATTAAATTCATACTTATATCGTGTTTCACTTAAGATTTGATTTCTAAAAGACGAATTTTTTAAAACGAGCCTTCTCTAAACCTGGAGGTTCTATAACTTATTTCATATTCTCAATAGATACGTAGGTACGTTATAATACTACTCTTTGCGTCAGTAACGTCGTAACGCAGTTGAAGGGCTAAAAACGTCTTTCTCTTATGGTGTAATGGATGTTTTTTTCTTATTTCAGAAATAGGTGCCTAACGAGGAGTTATAGTCGACAAAATAACTTATACAGTTTATTGACAGTTCTCAATTATTTTAATAAATTGTCTAGCGTCTATACTACCCAAAAATTATTGCTCTACAAATCATTATTGACCAGTGCTGCAAAAAAAGTTACAACAATTGATTAGGATAGGTCAAATTTTAGAGAAAATACAATAAAATTGTGTAAAATATAAGTTCATTTATAAAAATTAACGTTAGGAATTTAATTATACAAATTTGTAAAAATGTTAATATATCAGGATGGTTGAATTATCATAAATAATGATTATATTGTGTATATTTTTATTGTACGGATAAAATCCGGCAAATCGTATTTTTTATGATGTCGAACTTATTTTTATAATTTGTGACTTTCGTTTGTAAAGTGCAGAAATGAACAATATTTGTTCTAAAAAGCAGATAAATCGTACAAATAACATTTTATAATTCATGTGTGTAAATTTCTATAAAACACGTTAGAGCATGTTTAAAATATTTCATCAAATGTACATGTACAACATGTTGCAACAGTTACTTTTAGGGTTAATTCAGCAAAAAACGTAAGCGTGGTTTACCCGCTAGGTACTTGATAAAAAAAGTATGTTAATGCTAAGTTGTTTATATTTTTATTGAAACAATTACTTTAATTCATGTGATTTCGTAAAATAGTATTCCAAATTCTTTTGCCGAGATAAACGGCTTGTAATTATATGAACGTTTATTAATGATAAGAAAAGAAAAATGCTGTTCCAATCAAGTTCATTTAAATTAATTAAAAGTGGTATGTACCTACAATTAACCGGTAACTAATTTAACTTTGGTGTTATTAAAAGAGTGTCCTTATGTTGCTCTACATCTTCATAAGCTCTCGAGTTATTGAAAATAAAATAATTCTGTTAATTAAATTTCTAAAGATAACTTAATTTTAATGAAACAAAACCATATTTTTTTCAAACTCAAGTCTAACGCGTTTTTTATATCTCAAGCGTTAATTACTACACTAATTAGTTATACATTAATATTTAAAGTCAAAAATGTATTATTAAATACATACTTTAAATAATAGTTTAGTAATTTTATCTGTGTACATTATGCCTACATTGTAATTATAAACGAATCAAATGTTACTTTATGATCTTTTAAATCATGTTATGCAGGTAGTTTTTGATTCATAGTAATTCTTCCTTTAACTGTAATAAACGTTTCCAAGAAACGGCAATACAAAACCACTCATAAATTATTATTTTAATTTAAGTAAAAGCAAACTCATAACATTGACAGTAAGATTCAATATTTGTGAGATAGTCTTACTACATGATTTTTCTTTTACGTCACTGGTTTAAATATGTACTTAATAATTGGTATGAGTACATACCAATATATTTATATTACATACTTGATAAATTATTATAATATTAAAGTAAATTAAAAATTTTCTCGTGTTATATATTTTCATATTTATGGTGTTCATAACGCGTAAAATGTAATTAACTAAATCACAATGTACCCCAGTTCTTCTATTTTTGTTTTATAAACTTTTCAAAAAAATCATTCATACGTATTTAAAATTTTTCAAGAATACCAGGACTACCGTTTGATGTTCAGTTCACATCTGTCTCTGTTACATAACTTATTACACGCCCCCGTGTTATTCATTCGGAAAATCTTGTTAAAATAATACGTACCATAATCTCTACGACAGTATTTGTTCAAATTCAGTCTCCTGGTTCCAGACCGACACTTGCCGCACTGATCTGTCAAACAAAACCAAATGAAAGCATATATTTTTATTTCATATAAATACGATGAAACGGTTATTCGCGAGATCGCAATAAAACCATAAAAAAAAAAACCATGCAGTGTTATTTATTTGCCTTGTGTAGGTAGGCAGGTAGGTTTGTATACGATCGTTTACGGGTATACCATATTTGTGTGCGTATGTAATAATTAATTTATAATGTAATGTAAATACGGAATACCCGATGTCTTTGTATTTGGTTTACTAACGGTAAATACGAAAATCCTGTCGAAAGACTTCTAGGTGCCACTGACGGCGGTCGGTTGCAGGGGAGAAGATTTTACGAGTTTTGACCTTGGCGCGACACGCGTACACGTATTTTCTTAAATGTTAATTTTTTTTTTTCATTTTTTTATTTATTTATTTTATCTGCGTGTAGGTCGGTCTCGGAATTAAATTCAGGCTATCCTCAACGCATACGAAGTCGTAAACTTGTTGAACAAAGACCACCCTAAAATGTCGACAAATTAATAGCCCAGTTATCACCTTCGCGGTAGGTAATATTTACGCGCGTCGTAACCTCTCCCTGTACCGATGATATAGGTAGGTGCACCGCCGTCTCCACCGCAGACGACCATAACAACTGTCAATCTCCTTGTCGAATCGGTGTCAGGTTTCCACTCAAAACACTTCACATATTATACGCGTGCGGTGTCACACACACATACAAACACATACACACATACAAACACACACACACACACACACACACACACACACACACACACACACACACACACACACACACACACACACACACACACACACACACACACTTATGTCTAAAAGTTGTCATTCCGTCAATGTACAATGAGTTTATACGTTTATACGTCACACGAACCCGTGATGAAAAAACAAACTCACGTAACACTACTTACACATATTTCAAATTTAAGATGGATTTCGCAGTGTTATATATATATTATATGTCTATGTATCTTCGTATTCTCTATTACGCAGTGTTGCACACAAACAATATGTGTCCCCCGTGAGCGTTTTCACAGAATTTTACTACCGAAAAAGAATATTTTTATTATTTTAAGTGTTAACCAGTGCTCTATAATAAATTGTTTTATTCGCATAATGCGTTGCAAGAGATCGAAAAGCTTCGGTTTTCTTCGCAAGAAAACGCATTCAAGTCGAGGGGTGCGAAGAGCGCATCGTATAAAATAAATGTGTGTGTGTGTGTGTGTTACTGTACTTGGATGGTTGCTGGTCATTATATACGCCTTCCTTTAATGATGATAACATCTTTGCTAAATTGCGTAAGGGTTTTATTTATTTGACGGTTTAGCCGAGAAAGTCAACCCTCATCGTCCACGTAGCAACTCGCACGTATTTATCGCCCATTCCTTTGAACCCGTTAATTGAACATCTTTTACCTTCTTGGCCGTTTACGTGGTTATTTATAAAAATGGTGAAGTGAACTCCATGGCAGTAATAGACGGTGAAATGTGATACCGTTACCGTATAATCGTATGTTGTTAAAATAAAATAAAAATTATCGTTCATCAATTGAAATCACGTGATTAAAACTTTAAATAGAAACAGTCACTTCCAAGCGATCCCCGAAGTCTACGCGAATATTTGACAGAACACGTAACTACGCAGTACGCAAATACCTCTAACGTTTTGTTCATTCTTGACAGAAGTCGCAGGCGTTTGGTCCTCCACCGAGTAATGAGTAGCATCCGTAAGAAAAATAATCGTGTTTATTCTATCGCAACGCGCGTGTTAAATTGGTCGATTACCTTTTTTAGAAAAGGGAATACGACTTTGATAAATGTGCTTCACACCCCCTTGGCCGGAGTGAGCTCGTAATCCATTAACAATTTGGACGTACCCGGTCTAAACCTACTGTTATTTTCCCATGAATTCTTAAATCCCTCGAGGAAAATATTTTGAACGCTTTTATTTAAATTAACTTATGGCTAGTGGCCAAAAAACAAAGAATTTTTTTCAAATAAAACAACAATAAAACTTAATCGCCACTAACTTTATTCTTATGTGTTTAGCAAAATATCCTTTTCCCGATGTTATAACTATTTATGCGTTAATTTTATTTTAGTTTAGTACATATTTTTGAACAAAAATCTTTAATTACAACCAAAATGATAAGGTGCCTATTTGAATTTAAGAATATTAATTATTCCTGATTTAGTTATACCTAGTAAGGAAAAATATTAATGGTATGACAAATTTCAAAACTAAAACGTGATAAAGTACATTCACAAAAACTTATTAAAAAACAAAAACATACCGTGATGGTTATCCTCGTCATCTTCATCATAGTCATCTCCTTCGTCATCACCGTCACTCCCACCTGCACGTGCGTCAGCTGACATTTGATTCACAAAAATCTTAGATGGCAATTCTAAAAAAGCAATTGATGCATAAATAAATGGCTGAACGAACTAATCGGTATCTTAAATGACATAAAACATTCGAAATTTACTTATGCATGGCGCTATCTGCGATCTACTTTGTTGGTATCCTTTAGCACATCGGTCGCACGTTATTCCAGTTACGCCATCTTTGCAGGGACATTGGCCAGTAGTGTGATTACATGTTTTGCCAGATGCACCAACTGGGTGACAGTTACACGCTGAAAAATTAACATTCTCATTAATATTATAAAAGTATTACTTTAAAATAATAATATTTATATCTGTAATTAATGTGTAATTGGCTTGTTCAACAGGACGATTTAGATAAAATATATTCTATTAACTACGTACAAGAACCAACAAGAAATACTCTACATAATAATACTTAACTTGGCTATTTAAATATCAATTTAATATATAATTTATAATCACCTAATTAAATTAAAATAAACTTAAAAATTCGATTTACATTTTAATTGATAATACATCAATACGTACTATAAAACAGCTGTAATATTTACGAGAAGTAGGTTTTTAAAACATGTTGTGTGGTACCAAATGATTTAGTATTTATTGAAGTATATTGAATCGTAAATACTTAGTTGAACGTTAACGTAATTAAAATAGCGCCAAAGAGTATACCAAACGGTTTAAAAACGCATTTAGTTAAGTAGAAGAATGAATTTGTGTAGTCTTAAATGAAATCGATGTATTTTTAGCGATAAATTTACGGAATTGTAATTTCAGAGGGAACTCGAGATAAGTATACGTAGTCTGTAGATAGGAGTTTTTTAAGGAGATGCTAAATCACCAATGCCTCGAGGGATGAAAAAAAGAAGGGTAACTATGTAGTAAGTAGGAAAGAATTGCACTAGTGGTGTCCAAAGGTGGTCAGGGTTTGGTAAAAGATATATATTTTTGTAACTATAAACAGATAAACTAAAATGTCCGACAAATGTACTGTAAAATTAGTTTCCACTGTTTACATTTATCTCAAAACCACATTAAACTCGAGGCATAAGTTTTCAAAGTATGATATATATATATATATATATATTTTTTTTTTTAAATATTTAATTGCCAATCAGACAATTGGTGGATTTAATTCCCTGGAAAATTACCATAACGAATAGGAAATTATGGTATATATTAGAGTTTCGTGAACCGAATGAAATTAATTACAGGAAAAATTTCCTACAAACCACCGGTTAGTATAAGTGACAAACCCGTCAAACACTCCAAAACATTTTTAGTGATAATATAGTTATTGTTTACAAAAATAATAAATAGTGATTATTACACTTTTCATATTTTCCAATAAAATACTATTTTTATTTATAACTAATTTTAATATTTTAGTGTACTCAACAATATACAATATTATAAATTATCAATGACATTTTTTTTTTCATTGTGTGTAAAAATATTTGTTTTTTATCTAAATTTAAAAATGATTAAAATATAACAATTAACTCGTTGCAAGATTATCAACAAAACTATAACCACTTAATTGTAAGTTATAGTAATATTTTGTTTATCGTGCAATTAAAATATTTATACAAATTACAAATTAATTAGTATAATATTTAGGTATAGTATATTTTTACGGTAAATAGTTGAAATGAATATTAGTTTTTGGTTTGATAATTAGTCATTTATTTTTACTAATTAAACTAATTATTTAATAATAATGTGTATGCATTAAACTTTGAAGTTTTATCTTGATTGTAAATCATTTCAATTATAATTGTATAGTATAAAAAGCCAGTAAGATAATAGCGGTATAAGTTCATCCTTTGTGGTTTCGCTCTAAAAACAAGATAATGATGACGGATGAAAATCATTTTATATAGACTATTTTTACGATGGACTTATTTAGTCTACAGTGGTGTTGTCTGATATTATTTAAAGTTTCAAACCAATGAAAAAAATTGTTCTTTTCGGAAAACAAATTTTGTCAAACTCAGATAGTATTTTTATTATCTTGGTAGTAGGTATATGCAGAGTATGTGTGATTTATGAGTCCGGCGCAATTATAGTTTTGGAGAAATAACAGAATATCTATATGAACCATTGAACCATTTGTGAAAATAATCCATTTTGCCGTATTTTTAAAACTAAAGCGCATACCTATAAATATTAATGAATAAAGTTCCGCACTGATTGTTATAAAAAACCAAAAAATAAATATTACTAAGTTTACCCACAAAAAGAATCGTGTATAAAAATCTCTAATATTTTCACCAAAAATGACTAATTTTATGAAATAAAATCAAAAAGAAATCTGACATTTAATACAAAAAGAGTGATGTGAATCCTAATTCTAATATTAAATAACTATGAAAAATAATTCATGAACTTCATTTTTATCATATCTGGAATACCGAAACAAAAATATATGTTAAACTTTTAAGGAAAGAAAGTTTAAACCGAATTCAGAATTTCAAATTGAATTAGCTTTAAATTTAAAAAAATGTAAGATATTTCTAATATAATCAAAATGTATGTAAATTAATCACTAAAATCATTACATTTATTGGAAAATATTGTTAAGTATACACAAGAGCATTAATAATACTTCGAGAACATTTTGAGTTTTTAGCATCTTTGTTAGAATAAAGAAAACTAAAATAAATTCAATGAAAATTTAGTTTATGATACATTTTAATATTTTTATTCAATTTTTTAGTAATTTTTTCTTATATTCTGATAAATATTGAGAATTTTGAAAAATGATCACTAATTGTGCAAAATTGATGAATTTTATGATCCATTAAGGGAATAAGCGACTGGACGTAACTTTAAAACCACTATTACCACTCGAAAACGTGTTCAAAGACATAAAAAAAAGAAATTATTGAAAAAAATACATTGTTATAAAACATACCTATATGAAAAGAGTAATGAAAAACTAAATAATTTTTTTGTACAGAGAGATTTATTAATGAAGATTAATCAATATAATTCATAGCATAACTGCATAACGTATAATATACTCTTTAATAATATACTTTACTATTATTAGGTTTATTTTGGGTACCAAGCATAATCCATTTTTAATTTCACTGCTCTACAATATTAACGTAATGCACAGTATTACGTACTAGAAATATTATACCAGTTTTTGCTTGATTGACAAAATATGCAATTGATATCGTTTTTATTTTATTAGGTCGGTGTCGATAATATTAGTAATATTATTGTACGGTTCATACCATCATTGATTAAAGTATTAACAACTATAACTCATAATTACATTAAAATCTACAGGAAAATATAATATCTCATGTAATGAATATAATATGTAATAAAAAAAAGTACGATAATTTTAATTTTATAAGATGAATTACATGATTTTGTAATATTATTAATGTATAGATGTAGAGTATGTTTTTTTAAAGATTTTTTGATAATGATACGTCATTATCTAAAAACAATTCATTATCAATTCAGTATTCGTCATTCGTAAGATTTTATTGTTGTGTTTTTTATTTTTTTTTACTCAGCTATTTTATTATAGCCCCTTTTATCATTGATTATATCTCGTACTAGATTCATAAAAAGGATTTAAAAAAACAATAAAAATGAGTATACCCACAACGTTAAAGTTAACATATTAAATTAACAGGTACGATACGCACACGTACACACAATATATAATTGCTGTCTTTATAGCTATATGTAAATAACTATGCAGTGTCATTAACACGTACTCGAACAAAAACTTTATTGATTATTAAATATTTTAGAAAACGATTTGATCAGCGTTTTTTAATAAATGGCTAAATATTAAATAATTGTGGCCCGTGGGACACGGCTAGAAACAAAACTTTTAAAACGAATTTGTTTCAGTACGACGAATAGTGTGAACAGTTTAATGGACTGCACCTATGCGGTATTTGACGTGGCACCCCGTCGTTAACTGCGATTGATTTATTGCCATTAATATCACATCGATATAACATAGCTAGTAGAATAGTAGAAATATAATGTGCGTGTAATAATGTAATAATTTTTAGGTTTTTTTTATTTCTTATTCTATATTAATGGGGAAAGAAGGGAAGGGAATAACGCAGCCTGCTAGCAGTAAATTCAATTGACATGTCTATCTCGTTAAATAGATGACTTTTTCTTAAACGATGTATTTCTTTATTTAAAAAATACTAGAATATTTTTTTACAAAAACTTCGTTCCAAGAAAAGGTCTTTGGTGCCGGTCACACGCAGACAGGCAGACATCTGTGACTGTAAAACGCAGACACTACTGTAAATATAGGCAGCAAAATTAGTTTACAGTTCAAAAGGTTTCAGTAAGCAGAGCAAACACGACGAAAAGGTGAAAGCGATCGGGTACAAGTGTACAGGGTACGGTCCTTTAGGGCTTTTTAATAAATCCACTCGTCCCTTTGGAGAGAATAGTACGTGCAAATACTTTGAAGAAAAAAATAAATAAAAAAAGCTACATTGCATCATTGTACACTTCATTATTGGCCTAAAGCGGTGTTACCCAATTTGTCGGGGTGGTTGTGAAAGACATTTACAAATTTTGTTTTTAATACTCAAGTGTTTCCACGTTGCTCGAGGGTTCTACAAGATATTACATAGAACATATATGTAGTATATTAATATATATATTCGTATAAGCGTATAACGAATAATATGAATAATGCGGATAATTTTAAATCATATAGGTACGTACGTTTTCCGGTTATTATTATTGTTTTTAATCTGGCGGTAAAAAAAGTGGTAACACACAAACATGGTAATATTATAAATATGACGTCTTCACGCCATGCTACAGCTTTATATTGTTTCGTTACCGTTAGTTTATTTTCGTGTCAAAATATGATTACGTAAATTATACGCCTTAAGACCATTAATATTAAAAAACGACAATCAATCATGAACGATTATTGAGCATTCGCGTTTCCCTTAACCAACTTTTCCTCTACGTTGGTCGGTAAAACGCCCGGAGATATTTTATAGATAATAAATAAAAATATTTTATTGGTATGATAATCAGAACGAACAACAACGATCAATGATGTGCTACCGACGGCCACATTGCGCCGGAGGTCACGGGAACGAAGTGTGAATGAAATTTGATTCGAAAGAGACAAAGAGAGAGAGAAAACGCCTTTAAGACGTTTCAATAATTAAGAAGTAAGCGCACTCGCTTATTTCGACCAAGTTTGTTTTTTATTTTATTTTTTATTTTGGATGCAGTAAACGAAACGCATTTTTATTTACAGCGTACTGTTACATACTAAATAATATATATAGATAGTAGCTGTTACCTATGTTTAGTGCGACTATTCCGACGCACTAATAAATCCTCGGTTTCGCGGTGAACTCCAAAGTTTTTAAACGGATAAAAATCGATTATTATTTTTCCAGCCGGTAATGTTATCCAATTAGTCTCAAATCGGGTTAAGCTGGAGTGTGCAGCGTATGTATAGGGGTCGTTAGGATCCAATAATTTACGCTCCCGTTTGTTTTTTAATGAAATTTACTGATCGCACGTCGTACCACCCTTAATACCCACTTCGAGAAACATTACAAATATTTATTGGTCTTTTCAGCCCGCCGCAGTCTCATCTATACGCCAACGCCGCTGTACGCGCAACACAACGGGTTTTCTTTTATCCCCCGGTAAATCGATTATACATGTAATATATATAGGTCTACGGGATAATCGTTACCCACACGCGAGTACACGGTGAACAATCTAAATGGCTACATATACAATATACATATATATATATACGTTCACAAATATTTAATGCTGATGCTGTAATTAGATGATATGTATGTGTATGTAATGTTTGATTAGTTTTTCACAAGTAGTAGCGTTTAATATATTCGGTATATTTTACATTTTAATGTAAGTATTTAAGCGTATATATGTATATATTTAAAGAAGTTCATAAAATATAATAACTACTTGTATGCAGTTCGTGTACATGGGTAATTATTTAGATAACACATCACAAAGACCAACACCAAAGTGTTATTAATAACAGCATGTAGTATAATATTATTATTATTATTATTATTATTATCATATATATATATATATATATATATATATATATATATATATATATATATATATAATAGATACTGGAATTTTGCTCATTTTAGAACACTAATAATCAATGATTGTAACGAGGATCTAGTGAAGAATAAAAATCAGTATATAAATCTTGCATAATATACAATGTGCATAACTACAATCACTACATACATTAAGTCGATTTCATCAAAATAACAAAATTATTTGTACCAGTATATTTTTATGAATAGAATATCAGTATTCTCTAAGTTCATATTATAACCGATGATCGATGCCTTATTCTTTTTTTTAAGGAGTGTATTATTTAAACGATTTTTAAAAGTTTAAATTTTCTTATTCAAAATGGATTATATATTATATAGATTTAATGATTATAAATGTACCAACCTGTAACAATATAATTCTTTAGGAATTAAATTTAAATTTTAAATCATTTTAAGCGTAACGAAGAATATGATACGAATTAATGGCGTGAAATTGTTTCAGTGACATTGTAGTTGAATTAAAAAAAAAAAGAATTAATCACATTAATTTTGAAGAACGCTGTATCGTAAGCCGGGGTCTACCGTGACCAGTGTAGAATTACGGGAGCTCGTTTAATTTATTGTTAACTGCCGACGACGTAGGGTTTAATGATTTTTTTTTTAATAAACTGGCCGATAGTTCGGTAAAATAATATAACGCAATATTCTTTAAAGATGTAGAGACGCGGACATCTACCGACTGACCGACACCAACCTACCGTGCGCACAGGGTACTTTATCGTAAAATAAAATATTGCGCTGTAGACCACTGCGCTACGAATAAGACTAGGTACAACTGTGTATTTTACAGAAAGTGTGAGCGAGTGTGTGTGTGTGTGTGTGTGTGTGTGTGTGTGTGTGTGTGTGTGTGTGTGTGAGTGTGAGAGAGACACATTGACTACAACGACGACGCTGCGGTTAAATAACTTAATAACGACCCTCGTTATTACCGTTGGGGCTGATTACTAGAAAACATTTCAGCCGGCTCTCTAAAACCACCGCCGCAAAGGTCCTGAGAGCACTGCGCTCCGCTACAGCTCGCACGTGGTGTTGACGGCTCGCGTGAGATATGCCTAATTGCCCCTTTGAACATTAAGTCTGCGAAGTACAACAATATCGTACAGTACACATACCGGCCGAGCGTGTGTTGTTATTAATGTTATTATTATTATCACCATCATCTCGCGGTATAATGATTTTTATACGCGAAATCGAGTGACGCGAACGGACGGAGCCAACGCACGTGGAGATTTCGATCACGTGTGCCGGTCGGAGGGTAATGTAGAGGCTCGTAAAAACCGCATCACTTCTCGACCTTTCTAAAAGATTTAACGAAGACTATTGCACCCGGTGGGATATACGACGCAAGTGCGTAAATAACGGTGTTTGGCGGCCGTGCGGGCCACTTCCATAAATCAGCTAAATCCTACCACAGCACGGCTCTTTAAACCCCCAAAAGGCTCTTTGAGAATAACTCGCACTCTTGAGCGGCCTAAACCCGCAGAGAGACAGTGAGAGATAAAGCGAGATAGGAGAGAGAGAAAGAGAGGTCTGGTTAGTACCTGAGAGGTTTGGATGCTGTGAGAGGTGCCGAACGTACGAGTAGTAGTTATACTTCCACTCATCATTGATGCTCGTGTAAACGATTATAAATCGTTTCAGTTTTTTTTCACGGTATAGCCGTGAACAATAATGAAATATGTAAATTGAATTATTATTGTAAACGATAAACGATATAAATTATTGTATTTTAAATCGTTGTATATGCGTACACGTATAAATTGTTTGTATGAGACACGCAGCCGTTAAGTGGAAAAACGAATGATGGTACGAATATTGGTATTTTAAGTACGCGGACCTTCTGATTGTTAAAATGATATAAAATATTGAAGTTGGTTTATACATTTGTACATGGAATGGTTTCCCGAGATAGTATAATAAATACACACACATATTATGTATGTTGTATACAAATATATGGATAGAAACACGCATATGTATTTTTGTATTTTTTTTTTTTTAGGAATTCAAGTATTGTAATTGATTAAAAAAATATATATGCTTTATGAACATAAATATTTTTTTTACAGATAAAATAATAATAATGATCAATTTTATGTTGATTTATCTCTTTATTATTATTAATGGTTTCAAATAAATGACATTAAAATAACTTATTATAGTACCTTGGTACTATTGCATCGTTCAGTGTATCATGTTTTTTTTAATGTAAGTTTTTTATGATACGAAAATTGAAAAATGTTTAAATGAATTAGTAATTATTTAATTTTAATGGTTATTTCTATTAATTGTCCTGAAATTAAGTTAAATAGTTATATTGTTCAACATAATTTGTAGAGTATAGTTTATACAAATTTTATTTTTTATAATTTTTTTTATTCATAATTTTAGTGATGAATAAGGATTTTTTTAGGATTTATTATTTAGATGAATTAAACAACTATATAATATATGAAAATGAAAACGATTAGAATACCACGCATTTTTGTTTATGAATAAATATTGTCAAGTTCAAAGAAAGAGTAAGATTGAGTAATAAAAAAAATGGAAAAAGATGTTTGATATGGAACTTAAAATAGTGTTATTAATCAACGGTTTAAATTTGATTTTATATTATTTATATGATACCTGCCTAAATCGATCATAGTCAAACAGTGGTGTAATATACATACAGTTGCATTGCTTTACACCTATAATGAATGATTATTATATGCGCATAATATTAAATCAAATGCGTTAGAAAAGAAAATAAGTTGCGTGTGACGAAAATTACATAAAGTTGTATTTATTTATTATACATTGAAAGAAGGACCTCGCCCAACGCGGGTTTTACGCCACAACAAATACAATCTCTTGTCGCGTTCGAGTGAAATAAAACTGTAAAAAGGAACCTACGCCGCAATCTCGAACTCGTCTCCGGACATGCGTTTCCGTAAATCGACGCTCGTCCCCTCCCCCGGCTCCGTCGATGATGAGAAAATAAAATTAAAAAAACAGTATTTTATCCCGACGCACTATTCAACTTAATCTGCATTTCGAAACTAGCCTATACAGTAGAATAACCCACGCTGGAATGCCGACGCACAGCGACGCAGACAAACTATCACACACATGAGGGCGCACTCATTAATAAGTTGTCGATTTATTGTCGGTATATATGTAGATGTACGCATACCCTACCGGTTTTACTCACGTTTCCTCCGTCCCGCACGAGACAGTGATAAACGAAATAGGACGGGCGTATAAAAGATGACCGTTGTGCGCGTGGGTGGGTGAGAAAAGGATAACAATCAGAAACCGCATCCAAAAAACAATTTACATCACACTGGATCGCATTGTACGATAAATTTGCACCTAACACTGGGGCTATTCAAGAAACGTGCGATAGTATCAAGGACCTTTCTTCCTATAGGTTTTCAGTAAACGCTTTAACTTTTTATTTTTATGTCTTGAATTCTTAAGGGGAAAACTTTTAGGGTTTAAAAAAAACTCCCGAGCATCAATTTTTTTAAACGATAGGTACCTAATAATTATTTTTTTTACTGTAAATGACAAAAATCACTATTTTAATAAAGAATCTCGATCGAATCGTTTTTAATTAAAAATAAATTAATTGATTTTGGATTTATTTTAACATAATGATTTTTAAATGAATGCGTTAGAGTTTAAAAGTTCATTAGTTTTGAAATATCCATTGAACTCTAAACATTTAAACAACTCGAAGGTTCTATTGAATGTTAAGTTATTAATTTAAGATTTTTTCAGTCATCCATATTGATCACACCACCTAAAGTTGAATAGACTGTTTTATTAAAAATCCACCGCTATTCATTTATTATACTCGTACAACGAAATATATCTCTGACATAATATAATAATATGCGTATTTTTATTCAAATTTATTTATCAATTCGTGTTTATACATAAAATCATACACTATTTTTTGCTTTGTGTAATATTAATATAAATGAAAATATAGAATTCGCCAGATAAAGATTTGCATAAAAAAATGTGTATTAGATATACTATAAATTCAATTTTTTCAATAATTTTGTACACGCATTATTTTCTTCAAACATCATTTTTTATATTTTGCATAGATATTATGGTTCGATATATTTTAATAACCCGCTCTAAAAATATTTAAATCTTCTTTCTTTTAATCAACCTAAAATATTGTAGTAAAATAGAAAGATACATTTTGGTGTTTTACATAAAATTCAATTAAATGTTAAGTAATATAATGTACATTATACAAGGGACTTTTACAAAATATAGAAATTATAAATGTATACAATAATTATGACCTAAAAATGTAGGTACACAATATTTGTGTAAGATATATATACATATATATATATATATAGCCACATATAGGAATTGAAATGTCAATACAATGTTAAGAAAATTGTCCATCGTTCGTTTCGTCAATTTTAGAACGTTATTATATTATTACAGACTGATGTCGCAAGACCTGAGGTTATTAAAACGACTTTTACCCTAAGCTAATAAATCATCGTGTCCAAATATATTATAATTGTCGTCCCCCGCGACAGTATTAACACCCGCATTCATTCTTTTTTTTTTTGATAGGAAGAAAACCGTTTTTGTATTCCATCAGCCGAAAAACAGGAGATAAGAAAATGGTTATCATCGCGCTTTAGGATCGAGTACATTTTTGCGTATAGCAATAGTACGGTTAAATGGATTTGGTTTGACCTCCTCGCGAGCAAAAGTTCCGTGCGCTGAATTTAAAAACCACTTAGTCGGTACAAAATGAAAATCTGCCAACAAAGTTCAATTTTCGCGCAGACTGCAATTTACGCGTGATGCGGTGCAATATATAGGCGGGCTACGCCATTTGTCAAACGTTGAACACGATATTACACGAACTGTCAGACCTCAGCAATGTGTAATAAGAAATCGCGATGTATATTATACAATGCGCGAGTTGTTGCGCCTTTTTTCTTTTTCCCCAAACGGGGGAGAGGGTGTTTGGATCATAATTGAGTCTCTCGTTTAATCCCCAGCGCCCCACGAATACGATGTAAACAAGGGAGAGGTGACTCATGTTTGCGTCTGGTTAAAACAGTCAGTAGCTAGCAAACGTTTTCTAAGACATATATATATATATATATATATATATATATATATATATATATATATATATATATATATAAATTTGGCTGTCTTTTATTTTGAGGCTTTTATCTTCCAGAGTTATTTGGAGTGATAACTGCAGTACCAGTTCAATAGAAAAGACGCGTTTATTTTAATGAAAATCTCATGCGTAATTTTAAAGTTTAAAAATTATATATTTTATATATTTTGTAGAAAAAAATATGTAGATATTCGTGTTTTTACAAGAAGATATTTGATTTTGTAAATTACTTTATGTGTCAACTTTTTATAATCAATCTTCAGAAGACAGTCTAAATTAAAAATTGCAAAGTAATTTTAGTGGTAAAAAAATTGAAAGAACAATGACTAGGGTATTTATCATTTATTTAAAAGGTAATATCCTTAAAGCTTAAAAAATATATTTTATTAAATAATAATTCAATATATAACTACACACATTAAAATTAAAAGTAAATTATTTAATGTATTATCTACTAATATTTTTTATAAAATTTACATTGATTCATTAATTTTTCTATTAAAAATATATAATTACTATTATTATAGGTTAAAACCATACATTGTAAAAATGGTTGACATTTTTTTTAACCAATTTAAACATTATTTTTTGAAATCTATCATATTTTGACAGTTTTATTAAATATTTTAAATAATTATTATTGAGTTAATTGAGTTGGTTTAATTGTTCAAACTCGACTACTTGGCCGCTAGTTCATCAATCGAATTAAATATTCTATAATATTATAATATATATTTTATTTTAATAGGGTTTTGAGTTTCATAATCAAATTATTTTAATTATTAGCTTTTGAATCAATTGTTACTTTTTTCATAAAAATGTTTTCATTTTTACGTGTTTATAGAATAAATAAAAGAAGTGCATTTGTATAAAAAGAAAACCTTCTTATTATAATGTTTTACGTTTTAGATTATTAAATAATTACCAAACATATGTCACAAGGTTTTGAATATTTTAAGTTAAAAAATTAATTTGTTACTTACGGAATAGTTTTACGTATTTAATACGTATTGTGAAAATGTACCATAAAATAAGTTATAGTTAATTGATTACGTTGTACAAAAATTTAATCAGTAATTGTTTTTAACTTTAACTGAAATCGATGAAAACTAACCATAATATTAATTATATACATTAATGAAGAATAGTTGAAAGTTCAATGCATTTAGTTGGCATTCGTTTATGATGCCATTGAAAAACGGATGTAAAATTGATTGGAATAATGAACATGAATTTTTTTCTCCAAATAACCTCCAAAACAACATTAACGATTCTATTATAAATAAACAGTACTTTTGAAATCAGCCAATCACCACGACTCTTGCCGGTCGAACAAAACGAGAACATCTGCCGGTGATTGGGGCCTGCTCCTGTGAATGACACTAAGTCGGACCCGGGAAACACAATGGTACCCAGGTATACAGACAGAGGGGGGACGGCGACCTAAGCGCGTTTATGAAAGCAAAATTTCTCCCCCTATCCTCCCTCATGCTAGCCACATTTTAATATTTACGTCTGGGGGAAATGAGAAAAGCCGATTTATATTGGACTTAGCGGACCGCAAAATCGGAGCACGTGCTGCTTTACACTATTTCAGTAATTTTTTCTCGATTCCCGAGTATTCCACTTTATAAATGTGGTCCCCCGCTTATGTGAAGGGACATCCGACATGAGAGTATATTTCCGGGTTTCGACAGTTTCAACAGAAGGGGAGGTAAATAAAAGGATTGTATTTGCACATTAAACCTAGTTAACCATTGGCACATGTTTGAAGTATCTTTCAAATTTTAAGTAATCGTTTTATTGTAAATTTAATTTTTTTTTTTATTTAGCCATTATTTCATTCATTCATTTATACATTCATTCATTTAATCTGTTTAATGCATGTACGCTGACATTTTGACGAATATACGTACACGATATATTAATTTCAGGATAAAATACGTACCTACGATCTTTTGATAATTATGTTAGGCTGATAGTACCAATAAATTAATATTTATAATCATTTCAATTTTTTATCGAATTTATGTTTGACGCGAATCACTTTGTATTGTTTTAAAAAAGAAAAATAATTTATTACAGTCAAATAAAATAAATGTCTTCAGTTATTGGACAAAATTACATTTTTTGACTTAAATGAAATATATTTTTTCCTTTGATGGATATAGTTTTCTGGCAATAATAATAAAAGATATTCTAACAATGTAATATTGAACTAAATGAAACACACAAAAAATAATTAATTTGATATTCAAATTATTTGAATTATTTTTCTTGAATTTTCACTAATCATCATTTGAGATTATTGATTACCGCATTCTTGCCGAATTTTTGTTTTAATTTATAACATTCATTAATAACCGAGTGACTTTTTACTGTTTTAAGCAAATTAAAAAAATAATATTAATTACCGCATTAAAAATGCACTAATGATGATGATCTGGATTATATTTTAAATTTGAATATATTCTACAGGAATAGGTTTAACAACAAATATTATTTTAAAATACGTTGAACCTTGAATAGTTGATATACTTAAATGACAATTTAAGGAATTCAGTTTTTCACTAAAATTTCTTTTCTTATCGGTTCTGCTATACGAACAAAGTGATGTGTGATGTTCAAACGTTTTAAATCCTCGAGACACACAATTTATATGTAAATATTTCTGATTAAAAAAAAAAAAAAAACAGTAAATACAGATATCACATGCCTTTTGCGGCAGATACGTTTTCGTTACCTATTTACATTATTACGATAATACATATATATATATTTATTTACTACAGTCTACAATGTTATCGTCTGTAGACGTCGCATCGAGTCGCATCTAAACTCCAGGACGCGTACGTGATTTCCTCGACGAGGTCGTCTTGCAACACCGCGTAATAACATCCACCAAAAACTGGTCCGGTCCGTTGAGATTTCCTCAGCGATCTGTCGTGGACGTACCAATAATAAACTCGTCCCACCACCCGGCCACGGCACTAATGAATTATTATTAAGTTTTATTACGACACATATTCCCATGTCGATGTCGTCCGGCGATAAACTTATTGATATTATTGTACGGTCGTGTGTATACGACCAATTTGTCGGAAACTAAACCATAGGAAAAAAAAAACAAAGAAGACCAGAGCGGAAGAGGAAAACGAAAGGGGAAAAAAATAGAAAAAAAAAAAAATAATAAAATAAAATATCTCGCGAAAAGAAATGAGAGAATCGCGATTTATCGCGAAAAACCGCGATAATGTTATGTCTCGGCCATTCTGGTCGAGGATAAGATTTCTCCAAGGGATACTGTGCCGTACGTGTAGGTCAACAATCTACCCCAGGCGGGAAATCGTCCCAGGAGAGCCGTTCACCGGTTTCCATCGTGAAGACATTACGCGCCACCGCCGCCGTCCCGACGAATAAACGTCCGCTCGTAAATTCTAGAGAAAAAAGCGGGAGGCGCTCGTGGCACGGCCATAGCGACAAACTATATACGCGGACAGTAATTTATTTTCATCGTTTTGACATCGCGGTCCGTCCGTGTTCCTATTAATTAGGATTCGCGTGTGACACTGCAAGCGAAAAAAAACAGATGACAATTTACGCGTCATGTTTATCAGCTATATAGATATAAAATACGCGGCGATTGTATATGTGTTTAAGTTTATAAATATGCAACGTGTAGGTTGTGTATATATGCTACCGATTACCGGGTTACCGGTTTTTTTTTGTTTTATCGCGAAGGGGAAGTAAGGTACATGACAGCCGCCATTGATGGATGACCCCCAGAATGCTGCAGTAGTTAAACCCAGGTGTTGAATATCATTTAGAGAAATGCTTTTCGAAATGATTTTTTTTTTTAATAATATATATACCAATATATATGTATATATATATATATATATATATATATATATATATATACCACGGCCACCGTTGATGAATATGCATTATAAAATGCATTAGAAACATGTATTTTTAGCGTCTCTCACTTTGAACTAGGCGGTGATGTTATTCTTTTGTATGTTGTATCCATTATTTATTTAATTTTCGTTTAATCAAATTATATTTAGTATGATAGGTATATGTCATATGACATAAAAGTATGGTACATTCAGAATTAAACGAATTCGAGTTCGTAGAATAACAATTCGCTAGGAATGACTCTGTTTACTTGCGATGTAAACTATACCGCGAATGTTATAATGCTATGAGGAAATTCTAGAAAAGTAATTCAAATCTTAAGCGACAATTCTGTAACGGTGTATAAAATTAAAAAAAAAAAAAAAAAACATTCCAAAATAGGAATATAATATGTAATATAAGATTTTCTGTGAATATTACTTTTTGTACCTAGTATAATAATAGTAGAAACCTGTTTTGAACGCTCTCTAACTGCTTTTCAGCTCTTATGCTCTTATACAAGTACGAAGAATGAATAATAAATTGAAAATATGTAATACGCATAACTGTGTACAGAGTATTACAACAAATGTATAATAGTATTGAGTATTGGCGATATTATAAGAACACTTAATATTGTTCTCTATCTATTCATAAAGCATAAACAGCAATTATTAACCAATGAGTTTTCCGGTATTATACATAAATTTATAGGAAAGTACGGTAAGCTATACTTAATTTAAAAATCTACACTATTTGAAATGATAATGTTTGCGTTCAAACAATAATTCTTAAAGGATGTGGTTTTTAACATAAACATTTAATGCTCGTTACGTAAACAACCGAGTATAAGCAGGGTTAATTTATATACTGTATACAAATACAAGAAACTAACTATACCAATTAAAAAAATTTATACACATTTTTTAAATGTTTGGTTTTAATAGCATCTATTTAACATCAAAGAGATTGTTTGATCCGAGTAGCTATAACTTTCTTACGTTTTATAGCTATCCATAAACTGTATTCGTATTACATTAAAATGTATACTTGTATCAAGTCATTTGACTTCTCTTTTAAATTTTAGATACGTTATTTGAATAAGGTAGACATTTAACTTATTAAATTACTAAACTATCAATTATTTTAATTATAATTTGAAATACCTGGGCTTATTAATTTTAAATAAATAATATGTTTTAATGAAACATTAATATGGCAAGAGTAAAACACAATATATATAAGACATGAAAATAATATAAGACATGAAAATTCGAAAATTTTTATTTAAAAAATATGTTATACAAAAATATAAGCTTAATAAAGTTTAAAAAAGTTGAATTTAATAAAAAAATTATCTATACAATGAAGAAAAACTTTTTTTTGTGATCAGAGAACACATAAGTTCACACTCCGGACGTTTTAATCGACTTTTTGCATTTAAATGGATTTCTTTTATAAATTGTATTTTTTTCAAACTGTTGTATTATACTGTGGTATTACACACAGTAAGTTTTGACGGACTATCAATCACTCCGAGCAATGATGTGCATGGGTCGTTACATGTAGTGTGTATTATCTTTAATTCAATTACTTTAAAAGATAAATTATATTAAAACGACTGTAGTGATGAGTTTGAATGTATTAATAAAGATAAAAGGAGAAAGTTTTTTTGTGGCTTATGTACGTGACACGATAAATCTTGAATACGAATAAAATATGCAAGTTTAAAACTTGTGAATACCTAGTTTTACAGTCTATAATGTTCTGTTATAATTCAATATTTCATTAAATGTACAGTAATATATGGCGATAATAACATTTTGATTATACAGTTTTATTTATTTTTCAATCAGTAAGACGAGTTACTTTTTTTCATCGATAATATTATGTCTAAAGTGAACGAGTTGAGTAAATAGTTTAATGTCAAACGTGAATAGTAAATTCATTGAATTTTGTTTAAATAAGATAGTACTTTTGTCTTTATAGGTGGTGTACCTAGAATGCAGTATCTTCTACTCTTGTTTTACCAATTTTAAAAGCCATTTTGTGTTTTGTGTACAAAAACCCATTTAAATTTAAGTGCCATGTCATTTTCACCTTTAGACATTTGAGTTCACACGTCTCGTAATCCATCATTGTTGTATCATTTTTCACGGGGAGCCATGTGCAAAGTACATTTCCTGAATGCTGAGGAAACCAAATAAGTTGAAATTGGGTTTGGAGAGTGTTCATATAGTTGGGAAACTGATGCGATTTTTAACTCATGTTTCCCCCCAATCATCAAAAGAAGTCGACTGTGTTAAATATAATAAATATAAGTGTCGATACACGATTCGTTCCCTTGTGGTTTGGGGCCCGAGGGTTTTGAGGGAATAATTATTCTTGTTTTCGCTACTTTTTTCTAATGTTTTTCTAAAATTCATTATAAAGATGATAAAAAAAATCAAATTTTTATCTTATACCCCGAAGAATTAATTCCTCATTCATTGTCATAGTTTTTTGAAACAACACCTGATAAATATGATTTCAATGTTATTGTTTCACTATGCGTTTCTAGAGTAAATTAAAAAAAAACATTTGCTTTGATTGTATAATGAAAATTATACAAATAATGTGTTTTTTTCACATAGTAATAATAATTTTTCAACATTTTTTTTTTTTTTAGAACAAAAGTTTTTCGTGAATTCTTTACAATACTAAATAATAAATTAATGGCGTAAATATCACGAACGAATTGCATTTGTGTAAAAAAAGCAATAATTATTCTTAATTTTTTTGTTGATAAAAATTTTACATCAGATTCATTCAAAAAAATTATCGAGTAAACATCTTCAGAAATTATGAATTATACAATGAACTAAATAGTATTTTGTAGGTAATAATTTTTGTTTTACTATAATCCTTGATACGAGATATCATAAACAGTAAAGACAGATCTCTTGTTTTAACGTAAAGAACAATACCGCATTTTTACACTACTCGCTTTGTTGTTATTTATTATTATTTTTTTTTTTACGGTCAAATAGCCTTTTGGATAATATTAACGTTGCGGTATATCCACTATCCAGTATCAACGCACCTATCTTTTGTCCCTTGTGTTTAATTAATCGAGTCCACCACAATAGAATGCTAGTGCCTGTGTATGAATCGTATGATAAAAATAATAATAATAACAAGTTACACGTAGAAAGAAAAGAAAAATAATGATCAGTGGTTTATTGCTAATGACGATGTTAACGTTGCTACAATATTATTGCTCCAGATAAAACGGGTTTTGGTCAACAGCCGAATACAAGAGGGAAAACGTAAGCTGCTTCTGGCTAAATCGTAGGTGTTATCAGTTTTGGCATACACGTGCGTTAATACGTATACTTGCGCCGACTGCGGCTACAGTGGCGGCGCCTTTATGTAGCCCACACTTAACGCTATACCGGGGCATACAAAATTAAATACTGGCTTGAGCAAGAGATACAGGGTGAACTTGATATTGATATATTATGTGTTTCGAACGCATGCATAATAATAATGTTTCTAAGACGTAGTTAGACAAGTACCTATGCCCACAGCTTTTACGTTATAAACACACACTCACACACACACACACACACACACACACACACACACACACACACACACACACACACACACACACACACACACACACACACACACACACATATATTTATTTTTATTCAACCGTCAATCAGGAAATTATTCGACCGGAGGACAAGATTTGCCAAATTACCATATAATCTCTAAAGACGTTTAGCATACAGAACGCGGTAACAGAAAAAATAGAGCCGTTTACGGTTTACACTATAGTATAATGTCAACGTTCCCGAGGCACTAGAGTGTACTTATTATTTAACGTTTGTATTAATACTATATAAAATATTTTAATATTTTAAATCCAGTTACTCCAGGTAGATGATTTGTAAAACCACCGTGAAGTGTATGTATGTATAATAATAATAATAATAATAATAATAATAATAATAATCGTAACACTATTAAACGACATAAGTTTTAAATATAACACACGTGCGCATAGAAAATAAAAATAAAAAATTCTGCTTAGTGCACATGCTTTGAATAACAACACAAATGCTAACTTTTTTATTCGATAACTGACTTACGTTATAAGAATTTCAATTTTCTATTATGAAAATATTATTCGTATTTTTTTTTTTTTTTTTTTTTTTTGATCATTTGGTCCGTAAAACTATTTAGCCGGTTAGGTAAGTAGACCAATTTAAATTTCTATAATTGTATTTTCCCAATATATAATATTGTAATTATGCAAGTTAGCGATGATAGTTGTATGAACAATAATATTATGTAAAATTAAAACAATGTTAATACTACAATATCAAAATATTCAAAAAACATTCAGTGACAAAGAATTAAATTTTGTAATTTAATCTTTTAATTCATATATCATACGTGTTTTTAAATGATACAGGCATATGCCATCGTCTTATTATACTAGAAACATGTATAGTTAAACCTTGGCTTGTTATAATATCAAACATACAGATCCAGTTTAGTAGTGTACCAGATTATTTTGATGAATTAGATATATATGATTATATAATATGCAGATTAGATAAAACACTAAAAAATAAAAACAATTTAACCTTAAATAATTTTTCTAATAAATATTTAAAAATCTAAATAGAAGGTAATGTTTTAGTAAAGTGAAGGTAATAAATTAAGTGAAAATGTAAATCAATAAATTTACAAAATATAGTAAAACTGCTATGAAATTGAAAGTTGAATCATATAACTAAACTAATTGTCTAACTGAATAACAATACACAAAATATCTCAAGTTATGCTTTAAACCAAGTTGCGAGTAAGAAGAAAACACCAGTGAAAACTTTAGAATCATAGTTAATAATTTTAATGTTACATTATTAATAAATAACCTTTTCAAAATAAAACAATTAGTTTGAAATACAAGCTGAAATATTAATCATCTTTCAATAAAACTAATATTGGACACCAGTAATTGACAATGTTATATACATATAATATACATATGTCTACGATATTCGATTAATTATACATGATAAGTAACAGTATATTTTGATAGACGGCTACGAATTGGCCACTCATTATAATTTATAAAAACTTGACAAAAATAAAATAAATATATAACTCTAGTATTTAGATAAATTAAAAACAATTAAAACTTGTCTCCATTCATTAATTTAATAAAAAATAAGTTTTGCTAAAAGCTATTTTGTTGCTTTAAAACATATAGATACGAGACTTCTCAACTTTGAAACACTTATTATTTATACGCCGCGTACATATAGGTTTACCGGAGTTTGCAGACGAGTGGTCCACTCGAAAAAAAAACAAGCTAGAGGGCAGCGAAAAATATATCCCTTTCCCTTTTTAAGCACCTAGCATTATGGCAGTTTCCGCGCAGAAGTCCATTAGTCACCATAGCCTTTTACACACATCCATCAGAGTCGCCCTCTTCACATCAATAGTATAATGATTGTATACATCACTGTACGCACCCCGTATGCCACGTATCGGTGCACGGGAGTGGGAGAAGGTAGGCAACTTTGACTCGTCCGCAATGGCCAAGCTCTCCTCTCTTCTCACCCGAGATAAAGAAGCCTGTGTACACAGTGCGATGTTGGCGGGTAGATAGGTATTGAGGCGTAGGGGTGTAATCCGTTTTTACTGGAAACGGATCAATTTGTCTAACCTTTGCCCCGGGGCTCGGTAAATATCGTCCAGTTTGGATTCGCTCTACCAGTGCAGTCGGATATATGTATCTGGTAGAAATAAATCGCTTTCGATTTTAAAAACTGTGCGTTCATACTGCAAAAGAAAGGATTTTCCGAGACGTATGAATTCTCTAGAGACCCCGACAATAAGTTTATTTTCCGATAAAGAGACATAGCGATTGTCAATCCGTTTGTTTTTGCTACGCTACAATATCCGTTTCGATGCAAACGGATAAGTCTCGACTTCCGACGTAAAACCGTATTTCCGTGTTTGCGTGATAAGTAAATATTTAGTTTAAAGGATAAACCGAGAAATGAGATTTGATCGTATTATATCGTTTATCGGCAGATTTTTAAATTGAAAACACTATTACAGATATAAACTTGATTTTTTTATTGAAACCAATATAATTATAATTATATACCTAAAAATAATTAAAGTGTTGACTATACAAAGTCGAAAGTGTATACATTTTTTATATAATTATAATGTACCTATAATTTATGCATTTAGAACTAAAATATATTTATTAAGTGTAAAAGTGTTATATAATCGAGATAATTATTCTAAAGATTTTTGAATATATAAAACATATAGTTATTGAAGATTAAGAAACGTGTTTATCATTTACAAGTAAAAAGAGCTTTTAAAGATTCAGATTGGTTTATGGTTTATTTTCTGTTGTATTCGAGTATAAAATACGTTTATTGTTTATTAATTATTACATCCATAATATTATGCATATTATGTAGTATATATTATAATTTACATGCATTATGAAAGAAAAAAAACTGTGGTGATTGTTGAAATGCATTAATTCTAGTTGTTTTACTCAAAAATTATGCAAATATACTCGTGAGCTTAACACTGGGAATAATAATATCATTAACGATTAACCATTTAAGTGATGAATAACGAATCTTATTTTTAAAGAATCAAATGGTTAAATGGATTGAAATTTGAGTATAAAATAAAAAGTAGCATTATTTACCTCTCAAGACTCAGTGTACATATCGACCATTAAATATTAAATAAAGTTTCAGATTTGTAGTTCAAGCAACCATAGTTTTATGAGAAATTTGTAGCCTTTTGCTAAATTTGATTAACAGGGGAATATATCAGAAGCCAAAATTAATTATAATCTCGAAGGTCTTCATTTAAATTTTAATCAAATAATCCGTGTTTAATTACAGGACTCACCTCAGAGGCTCAAAATAGTGAAGACTAAGGAGATGCGTGAATACATTAAATATTAATAATCAAACTTTAAGAAGTCTTCTTCCATTATGCTTTCAGTGTTACGACTTTGTTATTATACATAGTTTGCCTAACTATTAGCTTAAGTGATACATTTTCATAAGCTAAACATTATTGTTGTATAAATGTTTAATTGAAAAACAACGTTTCAAAATAAATACCAACCTATTTCATACAAATGATCTCATTAAATTCATCATATAATGAAATATTACTAAGAATTACAAAAATAATCTGTTTCAAATATTCGAATTTTGTTGTTTTACTATTATGAATGTTCTTTTTTATTTTGTATTTAAAAATTCCACATGGGCAAAATACAAATGATAAATATCAACGAAAAAAGTGTGTTTGAATAATAAACAATCTCGATTGCAAAAAATCGTTTTAATAGGTGTTTAAAGTATAATAGAATAAATTATATATCTAAACATTTATATGCTAATTACGATGTCTACGTTTATATTTATCGTTTTATCTGTACGTATATATTATACGCATACGAGTGTATAACATACTGGTTAGAGTATTATTTATTTCTAGATGTCATGTGTCTGAATTTTTTAATTATAAAACACGTCCAAAAACTACATTTTAAAATATTAAAATAATAATTCACATTTACATAAATATGAATGTTTCTTATAACATACGTGAGTAAACAAGACTAAAGAATATTGACGCTTAAGGCAGAGTACTAATTTTTAATTATAATTTATCTATCGTCGATGAGCTGACATCAACAAAAGTATATTGTACTAATAATGTAAATTAAATTAAATTAAATGTATCACATCAAAATAATGCACGAGCCAATTTTATTTAACTAATATTTTGTTATGGTTTATAGAAGGTATATAATAAAGTGGCTGGATTCATATTTTAAATTTATTACACTTTCGAGAAACATAACCATCACGTGCTTATAATATCAAAACGATGTAATACCTTATAATAGTTTTCGATTCGTATGCAAAGCACACTTTTAATTGTCTCGTTTATTGCCTGTTTCTTGAATACGATTCGATTACTTTGATCCTATGTCGTCGTTCGATGTTTAGTTAGTCTCTTAATCTCACAGCATAAGTCACGTTTGGGCAATAATGCAACCCTCCGACTATTTTTCTACCCAAACAACGTAGTGAGTTTATTGATAACGCTTCACTCGTGTTCGTGAATCATAAGCGAGGATCTCCTCTCCGTCGCGTCATATATGCCCGGTTTCTTTAAATCCTCACGATTTTTCAATTTCTTTTCTTTAATATTAATATCATACTAATTTATTTTTTCAAAAGAGGTCTGCATAAATAAACCATTTGGTCGACCCGTAATAGCACTTCACACGAAAAAACTCAAACAATATATCACACGATGACTAAGTGTCAAAAAAACAAAATAATATTTAAAAAAAAGAAATGCACACAAAAACAAGGTATATTCAATTAAAAAACGATTTAATAATTCACAATTGCACAAATGATGTATAGTTATGATTTTCATTGAAATCTCTTTCAGAAAAATAATATTAATCGAAAAATCATGTTAGCTCGCTATTCCATTATTTCGTACGGCAACTGTACATTGAGACACCATGCATCGAATACAAATGGTCTTTATATATTTCCGAAAAAAAAAGTAAGATTGGTTTTTTTGTTGACTTATTACTATAGAAAAAATAACATATAGACGAAAAGCATTTATTCCTTTATTCCTTTAGAGGTAAGACAGTAAATTATCGAACTAATAACATCGAGGAAGAAAAATAAAAACGTGCACTACTTTTATAGGTATACGAGGGAATAGATAAATTATTATAGAATACATCACTCAAACGTGCCCGCAGTGCACCGGCGCGCATATACTTTAAAAATTACGAGACCCGTAAAATAAGTGTTTATTTTTTGCAGAATTATAAGGTACCGTTTTAAACGTGCTCTGCGCACTCGCCGTCATACATTATCTGTAGCCCATTACTGTCATTATCGCTGCTGTTATCTTGTACGTATCTCCGCACAAGAGAGGAATAGGGAAAAAAATAATTACCTACCTTTACAAGCTTTCCGATGTGTTATGGGCTTAGTAGGATCCCTGTAGTATCCCTCCTTGCAGTAGTGACAGTACCTTCCGGCCGTGAAGTGTCTACACTTGAGGCACACGCCGCCGCTCACCCGTCCCGACAGCTTGTACAGCTCCATGTCGAACCGGCATCGTTTTGCGTGCTCATTGCAGTTACAAGCTGTAATCACATGGAAATATTTTATTATTATTATTATCATTGTAACATTTTGATATTCATTAAACGTTATTATATACACGGTGATAATTTATCTTTACAATGATTCCGTCCACGGCATAATTTAGTTACAGTATAGTACGGTGGCGTATAAATTATGTTCATTATTGTGATAATAATGTTGTATTGTTACGCTCGCTTAAAACAATGACGTCCAGGTGAAAAAATAAAACAAACAGATATAGATATAATTGGTATTAATATTTTAATTCGTTTAAAATAAAAACAATTACTAGTTAAAAGATTATAATTAGAATCCTTGGTCACTATTGCGTGTGTATCAAATATCTATACATATATATCTACCTGTAATAATATGTGTTTAAATACGTTAAAAATATTCAAATACCAGTAGGTTTATTTATATTTTCATACTGATTTGGATTTGTTTGAAGTAATGATGATTAATATTATGATTGAGTTTTTTAATATTATTGTCAAAATTTCCCCCAATTCTTTGATTTTCAAATTAATTGTCCCTATTGTTTATTAAATTAAATATTGCTTAAACATTATATACATATTTACTCACATAATATAAATACCGACGTGACACAATATTCAGATATATTTATTTTCACTAGCTTAAAATTATTGAAAGCGAAATTAATTTAATTTAAAATCTTACTATTATGTTAGTTGTATGTCTTTAACTCAAGTTTTAATAATATTTATTCTCAAAGACCAACTGTTTTGTGTGTTTTCGCTTTATAGTAAGTAATTGTGGATTTAAATTTCACAAAGTTCTGACTTCTTGACAAATTCACCTTCGTTTGCTCGTTAATTTTCGACTCGCGTTTATGGTTTGTTACACCTTCTGGTGGTATAATCATTACAAAGAAACTTCTAACGATTTTTGTCGAGTTTTGGCTTTAACGTTGAATTTTAAATATTCATTGGCGCATAAGAAAAAAAGCTTACAGAACACTGTTTTACCCAGACCCATCAGCTGGATAAGGAATAGGAACAATTATTTCTCTATGGTACTTTATAAATATTTTTGATTATTTTAAATTAAAAATATTTACTTAAATACTTAAATACTTTTACTTTATTTGCAATATTTAATAATTATTTAATGTGTATTTACATTTGTGTTTATTAATGTGAAGTTTGTGTCATTAATTTAATATAATCAAAATGTGTTTCGTAATTAGATAAGATTTAGTTAAATACCCAAAATAATATTTGTATTTATTTAAATTAAAAACTTCAAATTAAAAATTTCACAAGAATGAATTGTATAAGTTTATATTAATATTTAAATCATTTCACAAAAATTCGTAAATCACCTTAACTATTTATTTCTACGGTAAACCAGCGATAGCGGAACACCCGACAACTGTACTTTTTCAATTAGATACTCTTGAATCGAGTTTCTTATTTACTTTTTAGTAGGGTAGTAAATTATTTCAATTGTTAATTTTTGTTTAATTTTCGCCAATAAATTTTAGTTGTTTCTTCAACATGTTTTTGAAAATAATAATAATAATAACAAAGTCCTTATAAAATATTTTCACACGTTATTATGAAATATCATCATTCATTAATATTTATCATCAATATTGATAAAACAGTTCATAAATTAACGGACATAAAATGAAGCAAAAATATTCGGAGAGTATTAAATGGAATAAAACGTTTATGAAGAATGACGATGAACGAAAGATGATGATAAACGTCATGAGTTGTCATATATTAATACTCTCTCTATATATAGATGTGATATTTAGGGCCGGTTAGTGAATGAAACTGTGAGGGTTAAGGTTTAAAGAGTTCCGGTAATTCACAATATACCACCATATTCATCTAAGAATAAGTCAAAATGTGTATAAATTACAGTTTATACAAAAATTACATCGTTAACATTTTAGTTACAACTGAAACAACAAAAACTTCGAGTATGATGTTAAATTGCCATGATAAAATGATTTAAATAGTACTATACCGTACATACATAATACATATATTATATTTATTTCATTAGCAATAAATACAACCATTCAGAAATTTAATAACATCTTAAAGATAATTCCGTGAAACAGCTAAAAAAAATGTAATATGACCTGATATAATATTATATATTATTAAGCACGGAAAAAATATACAACTGTTCCTATAATTATACACGTAAAACAGGAACTTGTGAAGAGTGCGAAAATTTTCAGCTCGTAAAATTTATTTTTTAAACCGCATATAACAAAGTGCGTTAGTAATGAGATGGGACGAAATAAAGTGACCTGTACAGCAGCCATCGGAAGCGAAATCCGGGAGGATCGATGGGTATACATGTTTTGAGTCCATACAGACGTCAATAAGGTCTCAAGTTAATTGCTTGGCATTAAATCTTCCGTGTAAGTGAATTCTTTAGTGACGTCTTAGTCAATGTGATCGGATTTAATAATAATAAAAGAACATAAGATTCATAATCTCTTCGTGGATCATATGAAAAAATGTTAAATTTGCATATATTTATATGTTTATAAAGAGAGAAAGAGAAAAATAGAAGTGACGTTGTGGTACGACAAACGTTGATTATTTGTATTATGATTTGTAATTTTTTGTCTGATATTGGAATAGACAAAACTATAAAACAGTTATTTATTAATAAATAAAACATAAATTCTATTGATAATTTCAAAGAAATTTATAGCTTGAATTTGTATTTAGTAAAGAGTAATGAATGAGACTTGAGTTAATGTTATTAAAAATAATAATTTGAAACAAGTATATAAATACATTAGAGTTTAGCTTATAATTGACAATTAATTTAAGAAACTATTTTAGCGAAAAAGTAAAAAAAAATTAGCTCAATACTTTTCAATTTATGGCTTTAAATGATATTTACGTGTACCGACTACTGAATTTTCAACCTTAAAAACGAATTCATCATGTTTAATAAATAATTATGTAGGTTTACTTCAGAAATTTTTAAACTGAGTTATAACATCAACATAAATTAACTTATAAACTAGGGTTATTGTTAAGAATTTTCAGGTAGTCGTTCGAAGAAATAATCTAAGAAGTTCAAAAACAACCCGAAAATTAAAACATGATGAATACCAAAACTTGTATGAAATAAAAAGTAATTTGCTGTAATATAATTTTGTATCTACTCAAAATTATCTAAATAATGAAACGAAAAAAAAATTGTTATCTTTGTATTCAACAATGATAAATATAAAATTATTTATTCAAACTATCAATCCAATTGTCTTTTGTTTAAATAAAGTTTAACTTTTGCGCACAATGATAAGAGAAAATCAAGATATATATATATATATATATATATATATATATATATATATATATATATATATATATATATCATATTATAATATATTTAAGTACATAAAAGTAGTAATTTATTTGAAGGAAGTTTGTATTTATATATACACGAATATAAAAATATATACTGTATATTAAATTCCTCTCATGACACATAAACATTATAATTTATTGTATTTTTATTCAACGTTTTTTGAAGAAGTTAAATTTGTAATCCTTAGGTACCTCGAAAATGACGTAAAATATTACACTTGGCAAAGCCTATATGTCAAAATAATAAACAAGACATTGGATGAAAGACGAATCGTCTTAAAAATCACCGAAAACATAATACGAATTGAAATACTTTGAACAATTTTTAACAATCAAGAAAAATGATGTATGATTCAGAATCATACATATTTTTTTTTAAGTCTAATGAATACATATACAGAGGAAGAAGAAACGAAAATAAATTCTGGATAATCAGTCAAAACTGTAATAACTCTTTGGTAATCAAAACACTCGAATAAGCTATAACATATTTAATCTATGATTATAATAAGAAAAAAAAACAATTCATCATTGGTATTTTCAAAAGTTTACACAGCACGACAAACGCTATACCACGTGGAGGACGCTAGTGGTGTAATACACACTAATCGGAGAAAGAATCCTTTATTATTATTATTATTATTAACGATTACAAACAGTTTCATAGAGCGTCAACAATATTACAATATTACACTCACAGTTCAGCAGACGGATTATTGTCTATTCACGCTCACACTCATAGACGTGCGCACACCGTGTTCCTAAGTATATCTATGTAGGTACTCGGACGAATTATGATCTCGTATTTGCGTGCGTGTGTGAGCACGCGTGTTACTCGCACTTGTGAAACTTAACCGTGGTAGAAATCAATAGGTCCGTCCAAGGCCGTAGCCGGACCAAAGTTCTGGAGGAATAAGGGAGAGGGCTTAAATAAAACCGTCTATTAGTATGATTATATGAAAAAAAAAATGAATTACAAATTACTTTGAATATCATTGACGAAATGTTTATAGAAAATATTAAGTATAATATGAACCGTACGACGAAATGCTGATGAAAAACGATCATCAATAATAAAACATATTTATCGATTTGAGCGGTTAAAATAAAAAATAATGATTTCGTTAATCGACCATTATATACCACAAATAAAAAAAAAAAAAAACAATAATAAAATTAAATTGTGTGCTTTTGAAGCATTAGCAGTTAGCGGGCCGCGGGTTTCCGCGTTGAATAGCCCACCACATTGGACTATAGAAATACCTACATATTGTTACAACTTACAATAGAAGACTAAAACCGGTAATCAATTGATCACAGTTTTACATGGTAAACTATTACAATCAATTTAGTTTTATTGAATTGCTATTATAACATAAGATCGACTAAAAACATAATGAAAAATAAAAAATAAATTAAAATATACGAGGGTCTCGACTCTGAATCCCCTACTCCCTGAAATACCCAACTCATATACGTCGTAACGGCCGCGAAATTAGTCGTTGCGAATGGAGTGTGTGTGTGTGTGTGTGTGTGTGTGTGTGTGTATTTGTATACATATGTGCACGTTAGCGTAATGTAGTAAAGGCGGTAAAGCGCAGCGGCGATAACGTTACGCGTGACGGACGAACTCTCCTAGACGACGCGGTCGCACGCCGAGTGATGATATTGTTATTGCCGACTTCGTCTACGGTTAGTGGACGGCCGTGGAACGTAAACTATTCGCAGAGAGCGGCGGCGGCGGCGGCGGCTGACGATCGCGTGACGCAGGAGACGGTGCGGGCGGAGTGCGCGCGAGAACACCGTCGCCGCGGCCGCGAAGTGAAAACCCGGTCGCGGAGCAGGTAGGTATGATAATAATAATAATAATAATAATACGTATGCCTATAACGCACGCGTGTACGCGGTTTTTTTTCTTTTTTTTTTTTTTTCCTTCTTGTGAAGCACGAGAACAAACGGAGGATTGACTCCGCGGCCGAGCCCGAGGCGGCGAAACCGAACGGTTTCTTTTCGGTCGGAAAAAGCAGCGCGTGCGTCAAGTGTTGGTATATTCCGCTATACAACACGTGGTGTACCCACTCTGCTCGCGGGACATCGGCGAGACGAATTTTTCGTGATCGGCCCCGATAAGAACTTTTCGATCGGCGCCGTGTTTCTTAGGATGAGTGCGGCGAGTCCTATATCGTTGCCGCAGAGCGAGAAAGCGTTCGTACGTGAAAAAAAAAATCATAAATTAATGCATGTACCGGCGAAGCGATTTATAAACACAACGGAGATTGTTATCGATTGTTATCGCGCGCAGAGATTTCGACGGGTTTAGGTCGACTGAAAAATGATTTCATACGTTTTCTAGTGCGGCACAAGTGTTTGAACGTGCGCAAACAAAAAAAGCTTTATTGCAGTGTTACATTAGAATAATATAAATTATTTAATGGAATTCTCATCGTGTTGAAGTTGGGTTATTCAAAACGAACGGAGCGAGTATGAGTAAACATTAATGTTCGAAATAGTAAATAAATGAACATATGTATTGTTTTTAAAACACAGATTTCACAATATATGTCTATAGATTCGAATAATTAAATACGTTTAGAAGATTTGTTATTGTTCTTAAAAAATTCAATGATATTTCTTAATTTATATAGTAAGTATAGTCTGATGTTTGATAATATAGTGCATGATTCACAATGTATCACATGTAAAATATATGATTATCTCGACGAAGATACACAGTATCACATAAACATAATAACTTTCTAGTACTACTCAGAATGCAAAATAATATACCTTTGAGAGAAATAATTTAAAAAAAATATTTGGGTTACGATTTTGATCATTTAAATAAAACAGCACATACTTATAATGATTTATTGGAAAATAAAACGCAATTTAATTGGACCGAACTTTTATAATGCTATGTTCTTATCATGGTAAATGTTGAATATACTAAAATAAAGTTTAGTGCTGAAAGGAAACAGGTCAACAGTATGATAGCAATTAAGTACTAATCACGACACCCCAAAACTAGACTCTTTAATGAAAGAAAATTTAACATCATGAAAAAAGTAAAGTTTTGATGTAAAATATTGTATGATGTGTTTGCAAAGTTCTGGTAATAATTTTGTGAAACAATATGCACTAAAGTTTGAAAGTGGAAATAAACGTTTTTTTTTTATCCGGAGGTAATATTCAAAGAACTCGAGTAGAGCAATATTTTATTAATTTTGGTACTGAAAATAAACGGAAGGTTTATAAATATATATACATAATATACAAAAACAAAAACTAACTAAAGAGTAAAGATATTGTAAAACACGGTTCAAAGTACCAGTATATACAAAAAGCGGGTACCTAATTTAAGTTTATTGTTTCAGAAAATGTAAGTTGTTTTGCAACGAATATCTAAGATTTTATAAATACACGCACACAATGAATAATTATTTCGAACAAAATGCTTTATACTGAAAATCTTCAACCAAGAATCTAACATAGTACGTATTTTCTTGTCGTATCATATTTATATTACACAATAAGTAAAATAGTATATCTCTATTGTAAATATACTCATTGGAATATCTATAAAAAAAATGGATAGTGATAAGTTTGTTACATATTATCGTTTTGTATTAGGTTTTCCAATACAACGTTTTCCAATGTACCAATTATTTGTATTTTCACAAACAAACATACAATGTAAGCTATTTTAATTAAGAATTTAATAAAATCACTGTTATATATATATACATATATTATATAGATAGATATATAACACTTCATTTTTTTTTCATGATCGTCTGTAAAGCTATGTATAAGCTAACTTTACAAAAGATGGTCATTATTAATTATTTGGCAGACTACTGTTGTTGTCTACCGTGGCCGCTAAAAACATCGGGTGTAGGCGCTTCGAATACAGAAAAAGTCCTTACATATCTATTTCGAGACACCGGCTTGGCGATCTTCCATTGAGGAAACAGAGAATGTGGCTTTTTTGTCGATATGACTCTTTCTTCTCTCCTTCTCTTTTTGGGGCCTATTATGACATCTGCAGTGATCTTGATTAATGACAACATCCTATATACTGAACTATAGAAGAGGCCGAAAAACAACAAATGACCTAGAAAAAAAGAGGTTTGGGAGATGGAGACCCTCGGAAAGCTCGATAAAATGTCCGCCCTTCGTTTTTGGTTCCGGAAACAAGACAGACGGCGTTATTGGGCTATTTGTCAACGCGATATTTGTCACAAACTTCATTTGACACTTTATGAACGGGGATATTAATATATTTTTTTCAATTAAAATTCTTGAACTTTTGGACAGCTGGCAGACAATAGAATCATTTGACGAAGATAAAAAGTCAATCACTTCAAAACATGATGTGTAACTCAAAATTTAAAAGTACGCCCTATTAAAATGTTAAAGTATGAGCAATATTAATTATATTAATTTTTTATGAACTCTTTTGATGAGCTTACGTATTTTAAAGCCTAAAATTAAAATTGTTGGATTAGGAAAGAAAAATGTTTACTATTTTAATCCGATAATGTTATTAAAGTAAATACGTTTATGTGTTTATAAGCCATTATATCACCTAGATATTCTTTCAAATACCATCTGTTGAAACTATTCCCTTGACAGTTACGAAGTTTTAAAACATAGGTATAAAATGTTCAGATTTAGAACCAAGAAAACTAAAGTATTACATTTTGCTCTTGGGAATATTAAAAAATATTTTTTTAAAGAAACTAAACATTTCCATACAATACATTCAAAAATCTCAAAATATCTTTAATACATCACCATCTGACTATCTAATAACTTTTTACTCATTTTATTTGTGACAGTGAATGTAGAAAGTTTAAAATGTAATATTAATACATAAAACATATAACCTCTGTAAAAACACTTTAAAAAGTATTTATTTTTTGTAATTATTTTCGCAAATAATTTAATTAATTAATGAAATACACTTAATACTGCTAAATAATATGAATCATAGGTATTACCCAGTTAAATAATCTGCTGACGATTAGCATAGTAATTACGTATTGAAGTGCATACTATAATGATGTGTACAATACTACAAAAGTCGATACTACATTAATTATTTATTTTTTGTTTTGACCAAAAATTGAATAAATTTCAAGTATTATGATTTGTTATGTATAATGATTAATGTATATGTAAATAAGTGATTTCATAAAACTTATATCATTATGTATTTCAGCTATTCCTTTAGGTGATCTCTAATAAACGAAATTTATTTATTTATATTTTTCATTGCAATATCCATTGAGTAATGGCAGACCCCCAAGAAAACTGCACGTTATTAGTTTATATATAATATAAAATATAACTACTTTATACTTATAACTATATATAAATATACTAAGAGTTGGAAGCGGTTTTCGGCATAGATGAGAAAAGGGGAAGAAGAGACGGCTATGGCGAATTGTGTGTAGTAGAAACATCGACGCGTGTAAAAAGATTTTTATGGATTTCCGAGACCGTTCGAGGGTGAAATTAGTTGCCGGGGGAAATATTTTCCTTTTGTGTGTGTGTGTGTGTGTGTGTGTGTGTGTGTGTGTGTGTGTGTGTGTGTGTGTGTGTGTGTGTGTGTATGTGTGTAGAAATAAGAGCTGGAAATGTTTATTTGCTCCTTCTAAGTTTGAGTAAACTATTGAGTCTACTTGTAAGTAAAGATGAAAACAAATCAAATCATGATTTTCGACTACTCACAACCATTGGTTGAAAGCGATGGTAAAAATTATTCTGATTCTCTAAAACTTTCCTGGGTACATTTTGAGTTAAAAACTTTTGTCAAGTAAATTATTCCATAAAGAAAGTATCATTTTTACAAAATATAAATTTCATTTAAATTATTTCTTTGGTATAATTAAAAAAATAATAATAATATTAACTATGAATTTGAATATAGCAACTAGGCAGATAACTATAATAACATTTATGATAAGAATTCATAAAATTATTTGTATTCCTTATGGTTTTCGAAACAATTATTTACTTCTTTCATAGGTAAGTATTCTTCTTTCTCAAAGTCGAACATAGTCGTGAAAATTCAACTCCGTGTGTATGGATGAGAAACCAAATCGATCTGTCATATGAAATATTTTTGATTGGCTAAATAAAGCAAGAAAAAGAAATGAAATAAAATATAAATTCGATTTTTCTTATTATGAATGGACAAGTTTAAATTGTTTTTAAAATAGAAATAAAACAAAAACTAGATTCTATATGGATACATTAAGAACAAATTTCGAAAATAACAAAATTGTGAGTTTGTCAATTTGATTTATACTGTGTAAAATTATAGAATGATATGTCAATTAACGACATACCCCCGAAGGGAGGGGATCGAATGTAGTCCCCGAGGCAGATGAAACGGTCAAAGGTTTACGACCGTTAATTGAAAAGTCTGGTAAACGCTCGGGGTGCGATTAACAGACGAATACCATCCTCCCCGAGGGCTGACAAATATTTCTCGGTGTAGCCTAGATTATCAGCGCCATCATAGAACCTTACAGGTGCTTTTTGTTCTCATTAGCATAACGCCTGAGCATATATACATTTGCACTTGACCGATATCGTTGAGTGTTCATTGTTGTATGACGCGCACTCCAAATTGGGATTTCGACAGATGTGGATACCGCACATTTGATTTTCAAGTATATGAGCGCCTACGAGAAGTAAATGACCCTCTTTTGTAAAGAATAAGTTTACCACACAGAGTGCATATCTGGATAAATGAGATCCACGTCAAATTGTGTAAATAAAAAAGTGACCCTTTTATATCTAACATTTGAATTTATTATAAATTGCAGCATTTAGATGAAGTTTTGCATTCCAACAACAATAAAACTGAACCAGAACTTTCCACAAATAATACAATTGAATAATGAATAATGTCAATGTTGTTTTGTTTCATTCATATAGTTGATGTATTTAAATTAATTTCTACTAAATACCGATATATTTTAAATTACAAATCATTTTTATTTAAATATTACCAAACAAATACCGAAAATTAAAAATTCTCTCTGACTATTTACAGCAATAATATTATCAAATCATTTTTTCAATCCAACTTGTAGTAGATCATTTAATTCTTCTTTCAAAAAAAATATTTTAGTCAAAGTTTAACATGAAATGATTTTGATAAAATAAATCGCTCAGTGAATATCAAGGATTTTTTCGTCCGAGTATAAATAAGTATATATTTATATTTGTATGGGCGTCTTTCTTTAAAAGCAGTCATAAAATGTAACGTATTTTATTTCTAATATGGTATTAACTCATGAATCAATGTTAAGTTTTGTAAGGACATTTTAGACCACCCTAAATGCTACATTGTAATATATAAATATATATATAATATATATATATCTTAAATAATTAGTTGGACATTATAATATTTTTGAGCTGGAAAATTAAATTCAAAGAATTCATGGTAATTTTCGACATATTGAGCATCAGAATGTTGAAAAATGTTTTGAGTTTCCATCATCTTAATTAAATGATGGCGTGAAAACATGTAGATATAAAGCGACCCAATGTATTCTTACGTGTTTATAATTGAGGAACAACAATTATTCTACGTACACAATACTTAAATTAGAACGCATGGAATGCACCAAGATATACAAATTGTTAATTTCATTTTGAAGTCGAAACCCAGGGTATAATTAAATATATTTTTAGCCTTCAATTTATTTAATAAGTTAAACGTACCTAAATAAATACCTAAATAAATACCTAAATTAAAATATCAATATTCGTACACTTATTAGCACTAATTGTCATAAATATCATTAATTTAGTCCAAAAAAAATCTTGTAGTATTCAACAATAATAAAAATAAATGGTTAGAACACGTTTTTCAGTTGAATTATGTTTTTCTTTTTTTTTTTAATTAATTATTAAAAACTCTTTCATTTTAACAAAGATTATTTTTTATGTTTAAATGCCTTAATAACGTGTTTTTATGAAATTGTTTAAACTAAACAATTAAATATAAGGTTTTATCTTCAGTAAAAAAATATAACCTCCACAAACACACCCAAAACAAATATCCTCATTCAATATTTTCATTCTAAATAAAAGAATTGTAATTTACAAAATAATGTTTAAGATATCATATCCAACGCAAATAAAACTTAACTACTATAACTTGCTGCTTGTGACGAAAAATAAAAATCATAAAACTCACCTGAAACAACAACAAATGTCGTCAGGTTTCGAAAACAAATAGTTACTTTTCTAGTATAAAAAAAATATGAACTTAAATTTATATGATTTGGCTTGAAAAATCTATAATATTTAATTCAAGTAAATATTATCAAAATATTGTTTTTACTTAAACCAATGCATCTTTTAAATACGTTTTTATTACTTGAATCAAGGTACTATTGACTATAGTTTTATTATTGATGCATATTTTCTGAACTTCTAACATATTAATGATTTTTTAATGTTGATAAAATTATATCGATGTGATATTTAACACGATATCTATATGAATTTGAGCTGTGCTGTATCGTGTTTCTTTTTATTAAAATAAACGTACAGAACACATAAAGGTACGCCATAATAATGGTTGTAATTTTTGACAAGTCAAAGCAATAAATCTCAACACCTCCGTGGGCTATTAAATTGCCAAGTCTGCGTGACCAATTAATATGCAAGAACTCAGAACTTAAAGGTATAGATGTGAGAATATGAAAAAGACTTCAGGTGTGGTCTAACTATATGAGTGACGTAGTACACAATTTATAATCATCACATGTAATAGAAGATGTCTTGAAGGCGTAAAGTAGTGGTAGTTTTCATAATAAACAATTCAACGTAGAAGTGTTTCATGGCAAAATTTTAAATTTTCGATATCACATTTCATAGAAGGTATCTGATGGTAAATCTTTGATAATTTATATTATATTTTATAACATATTATACGCCACAAAATGCTTTGCAAACTTCAACTAGTTACAAAAATTACAGCACCAAAATCTTTAAAGGTGACAGAAAAAATAATTTGGAGCACACAATCAACAAAAGTTTAAAAAAATATAAGATATTAAAGTATTTAATGATTAATCAGAATTTGTCATATATTTTTTCAAGTAATTAAATAAATATTAAGTAGTTTCTAATTTTAATAAACTAATAATGTATATCAGTTTATATAATTTTAATAACATTTAGACTAATAAGTAAGCATGAATTTAAAAATATGGACAGAGTTCATTTAAATCGAGAAGTTTATTAAACAAAGCACAACACCCACATTTATCATCTCAATCTATTTTATAATCGATAAACATAATAAATATAGTAGTTATTACACATTTAAGAACCATACTTATTAGTTATTAGCTTCATTCGAATTTATTAATTTTTAAAGACGTAAACCTAAATCATTTTACAAGTATATATGTGGTTTTATGAAAACAATAACTATCACAATGAATTATTTCAATTTTAAGTTATTATATTTAAAATATTTAAACCAATTCATTTATATAATTTATAGAAAGTTACACATGTAATTTTATGGATAATATGGTAAATATATATATCACAGGATAAAAAATGGTTTGCATTGTTTCGAGTTCATATTTGGCAGGGTTAGATAATTTCATAATAAAAAAAAAAAATATATAAATACATAAAAAATGTTGTTCCAGCTATAAACGACCAAGGGAATTATTATTACTAGCTGTTACAACCACCGGGGCAATTGTCGAATCCGCAGTATTGTTGAAAAACTACCCACTCTGGCTGAAGGGGGAAACGCGAGCCAGATAAACGCGTTGGAATAATACGGGTTTACACGTTATATAGGTATACCATTTGGTTCAAGAGCACTATAGGGCCGATCCGGATTGTTCAGGGAGTCACGATGTTACGACTCAATTATGCCGCCTTTATAATTATTACCGCCGTCGTCAGAGAGACGGATTCCAAGACGTCTGTGCTGTGTTTATCATCATCCGGCGATAGGGTCGTCTCGACGAGGTTTCTACCACTGAGTTCATGAAAACAGAAAAATCATATCGAGGGGATGATGTTTGGCCGCGGGGTCGATTCAAAATGCACCCCAGCAGAAGCTGATGCCGCCCCAACGCACACACAAACTGCCCGACGAATATCGTTTTAATTAATTCGGATGAAATACAATAACATGTAAATCGAATCGGTTCGCGTCTCCCTTCGGCACGGTACGCATCACGCACTATCGCGGCAACGTCCCCGGTGGAATCGTTTTGGATTAAAACAGTAATACGACGTTCGCGCCCTTCCTGTAAACGGGACAGAGAAACGAAATGAAAAAAAAAAATTCTAAACCGCCCCCATCCATCATTTCCGAAGAGCGAATGATATCACCATCGATGTATTGATTGATGATGATCGCGAACACGCGCGCGCACGCGTGGCGTACGGGCATTTAATGATATTGCAGTCGCGTAGGTGATAATTTGCTAGTATTATGCGCGCCAGTGTTCGGTCACCTTAATAATTGTACGAGCAACAGCTGCATATTATACATTTATACACACACACACACACACACACACACTTGCATACATACATATGTGTATGTATATCAATGATCCAGAATACATCCCCTGCTGTACACTCGTAACCGACATTTAGTCTAAACTAACGGACGGCCTTACGTAATCATGCCGAAAAACCCATTATGTCTCCTATTATGTTCAGTACTTTGGTAAGTATACTCGGTTAGGTCCTAGCAACTAGAAATTCTTATTTTCGGTACGTAGGTGTTATTTAATAAATGACCGCTAATACACTTCCGGACGTACAAAGCCAGGACTAAGTATAACTCCTCTTTCGTTTTGGACGGTATGATTAATTTGTTAATCAATATATAATAATTATGACACTTAGAAACTAGATATGTCTCATACGTATTTTTAATTTTAGAATTTAAAATGTAAACGTTTCAATTCGTTATTATAAATGTTTGACACAAAACAGAGTGAACGTTGTGAACTATGAAACGAAAAAAATCTCGAAGACAATACTAAAAATTCTCGACAAAACGCGATGGAATCACTTAAGTGCATCTGCTATTCATAATAATAACAAAAGTGAATCTTCATTTTAATTAAAACAAACGGGTATATATTTTGTGAACGGTGTCTTGTTTTTTTATTAATTGTTAGGTATGAAAAAAATTCAAGACATACATAAGAAAATAATAAAAACCTTCAAACTATAAATTATACATTTAATAACAATCATATCATCACAGTGACCAATGCATAGATGTAATCGTATAGTGAACGTACCTATTGGATATTAAATAAAAATTCAGACATTTAAATCATCATGTTGACGATGTTGACGATTCTCAATAATAATGTGTGCACGCAGTGTCACTCAAATAATTCTACGTATTAGTTTAAATACAATCACTGAATATAGATACAAATAGATATTAATTATTTATTATCCTTTGCATTTATAAACAACAATAAATATGGCCCGAAATACGAGTCATAATTCAAACATCTCACAAAACTTTGTGCATAAACTAACCCGTAATAATTTCCAATGAATAAATAATAAATTCTACTAGTTATTAAATTTGTTGTACAATCTTCGCAACATATGTTCTATGTATCTATACGTATAAAATATATCATAACATATATTATTCCGTTGCGTAATTGCAGCGTGTTCCAAATATTTAGCATACATTCATAAAATGTATAAAATCAATGCCAAGCGTTTAATTGCAAGAAATTCTTGTACACCTGAACACACCCGTCGCGTTTTATTATTATTATTATTATTATTATTATAATCATATATATATATATGCATGTATGTATTGTATATGCTATTATTGCATTTATATAATGTACATATCAAAACCAACGAAAGCATTTACTCGGCCGGAATTGATTTGTCGATAGGCAGTGTAGATCTCATTAGAGCGAGCAAGTATTCATGACTACAAAAGGCTCGCTGGTCCGGACAAATATAATTAAATAAATCCGAGCCAGTTGTAATTGCTTGAAACAATGGGCAGCCATAGGGGACAGGTAAACGGTGGCTGACGGGCGTGGAGCCGAATATTGCAAGCATCCGGCCGTTGGTTAGATGTGACCACCAAAAGGTGCAGTTTCAATGTCTTTCGCCGTCTGCGTATTTAGTAAAATACTTGAGCATTTTTCACTGTTACAAATGCTTTTCATCCCGTGAAACCCTCTGTCTAAATTAATATCCAGTTCGTTACTTCTTTATTATCCGGTACCAAGGAACGAAATCCACCAGCCATTCATTATAAAGTAGATTTCAAATACACGCGGAATAAAAAAAAATCCGCCACTCGCCTGTTTCATTTTTTTTAAATTTATGATGTCAGTCGTAAACTCGTAAATATAAAGAAAAGAGGGGGAAATATGTTTATATTTAGGTATTTATAAAACTCCACAAATCTTAATTTTTGTTTTTATTAGATGTTCACTTTTTCCTCACTGTTAAACGTTAATGAACAAATTTGAACATCAATAACACAGAATATAGTGAACACTATAATAATCTCTGAGAATACTATTTTAAAATTATGAAAAGGAATTTATTACAATATTTTAGTTTGTACAACATTTAGTTTACCTACGTTATATCAGTATATTTTGATGTATATATTTTCATGATTTATTTTAAAATATAATTTTGATAAGAATTAAAAAAAGAGCCTGTATGGTAATTTGTAAGATAAAACTAATGATTATGATTTTTGAAAATAATCAGAATTATTTCAAGTTCTCTTAATGACTTCATTCGATATAAGAAAAAAAATATTGAACTTTTTTTTAACTAATTCTTTTATTTTAAAATTTATTTTATTTTAAATCGCACAATTTATCAACTTACGAAATATTTTAAATTTGTTATTTTAAAGTATACGATTTCAAAGCATTTTTAAAGTGTGCTTACATAAAAGATTACAACAATAATTTATCTCCCTTCTGCTAGAAAATGCCGTAATAAATAAGAACTTCTAAGATCATAATTATTAAACTAGCTGAGTGACATACATTGCTTAAACTTATCTTTATATTGACTTAAATGTATTGCGCTTTAATTAAAATTAATGGTTGTCCTTACTTTTCTCATACAAATAAACGCAACACTACTGTATTTATTTTGAATTAACCAAATGGTTCGCGGATTTTCCCTTATGAAATAATTTTAACGCGTATGCATTTATTTTCTTCTTTTGTACAAAATATTCACTTTACTTCTTGATAAACAAAATGAAAAATTGAACTACTTCAAATGATTTTATACCAATTATGTGGGGCACAATCAAGATCACACAAAACTACATTAGTATGAGAAACAGTTACGTATACAATTTAGAACGAAACAGACATTTAATATAAACTTGACGCTTTAAAAATATAATAAAATTGAAATTCCGTTAGAGCAAATGCACCATAAAAATGGTTTAATGGTGATTTTATTTGAAGGTCCCAATGTGGTAGTCACGCAATGAACAATACTTGAATCACTAACGAAGAGAACATGTTTTTATTCTCTAGTCATTCAAAAACAAACACCGACCACGTATTTAAAGAATTTGGAAGTATTCTATTGTTTTTTTTACGCTACTGGTCTATATAGATTTTTATCTTGAAGAACGAGAGAGTAATTTTTTCAGTAGTGTCGCTACATCTTTTAAGGAGTCCATTGTATACGAGTGATCATTTTCAAAGTAAATTTTGAAACCTTTGTAACGCCGATAACATAAAACATATAATTTAACACTTGATTGATTGATTGATTGATTTAAAAACATTAACGATCACATTTTCCTCCGTGCAGTAGCATAATACTTATACCCTTTAACAATAGTTATTTTATAACGTTTATGTGTTGACAATAAACAAATAAGCCAAAGTAAATAAATAATACGATAAATCTATCGTAATCAATTGTAAATATTCATGTGTGTATTGTTAACATTTTACGATTTTAACATTATCTTAAGAATTCAAGACTAAATAATTGCAGCAAAACATTTTTTTTTTTAATTCGAGTTTATCACAATAATTATTAATCATCATCTACCTATTTATAAGAGTGTTGAATGATCGATATAAATGTTAAACAATGTGTATTTGCCCCCAAGCACATATTTAGAGAATGCTTTGTAAATGCCCATATAATATACACTATTACCAATTCATAATTTAACGCAGATAAATCTCTGTGTTAAATGTACAAATATAAAAGCAATACATATTTTAAGTATTATAAAACGCATTCCTCTATAATATTAGAGACACTAAATCTATCGTAATAGATATAAGAGAAAGTTCATCGACTATTTTTATCTGAAATCTTTAATCCTCATAATCGCGTTTATCCATTACAGTAAATTTATGTTCACGGATTACTTATATAAAAATATAAAGACATGGAGTATTTATTACAATAATTCGTAACTGTTATTCAATCAGAAGAGTTATGAACTGCGAGTGTATACTAGTAATTTTTTTTTTTGTATTTATAACATTTTTTATGAAAAACAAACATATTTATTAGTCATTGTAAAGCAATTTTTTTTATTCCATTCACAATTAAAAATTTGAAAAGTAATAAATTCCATCGTTGTATTACTTTGAATTGTTTCATTTTTTATGAAAGCATTATTATGTCAGAAAAAAAATTAATTTGTCAATAATAACATTTTTTGCGTATAACAGAGCAGATTTGTATAAATATTTTACAAACAAAATTGACAGTGAATTTTTTTTCAATTGATTTCATAATAATTTCTAAAGCAAATAAATATTTATTAAATATCATCTATAACTACCATTACATTGTTTGATGTTGAAATCATTAATAAAAATACAAGGAAAAATATTATTTTAATTTTACGTTAGCATAATCTATAATGGTTATATTAATTGTAATAATTTATAACAAAAGTCTTTTTAACATAAAAACAACCAGAATGATTTCATGCTACTTTTAAATTTATTAGATAATATGTTTTTAAACAATAGTTGATAACCGATAAGTAACAAATGTTTTAGAGTCAAAATCACTTAAAATACTATTACTTATCATATTATTCTAGATACGTTTTTGTTATTTGATTCTTCTATTCGACAAAAGTAAAAATATAAAAATATATCATAGAGGGGGATCGCGCTATAATTATGCTTATTTACAAACGTAATTGCTGTTTTATATTCATCAAGGGATTATTTTAATTTTATAAACATAGTTATATATTTTAAATAATATAGTAAATATATTTAAGTATGATTTTATACATTAAAATATAATTTATACCGTTATATTTTTAACTGTTAGATAATTTTTATAGTTTTAACTTTTAATATAGTAATAATAAACCTATATAATTTTGTAATTTTAGTTGGATGCTTTATGATTTATAAAATCACATACTGGACATGAAACATAAACTATTTAGATATTATTTAGTCATTATATATAATACTTATATAAACTCATTCAACATAATTTATATTGTAAACAATTTTTTGAAACGAATAAAAGAAATTTAAATGTACTGATTTCAGGATCATAAAAATATTAAACATAAAAATATCTATTATACATTTGCATGCTATCTGAGTTTAAAACATGTATGAACGTATGAGTTTCGGCTCAAATAAAACCTATGTTTCTGTGGATGTTGAACATTGACTTTATAATACACATGTCTCAAAAACAATTTTGTATAAAAATATCAAACTGAAAGACATTTTGACCGTAACTCTTTCGTAACAATATGTGTTCTTCCGAAAAACATCCCCGATGACCGGGTTGCGATTACATTGTCAAGATGATGAAATAGAGAGAGAGCAAGAAAAAAAGAAAGAGAGAGAAAGATAGATAGAGAGTGAGAGAGAAAAACAGAGAACTTCAATCCTATATTGGTTGTGGGCTATGGGGTCAAAAGGATCACAAACACAAACGACCGTAGGACTAGACTGCTTGGCGCGACATACAACAATGGCTGATTTATTATTTATTGTACATGCTTATAATATTATGTGTACCATTTATGTGCAGGATATACGTACGTCTGTCTCTTTTAAATACAATAAAAATAAAATAAAAAGGCACGCGATGTATCCGAACACATGTGCGGCCAATGAGTGTTCCATGTGTACAGGACTTCTTTCCATGACGAAATTGTTGATTTCACGCATTCCGTGTATTTAAAATACGCGTTTTATGTATATAATGGCTAAGGATGTCTGGAACAAAATTTATGACAAAATGCGAGTTTGTTTGGTCGATAAAATACGAAATTTCGAACATCCCTAGTCTTTAACATTAGCACTATACCTAACCTTAACGTCCCTGCAACGTTCAAATTGTTAAATAAATAAAAAAAAAGTATTACGTATTTCGGACTTCAGACACATGACGTATGCTTAGAATAAGTTATTTTTCTTTACCGTCTGAATCGCCAACGAGAGTGGCGAGACACTAATGAAACGTAGGAAGAAAAAAAAGACTTTACGTCTGAGTACTTGTTGAATACAAATTGGAACTCAGTTGGCCGGTTTTGCTATACGAGGTAAAAGATGTACCCAGAAAGTAACTTTTTTCCTCCGTTAAGTAAAGATAGAGTCTTTAACCGACTTACCGACGGAGTGCTAAAACTGCAATTGATTAAAACAAAAGTGTTATTAAACAGCATTTTTAAACATAAATACTACTTTTTTTTCGTCCCACAGCAGTACATAATATTTTTTAATAACTACGAACTTATCAACAATCGTAGAATATATTTTTAACTAAAAATTACATAAGAACATGTCTGATGCTATACGAGTTATATTACGATCAAATATCTACACTATTATTTAAATTTAAGTGCCGCACTATAAATTATTTAAAAAAAAGAAAATTAGTAAGTTAAAATATACTTAAGAAATTTTGTACTTGACAGGCATACAATAATTGATTACCTATCAAAAATAATGACATGCAATTTTGAAACATTTGACCACATTTCTGAATTGGAACATTGCATATTTGGTCAAAAGATAATTACTTAATTTTAAATACTAAATTATTTACAAAAATGCATTATCAAAGAAATATCTTTTATTTTAGTTCTGATTGATGACCTTATTACAGTAGGTAGGAAGCGAGCCATTTTTGGTACCTTATAGAAAACTAGTATATTAATACAGCGATCGGTGTATTAGATGTTTATAAAAAGGTATAAAGTAAATGTAAGATGAATAACTTGTTTTTTGTAACTATACATAAAAAAATATTCAGTTTTCAACACATTATTGAAACGTAATAACAAATGTTAAATCGACAAATATATATTTTTATTTAAATGTAGGTTGATTAGATTATTATTGAGTGAACATGTAACAAGTCAATAAATAAATATCTAAATTGAATACTATTTTACATTTTAACATAGTATTTTTAAAATTGTATGATTTAATATCCTAAAATGTCAATTGAAAATAATGAAATTCACGAGAACATAATACATTACATCATCAGCATGTACTCGTATGTTGAAGTGAATGGTAAAACTTAATGATATTAATAAGTGACTTTAAATATAATTTTACAGTATCTATACAAAATACATTTTTTAAGTAAATAATAATATTCCTACTTTTTGTATACATTGGTTTGAATAAATTTTATGTTATATATATATATATATATATATATATATACCCACACGCAAAATTAATATAAAAAGGTAAAATATTTGTTTTAATCTTAATCAAACAGTGATTTCAAAAACATATAAAAGTATACCAACTCCTCAAAATAAATTAAATAACTTTACGACAACGGGTATACTTCAGTAAATATAGCTGCAAACTTTTTGATGGAAATTTTAAAAGCCAAATCATCCATAGATCATTTCATGTCAAAAAAAAATAACAAAGTAAACAATTAAACAATATCATCTACCACACAAAAACTTTTAAACACTCTTTTAGTGTGAAAATTAGTTTTGAAACAAAGCGAAATTGATTTAACATAATAAATTTAATATATATTTTTATACTATATAAATGATATACTCTAACTACATTGAACATTCTACATTTTATATTACAATATCGACAGGAAAATATTGCGACTTGTAATAAAAGAACAAAAATCGTGCAGGTGTATTTTGCAATTTGAGTAGGTGTTAGTGGCTTAGGCCATTTTCATTTCCGAGGAGGTATCAATAATGTAATCTACAATACAATAATACGTATTACACCTCGACGAGGCGGATACAGAGGTTAAATTACAAATGATAATAATCTGTTCAAAATTACATGTCTTACCTACTGTTACAATTTGAAACTAATTTCTTTTTTGTTGGTAGAAAAACTTTTTTTATTTAATAAATTTAATTTAGTTTTTAAAAATTTATAAAAAAAAAAGGAACTAATAGAATTTGGATACGTAAAAATGTAATAAAATTAAAAAAATATTCATTTATAAAATTATTCAGACTTAAATAGTAATATCGTATCTAATGAAAATCATCTTAAAAAAGTTTTCAACATATAATTTGGATGATTTTAAATGCCTCTGAAAATACAAATTAATAATATATTGTTTGATAAAATGTTTAATAATTGCAAAATTTTAAATTATGTATTAACCTTCAATTTTATCAAAAATACTAGCATATTGACAAATCAGTACTGTACTATCGATATTAATTAAACAAGACTATTAAAGTGGTAAGTGATTCAATAATCATAAGTCATTATCACAGGTCTATATGGCAAGAATTAAATGAAATTTATTATTAGGACTTAACTCATTTGTTGAACAATAAATTGAGTTTATTTCTATCCGAGTCCCTTGTATAAAATTTAAATTTGTATAATTAAATTTTATTATTTTTACATCAAATAATAAATTACACAATAGATATATTATGATCATATAATAAAACATTAAATAGTATTGTAGACAGTAAACAGCGTCAATCGAATATTTACTCTTATACAAATATACGGAAAATTAAAAAGACGTAAACGTATGCAAAATTAAATGTTAAAACTGAAAAAGGTAGTTTCAAATTCGTAGTTATTTTTGAACTAGTCAGTAAAAACATTATTATGAGAATTCCTGGGTTCAAGTCATGAATCTCATAAATATATGAAACGTTACAGTTAAGCGCTTGAATTCATTAAACTTTTAAAGTTCTTATTATAATAATTTTATGAGAAAACTCCGACATCATTTTAAACATTTCCATATGATGCGCAACTTAAAATTAATTTAACATAGTAGAATTCGTTTCTTGGTAGAATTTAGTGAAAACTGTAGAAAGATCGAACAGACAATAATACCGTGGCGCAGGTGGTCCACCGGTTCTCTATATTATGTCTCGCCGCTTACAAAACCCCAAGTACCGGTGTGTGTGTGTGTGTGTGTGTGTGTGTGTGTGTGTGTGTGTGTGTGTGTGTGTGTGTGTGTGTGTGTGTGTGTGTGTGTGTGTGTTCATACTGCAATAGCAATACTACATACACATATTTACACGTATGCGCTCGCCTGCCGATAAAAATCTCCGCGAAGCCACTGTTTTTTTTCCGTTTCTCTTCCACTCGCACTACTCTCTTATTGTTCACTCGATCCCCAACGCAACCCCATATCGCATATTTTACAGGACTGTCAAACACGGACGTTATTAATAGAGTATCCGCAGGGCTACATTGTCCATGAATGACAATATTCGCACTATGAGATAAATACGAGCCCATTATCCAGTAGTGTGTACAATAATAACAATAATATTCTATATACACCACCTATATAGGTACACGGCCTTTACGTATAAAATATTATATGGATATAATAAATCGCGCATGTATGTTCTTATCCGTAAATTTGAATACGAGTTCCTCCAGGAGCAGCGTGTCTGTAATAATCGAGTGGGCATATATCAGAGGTGGAGAAAAAACGTAAAACACCTTTTACGATTGTTATTTCTACGAATTCACGTCAGAGTGATGAAAATAAGTGCAGATTTTATTAGTAGTAAAATCGTGTATTGCCGTATTGGTGAGAAGATCACCTGGACAAAACAGTTCAGAGACTATTCGAACGAATGGGCTATGAATTATTTACGATTTTTGACTCTTTTTGTAATATATAGGTACAGTTTTTTTCAGAATGGTAACACATTGCATACAAATTGATTTAAAAAAAAAAATGAAAACACAAATTTTCTTTAAAAACAAAGAAATACTATACATGTACATTGTACATATGCCAGGAATTTATGACTGAAAAACATGGATGAGTCAGTTTTAAGAATAACAACAAAATACGAATAGTTTGTGTTTTAATTTATTGTACTCTTAATTAACATAACATGCTTAAAATACGATCAAAATTTTTGTTGCAATTAGAAAAAAACATGTATTCATGTAATTTTTAAACAGTGATCATGAAAAACATAGTGACGATTTGATCTGACAGATGAACACACGATAAATTTATTAATCATGGTGAAGATGAAAAGTAAATATTTTCGGCCAGACATTAAGTATAATTATAAATAAACTCATAGGACCAACTATGTAGCTTATTTATAAGAATATATTTTTAATATGATGTTTACTTATATAGTTCACTTAATAAAAAAAAAAAACATTCAATTCTTATCGGTAATATCAATGAAATTAAAAAAAAATTAAAATGTTTATTATTTTATGCCAGAATTATATTAATTTCAAAAATATATACCAAAGGATGTAGTAAAGATAATTTTGAAATAAAATTCAAAAACATATATGTAGAATCGCAAATATATTAAGATGAAATGAATTACAATGTTCAAGCAATAAAAATTAAAACTCTAAAATAAAAATTTTATAAACACATAAAATATGAATAAAATCTGTTTTGAAACACACTTATTAAAAATATAAATTATACGGATTAATATTTTTTTTTAATTAGTTATAATTTGTTTGAAGTGAATTAATTTTTAATAGAAATGCCTAAACGTTACATTAAACATGCAATACGTTCAGTATTTGTTTGTACGTTTAGCGATATGTATTACATACACATCAATAAGTAAATTTTAACATCCATTTAATTGCTACACAAATATCTCAAAACATCATTATTATGTTTTACAGTACACACGAGAAAATAAAACTTCTAATAAAATACGACTAACTAAAGTTTCAATTAAGAATTTTTTGTAATGGAACTTTATGACATAATTCTTTTAATATTTTTCAACTAATCATATGTTAATTTTTAGATTTCTATAAGACAGGTATAAAGGTAAAAAGTTTAATAGTGTAATAAGATATCAGTGTAAAATGTAATATGAAAACAATATAGTTATAAGTTTTGAGTTAAACCCTTACTTAAAACACTAGTTTAAGTCTTAATCGACAACAAAATACACTTTACAACATATACAGCGAATATGGATCAGTTTTTGAACACATATACTACATTGAAAAATCAATAATGAGTATGAGGATAAAAGTTTAAAATGTTTATACACCTGTAATTTTTTCTAAACCTACCAATCTACTCGTATTTATAGAGCACCTTAATACAAAAGACGTTTATTTTACGTTTACACGTTCGTGTTGCGAAAATACATCAAGGATTCTAATATTGTCATTATCTTAAATTTGAAAAATAATACTGAATAGAAACTAACTTCGTGTATTAGACTTAAACAATTATTTTATAAAATTACTAAAATTATAATTTTTAATGAAATCACTATTTAAAATTTTTAGTTAGACATTATCATGGTTTCAAGCTTTTAAAATGTAGTTAAATAATTTATGAAAAAATGTATTCCGATTTCTAATACTCTCAATACGTATGCCATAAACAATGTGTGATTCGAATATATTTGGAGGCTCGAACTTGGTACATACTTCATGCATACGTTACATACGATAGAAAATAATCCGTGATTAATACCAACAGAGAAATTATATTATATTCATTAAACCGATATATTTCAATGAAACATGTAATTTTCCCGGCTACATTATAAGCAAATGGTATTTGTTAGTTCCATGTACATGCAGTGCGTATAGTGTATACAATATACAAACATAGTACCAGTACATACACTATTTCTCACTTGAATATACAAAACAAAACCGATATCTTTACGACCTGACGTAATAGTATGCGTAGGAGATCATAATTTCTATTTTTTTTTTTTTTCTTAAAGAAGACACCACCACCGGGCAAATGTTAATTGTCAAAACCGGTGAAGACCAACGATAAATAAAAATTGAAGACAAAAAAAATCCTCGGTGGAACGTTGTGAACATGGTATAATATATAACATTAGGATAATTACCCCCATGAGGTCTAGAGGCACTTATAGATACATATAGGGAGAGAGTATCATTTATAAATCCTACGCTAAAAAATAAACAGGAATAAAAAATAAACAGGATCTGTTCACCCTGATTCCGATTTCTGTTGATAACAAAAGCAAAGAGTATAGTAAAAACTTTCATAAAAAGTATTAATAATGAGATTTATTATGTTTCATTGTTTTTATTATACCTGACTATTATCATTATACGATTTCACGTCGTTTGCAAACTGTCAAAAATGTAGTCTAATATGTATGTTAAAGGTTTAAATTCTTTTAAAGGTAAAGTATTTAAGATATGATGTGCATAATATGAATTATTCTCTAATCACACTTACGTTTAATCTGGTATACGTAGTTCAATTAAATTAAATAAACTTACTAAATTTTATGACTCAGTTGTAAAATAAAATTTATATTATTTTTTTAATTTTCCCATTTTTAATGTGAAATTTAATTCTTGTAAAATTATTTATGGCTATTGATACAAAATAATTTCAGATTAATTGTGTAATTAAAATTGTAGTTACAGCAACGAAGGTACAAAAAATATTACAAAGTACTGTATAGCTTTGTTTATTCTAGTTCAAATTTTTAGTATACTTAGTAATCTTAAATTAAGTTGATTTTCGTGGACAAATTTAATTTCGGTGATTTATATAGGTTCATAATAGCCTTTTTAGGAACATTGAAATATTTTGATAAGAATAGGTTGTGTTCACGCATAAATATTGTAATCCCCCGAAGGGTAAAAAACATGTTTTTTTGTATACCTGTTGTGGTAATCAGAAATAATGATCTATTATAATATGTATTTTTAGTCAATCCTAGTCTAGAAGTCGGTAGAAGTTCTAAATAATTTAATTTTAAATAGTTGTGAAATACCTAATACAATTTTAAAGAAATATGAAGGATCATTTGAAACTAATAAAATCAAATAAGCATAATAAATAAAATAACTTATCAAATTAATTTCAACATATTCTATACATAAAAACTGAAGTCGATCTTACATTTTAAACAATATTTTCTTATTAATATCTATAAGAAACTTTTATATCAAAAATCAATTAATTACATACGTATTCGAAAATAATTATAATCCAGATAATAATGGATTTTTAAATTCTTCATAAAAAAATATAATATAATAACAATTTCATATGTATTAAAATATTGAAAGCACGATATAAATTAAATATGCCAGAAGATGATTTTATACGTTAAGAAAACCAAAACTTTTTGATGTACCAAAAACTAATATTGTGGGATTTAAAATGAAATTTTTTCGACATTTATATTATTATTTTCCAGAAGAAACTGAAAAAAAAATGATCAGAACAAAATTGCTTTTTGGAAATAAATATTTTGCTCTTTAATCATTTTTTATACTTTTGTTTATTATTTGTATCTGATAATGATTTATAGTAGTTGATGAGAAAAAATTATATAATAATTAATAAACAAATGTTTTATGTATAATGCTTTGGCTGCAATTTATTTAAAATATCCTGAATATCAATCTAATAACAGTAACCATGTGTTAATTACCTAGTGTATGGTTTTTTTCAAACATATTTTCATAAATGTGATTCAATCATATAATATTTTCATTTGTTTTTATAACTTGTGTAAGTTACATTTTTTTTATGCGAGAATTCTACATCAATTCTTTATTATGACACTATAAAGGAAAAAACATAACACAGTTTTGACATTAGTAACTAAGAGCGAATAAGTGAAAATAATAATATTGTGCAAAGGAAAGACAACGCCATCATTATATTGGTACATACGTCACGGTTATCAAAAAATAATTGTATCCCAAAGAACTATTTGTCTTAAAATGAATTCTTACAACTAAAGATAATTTCATTATTAAGTTTCCAATAAAATTAACATATTATTATTAATTGTTCGCCAGGAATGTACGAGGGTAAATTATTTCATAAATTAGTAAACAAACTTTTGAAATATGTTTAAAAATTAAGACAAAAAGTAAAATTCAAGTTCTCAAAGGCACATTGATGCGTGTTTAAATATTTAACTAAATGGACTCTTTCAAACAATAAACTTATTTCCATGTAATAATCGCGATTACAAGATATTATTGTTGTAGTAGTAAAAATCTACAGGAGTTATAAAATTTTATAGCTGCTTTTTTAAAAGGGACTTTTCTCCCCAGTCTAATTAAACAGCCCGAAAAGTGAAGTGCAACACAAAAACAGAGCTTGTTCATATTTTATTCACGACATTTACCGTACTTCAAGTTTTGCTTTAACAAGAAACATTTGTTTTTGATTTCACACGTACTTGAAAGAGAAAATAGTCATCAATAATTGCGTACATTTTAACTTTAAGGTAAACACACATTGTTACTATTTTATAGGTAACCTAAAAATAACGGCTTAGTCTCTAGAGACAATTTATTCAAATAGCTTAAATATGTGTATAGTATGTCTATGTATACATATACACACACACACACACACACACACACACACACACACACACACACACACACACACACACACATATATATATATATATATATATATATATATATATATATATATATATATATATGTATGAAATATATATGTTGAAACTAAAATACAATCGCGCATAGCAAATTCCTTCTTTAAATCGTCAGAAATAAACGTTAAAAAGTAGTCATGAATAATCAATAGAACTAAACTTTTTTCACTTATTTATTTTGAAACGTACAAAGATGATAATACAAAAATTCAATATAATTAATTAAATTCATAATAAGAATTCAAATCAAAATATGAAAATTGTATAGTATTGATAATTTAACATGTATGATAATAATTTAAGTGGCATAATAATGAAGCTACTTTAAAGAAGTCTTAACTACGAATTTAAGGTCCTCTTATTAAAACAATTAAAACCATGGTTTTTAATTTTTTTCTGTTAAAATTTTTTATTATTTTACATAATAATCTATTATTTATATACAGTGTGCAGACACTAAGTATAAAAAAGGCATTTAAGACCAAGAACACATGCCACAGTTTAAAAAATCTATCATGCAAATTCCAAAGTTAATAAAATTACTTAGATTGGACAACAAATTTATTTTTACACGTATATGAATAATATATTTAATGAATTTGAAATTAAAATTTCTCATCATTAAGTTTCATATTATTTTACACTTTCTAATGATTAGATTCTTCATATTATATGAAGAACATTTTCATGGACAATTATAAAATATTAAAATAAATGTTTTCATTAAATTTTTATCTTTTCAACAATTAGAAGAGTGAATGATTCTGGTTTTTTTTTTAGGAAAATTAATCTGAATATGTACAGCATAATTAGTATAGTACTATACTATATATTTATTTTTTGTATCATTCGAACGTAATATAATATTCAACACAAAATGTGTCTCAAAAAAAAAACTGTATTAATACATGTTTAATTGGGTAAATATTTTACCCGTTAGGAAAATCATTTTTTAAACTTTATTGTTTTATTAAACTTACTTTTTATACTCATTGTTTTGTTTTGTTTAGTTAAATACTTATAAAACCTTACTACTACAAGTATATGACAACAAATTTTCGCTACTTGCCAAAATATGTATCAAATAGTTTTATAGGCTTACATTTTTATACATTCTATGTATTCACTACATCTTCAAATAACTTACGATCAATGAAAACTACATTATTTAATAAGTCTTTAAAACGAAAAGAAATTTCAATAATGTGAATAATCATATGAATATATAATGAATTAGAATTACCATTCGATGGATTTATGTCAAATTTGTATCATAAATTTTATTTTCGACTCAGGAGGTTTGATTAAACAGATAAATGATAACAATAAAAAAAAGTTTAACCTTATTAACTACAAACGCTTGTAAAAGACGAGTTTTAAGATATTATTTATTCGATAAATATATTTCCATTTCGCCTTCATAACTGTTAATCTTGTTTAAACGTTAAGCCACGAAAATTCAAATAGAAGCTATATAATAAGGCAGATAAACGGGTAAAAATATTATCGTGGAATTGGCGCCTCGAACGTATCAGAGAGTAAATGGGACGTACACATAATTCGGAACCAAGTGAGTCTTTTGGTCTCCATGACAGGCTCGTAGGTGTGAATTGTATATTTAAAAATACCGGTTCATAAATTATAAACGTACACTGAGTGCTAGACGTTTTATTCACTTTATATAGTCAGTTTATGATTGGTTTTCAGGGATTAAATTTCACTACGCCGTTAAAATATGTGTACACGTATGAATAGGTAAAATTTATAACATATATACTACTAATCTATTTATATAAGTTTTGACGGGTCACGCAGGTTTGTGATAGTTTTCTATTAATTTCATGCGTTCCGTCAGTAATAATTGCTTAAACCGTAATGAATAAAAATTTCTCTGGCCGTCTGCGGCCGTTAAGCAAACATGATGATAAATCGCGCCGTCGCACGGCGGTTGTGAAAGAACTGTACAGGGTATCACCACATGTGTCTAAACCCGTTGGAGTCATCATATAGAAAAAATAATTGAACTTATACATGATGTTTAATTTAACTTCTCCGAAAAAATGTAACGCTTTTATAGTTTTATCATAAACAAAATAATAATCACGGTAAGTTATATTGATCGACGATCGCTAATTAGGATGAATAAATAATAATCGATATTTAAGTACTAAAAAATAATAATTTAAAGTCATCGATTTACTGGATAAAACTGAGGAAGGAAACTAATAAAGTTATCAACAAGTACTGACTAGATCATATGATGTACACATTACAAAATAATAAAGATTAATAATCAAGTAATAACTATATAAATTTGGTTTAATAGAAAATAATGAGTATAATGTTGAAACTACGTGTGTAACTTGAATACGTCTAGCTTCCTCGGCAACTTCAAAGAGTTCGAAAAATTGTCTACGTCTTTAAAAATCTATGATCGATTTACAATTTACAGAACTGCGGTAAACCTTGAGATTTTTACTATCCAAATGAGTGTTGATTATATCATTAGAAATGTATTACTCTTAACTATGGACAATAGACAATAGATCTCAACATCTGGAACATTTTTCAAGGTCAGTTGGTTGTTGGTGACAACATCCTAAAACCATTCATTAAGATTTAACTTGGTTAAATTCATAAAAACCGAGTATATTTTGAATACTTATAATACTTGCTGGAAATAACTAAAATTTTTAACAAAAGTTATGCATTTTAACAATATCACATAAGATAAGGTGGTATAGTGCTAGGATGGTTAGTACACCCCTACTGAAAGTAATTTTGAATCGAAACACAATTTCATCAAACAGATATTTCAAATAAACCAATACACTTTATTTTCAACCACAAATTGTAAACATTTCCCAAAAATATCTTTTCAAAATCACGGCAACTATTACGTTTCGGGCGAAAAAAAAGCACGGTGAACAACATATTATAATTGATATAATCCGTGGCCCATAAACACATTTTTTTCTCCGGTAAATATATTTAGGGGCTCCAGAACCTTAGCATCTCATTAAAAATTTGCTAATACGTTTTTAAACTCCACTAAATTATTGGTTGGGAGCTAAATTTCTTTATGGTTGGTTTATTACAGTTCTTTTGAATAACAAAACAAACAAATAAATTGTAATTAATTTCTTTGCTCAATTATGGTTCTGATAATTATTTTAGTTTAAATGGTTTCCATTTTTTTTTTTTTTAAGGTGATTTCACGTTTGATTATTTATTTGTTCGTTTTTATTAAAAATCAAGTATTCATGGTATCATGTAATGAATCGTTATTTTCATATTTAGCGCTACTGCAGTGAGAATTTTTTTTGCTGTTTGCTGAAGTAAATTTAAGGATGTAACTTATATTGTTTTATACTCCAATAGAAGAGGCCCTTTCTCGTATAAAAACGAGTAGACGCCTAGCGGAAAAGTCTCGCGATTTCCCGACAGGCCTATCCGTCACCGGGTATAGTCCAACCTGACCGGTCCAAGCGAGCTCGCAGCGCGCACAAAACTTTACGGAGAAAAAAAAAGAATGAGAAAATACAAAAACCTATCGGGACGGCGAAGGTAAAAAAAGAAAAACACTTTTTTTGGCTCGGCGTCAACGCGCGCGACGGACGAGCGCGCGTGTACAGAGGTGTACGAATCAAACGGATCGTTTTTACACGCGCACCGCCGTCGTCGCCGAGCCCGTTCCCGCCAGGACGCGGCGCACTAAAACTTTGCGCGCGTTGGCCGACGACGCGTCCGCGGCTGTCAGCCGGCGAGACGGCGACGACGACGGAAGGTACTTAACGGCCGCTGCTGCGGCGGGCACGCTAACAGTTTTATTAGAGCGGTTCACGCCGCGCGCGCGTCGCTATTAATTACACGTTCAAACGGGCGACAACGATTAATACGTATTATAACACAAACATACGAGGGGCGGACGGGCGGCTAGAAGACTAGAAAGGACCGCGCTCCGAAGACGGCGTGTGTGTTTTACTATTATTATTATTATTATTATTATTATTGTTATGTGTATATATAAATATATATATTTGTTATACTAAGCGCGTGTTTTGACAAAAAAAAAAAAAAAAAAGAAGAAGAAAAGAAAATCCGGCGGCCGGCGTTTTGTTTATTTATTTACGTTTTATTTATTTTTTTTGCCCTCCGTCCGACATAAAACGCAGACGTATTATAACGCTCGAGCGTATGTATGTGTGTGCGTTGTAGGATGTATACGTACGTATAATTCACAAAGGTCAAAAATAAACCGTTTCCGCCCCTTGGCGGCCGTCTGCCTTAGAACACGTGTCTCGGCGCATATAGTATATAACACATCTAATACGTATGTGTATGACGTAAAATTATGACCGGGTAGACGACGGCGGCTGCGTCGGCCGTTCAGGTGCTCGGAAAACGCGCCGCGTGCGAGCGGTCCGCGTCCGGTTCCGCGGCCAGACGCGTGTTCGCCACGGTGATCGTTACTTATTATAATTAATCCGCCCTCTCTTCCGTGTGTCGTCGACGTGACCGCGGCCGAAGTGATCAAACATCAATCACGTCGTCCCTATGTGATTCCCGCGGCTTTTGTGTAGAACGTGTGTTGAATTTATTTCGATGACGAACAATTATCGATTTCTTTGACGAATGATTATTACTCGTTATTTTGATTTCGTGTCGAATTCACGGAGAGACGCTTTAATTTTGATACCGGCCTCGAGTCTCTCGGAAAATATTGCTCTCTGAACGTCCCACAACCGTCCGATAATAACGTTCGGCCGTCGCTGTCGCCGTCTAAACCCTCCGGAGGCCAAGATTTACTAACGAAATTATACGATATCGCTTCGTATTATTATTACACGCGCGAACGACGACGCTCGAGGAAGAAGAAACAATATACAATCATTTTATCTCAGCTATATATATATATATATTTGTGTATTATTATGATATTCATAGACGAGACACTACACAAAGGTCTTCGGGTCTCAAAATGTCTCGTGAATGAATAATCTCCATGAGTTCAATCTCGGATAAAACCTTATGAATTCCCAACACGTCTCTCCGACAACTATACCGTATATATAGGTATATATATATATATTTATATGCATGGTATTTGTCGATAAAATAATTTTGACAACCTTGCAGTATTTTGCTAGACAGAATTAAAAAGCAATAATACTATTTACGCTTATCTCGATTAATAAAACATATTAATCGAATGAGTAACTCATTCGAAAAGGTATACGCACGTACGTGCCATCATCTGTTACTAATATTTATTTCAATAAACTGCAATAACAATAAAATCGGAAATAAAACTTTTTTGATAATAAAAATTCAATATAAATAAATATTTCAAAATGGATGAATAGGTATTAACGTGTTCAGAGCACACATTGAGAATGTCAAATACGAATGTCATGAAAACAATTAAAGGAGTGCCTAGTTCCATTAAACAATAACTGACAATCTATTAGAAAAAATATACATAAATTTAGTGAAAACAAAAATTTGAGTTATAATTTGATCATAAAGTGACGGGTGAATTAATGCATTAGATTGAATATAGTATTATATATAATAATATAAAATAACGTAATAATACATACTTAATATCTAAAAATGCATTCATACATAATTAAATACATTTAAATATTGTGCTACTATTTACTATAGCACTAAATAATCAGTGGAAGGTTCAGATTTTTTTTAAATAAGAAGGTACGTTTTCAAAATAGATTTATGAAAAATCAAAATGACAAAATTCGTTTAGTTTATTTTAATCATCCTTGGTAACTATTACACCTAGTTAATTTATAGTTGTTGAACATATTATAATACTCGAGTATTCATTTCAAATAAATCACCTATATTTTAATAAGGTTGAATATTTATCAGATATATTATATTTATACGAGAAAATATCAGAGAGTTGTAAAAAAATAAAGATGAAATCTTCGGATAATAAATCTATACTCTACCTTAGTCATATTTTTATTAAAACTGCGCCAATATGTACAATCAATCATGCGGTAACAAGTTCATTTGATCGTTTAATACGACCAAGGATATATCTGCATATTATTATGTAATGTAGATGTGAAAATATGATTATTTAAAGTCACGATATTTATTTGTGTTAGTCTGGTAAATTCCACCTGCATAGTCTCAAACACTCCTATTTGTTGTACTATATACGTATAAAAAATGTATATTATACGTAGCTATTGACACAACTGACAAAAAGTTCCTATCATCAATACGCTGTACGATTCGGTTGAGTAATTGGGAAAATTGAAATGGGAGTGGCCTGTAGTTAGAAGTGGCACCTATTATGATAATTGGCATAACATTTCATCGCACATTAACAATACTCAGCTTATTCTGATCATTTTTCATTAATGTCTACTCTAAATACATAAAACTATCAAAAAATTGATTCAACGGACAATAAAAACAAAACCTTTAGATCAAAATATGCGACTGCCGCTAAATGTGTCAATGCAGATAACTATACTTTATTTATTGTTTCTGATGATTAAATGAATATAGATCGTTAAAATTAAAATACACCAAACACTAATTGAAAAAAATAAAATATGCACAAAAACTTAATACATGAGATAGTTCTAGAAAATCTAATATTCATTTTCATAACTCGTTTAACCAATCATTATGAGGTTCGTTATTCTAATTACGGCACATCATAATGTATTAAACAGACAAATTAAATTTTGTCACTATCCTGCATCGCGGTATATAGCGCGATAATTGCATTCAAATATGATTAACATTTTAATGAACATCAGTGAAAAAATAAACAAAATACACAGCCGATGTAAAATTAAATCTCATTAAACCTACTATAACCATCTCTTCATATGGAGATCGTGTCATGTCATTTTGTCCTACTACAACAATGTATCCTATAAGGGGAAAGGCGTACGAAGATTTATACAGCTTTCAGTGTCAACTCGTGGATACATACAAAACTGTCTGGCGGCGCGGCGTCCGGATAAGTGCAAAAACGCACTGGGGGACAGGATCCTGTTTGCAAATTAGCAAGTCCGTTTTTGCAAACACGATATTCACACGGCGGCAGTCACGACACACAATGCTCGGATTTATAAATCCTAATCTATTCTATTACTTTATTTATTTGCCTTAACCAAACAAAAATCTATTGGTTTTGATTGTCTCGATGTGACGAGTCCATTGTGCCCGGTCGTTTTGCAAAAACAGTATCGTTTTAGTATTCAATTTCTCCTTTCCAATAACCGAAAATTAGTCGGCAGTCGCAAAATTATTTATGTCATAAATAATAAACAAGATTGTACTTGACACTTTGACAAAGCGCGTTATCTGACTATGAGGTTTAATTCTTGACAGCTCTAGTTCTTAAACTTAAAAACAAATAGTAGGTACCTGTCAATCTTTTTGAATGCATTTTTTGTGCTTATTTTAGTTCGATTCAATTATTTGTTAAAATAATGTTAAACGAATCAGTTCATAGATTAGATAAAAATATACAAACAATGATAGTACTTAACTTTTTATATTGAAATATGAAACACAAAATGTCAGAAAGTAAAATAAGGCAACAAACATTTTTCTGACTATCAAATAATTTTTAAAATTAATATTTGGCATTAAAAATATTATGATTTTAATTTTATGATTATTTAAAAACATTGCTAATAGTAAAAAATGTTAATTTAAAAATTTTATCATTTATTTGTTGATGTTCGGTAAAAATGTGAATAGAAAATTTTAAAATAATATTTTAATATACAATATTAACCACAAGGTATTCATAAAACAAAATAGACATCATCAAATATCTGTAAAAACAAAGTAGTATATTATGGTGTAACTCCTAAACTAGTATGTATTACAAACTGAAATCAGAGTTAAAAATTAAATATCCAATAGCGGTTTTAAATATATATGGTAAGTACTTCAATATAATTTTATCTATAATGATAATTGATAATAGTTTTATATTGAAATAATTTAACGATGAATAAATATACTCGTATGTCTTTGACTTGGAATAATAAACAAAATATATTATATAGGATATAGTACAAAAGATCTAGATTCTAGATAGTGCTTAGAACATACATACTTACCAACGTGTATTTTTCAATAGCCTCAAGCCATAAACTACCGACCCTAATAATTATATTGAGCTAACAGCATAATTTAGGTAGGTGCCCGTATGTATTATTAAACCTAACATTCTTACGTGTAAGGAAATTCCGCCGAGAATTCCTAAAGCGGACCTAAATAATTACCATCCCCTTGTCTTGTCTTAGTCACATGTCATGATACTCAAAAAATATATCATGGTCATGTAAAACTGTGAAGTGCTGATGCGGCAAGATAAAGAAAGGTTTAATAACAATAATTTATGAATAAAATATGCAATTTTCAAAGGTGGAA